>OX578146.1:73466133-74066133 GCA_951213105.1 Amaurobius ferox | reverse complement strand
ACATTTAAAGGAAGCTTGTTTCATATATTTGGAAAACCGAGCACATTGGTGTGTGGCGCCCCTAAAGTAGCAAATATTATAAATATGAAATTGTCACTTTCTTATAGGAGACAGGGAGGCATAGGAGACAGGAAAATGTTTCCTTTCAAAATATATACCCGCACACCAAATCTGAAGTCACTATCCTATCGCGAAGCATGTTTTTTTCTCTCACTTCACATTTCGAACATGTTTCTGTGTAGCACCCCCCCGTAAATGAACATTTTTGAAAAAAAGTATTCATCTTGGTTTTTTTATCAAATAATTAGCCCATACACTAACTTCCAAACCTCTACCACATTGTAAAGGAGGCGGTGTTTTGAAAAACCGTTATCCACTTGCTTTTTATCAAATAATTAGCCCATATACTAACTTTCAAACCTCAATCACATTGCAAAGGAGGCGTTTTTCATTTGTTCGTCAAATAGAATACTTTGGTAAGCGGCACGCCCTACAATAGAAACAGTTGGAAAACTGAAATTGCACACTTTCTTCCTTTCCAACTATTTACACGTACACCAAAGTTGAAGTCTCTATCTTATCGTTCATATCATGTTTTTTCAGTCATTTCACCTTCCGAATATTTTTGTGCGGAGTCCCCGTCCCCTTAAATATACATTTTTGAAAAATTCCATTCTTCTTGGGTTTACTATCAGATGAGTCGCCTATATACCAAATAACAAGCTTCTATTACGTTTTAAAAAGGGCGTTACTCATTTATTCCAAAAATCGAAAATTTTGGTGTGATGCATTCCCTGAAGTAGAAAATATTGAAAAACTGAAATTGTACACTTTCTTCCTTTCAAACTATCGACCCGTACACCAAATTTGAAAACTCTATCTCATCCCGAAGCATGTTTTTTTTATCAATTTATCTTTCGAACGTTTTTGTCTGAAACACAAACTTAAGCAAACATGTTTAAAAAACTATATTCGTCTTGGGTGTTTACATCAAATTGTTAGCTCATATACCAAATTTCAAGCCTCTGTCAAATTATAAAGGCACGGTTTCGCATTTATTCGATGAATCGAACAGTTTGTTGTGTAGTACCCCCTTAAGTAGAAAATGCAGGAAATCTGAAATTACACACCTTCTTCCTTTCGAACAATTTACACATACACTAAATTTGAAGTCTCTATCTCATCGCAAAGTATTCTTTTCTATCATTTCACTTTTCGAGCGTTTTGTTGTGTAGCACCTTCTCTACAGAGAATTTTCGGAAAATACGATTTTTTCAGAAGGTTTTATCGAACGATTGACCTGTGAACTAAATTACAAGTCTCTATTCAGGAAGTGCCTAGAACAAGCGTGACAGACGGACGGACAGATGGACACTTGGCAATCAGTATATACTAGCCGAATACCCGTTGAAAATCAACGGCCTCGCAATAAGCAACCCCTGAATAATGTAATTTTTTTAATAATTCGCGTTTCATATTTACTCGACAAATCGAATATTTTGGTGTGCAGAATCCCCTAAAGAAGAATATAGTGGGAAACTTATTCTGCGTATTTCTTCCTTTTGAATTATCTACCTGTACACAAAATTCTCATCCCGAGGCACCCCTATTTTATAATTTCTCCTTTCGAAATTTTTTCTGTGAAGCACACCCATAAATGAACATTTTTGAAAAACTCTGTTTGTTTTTGGTTTTTTATCAAATGATTAGCCCATATACCAAATATCAGGCCTCTATCACATTCAAAAAGAAGCGTGCCTCATTTATTCGGAAAGTCGAACATATTTGTGTGCGGCTCCCCTTAAAGTAGCAAATACTGAATATCTGAAAATTCACACTCTTTCCATTCAAATTATCTACTCGTACACCAAATTTGAAGTCTCTATCCTATCGAGAAGCATGTTTTTTCTATCACTTCACTTTTCGAACGTTTTTCTATGTAGCACTCAGCTAATGAACATTTTTGTCAAACCGTATTCATCTTTGTTTTTTTTTTGTCAAATGGTTAGCCCATATACTAAATTTCAAGCCCCTATCACATTCTAAAGGAGGAGTTTTCATTTGTTCGGCACATCGAATATTTTAGTGAGCTGCATCCCCTACAATAGCAAATGTTAGAAAACTGAAATTGCACACTTTCTTCCTTTCCAACTTTTTACCCGTACACTAAATTTGAAGCCCCTATCTGATCGCTAAGCATGCTTTTCTACCATTTCACCTTTTGAATGCTTTTGTGTGGAGTACCCACCCCCTTAAATATACATTTTTGAAAAAATCTATTCTTTTGTGATTTATATTAGATGACTCGCCCATATACCAAATATCAAGCCTCTATCACGTTTTAAAAGGGGCGTTTTTCCCTTATTCCGAGAATCGAACATTTTGGTGTGCGGATCCCCTAAAGTAGAAAATATTGGTAAACTGAAATTGTACACTTTTTCCTTCCAAACTATCTACCCTTACACCAAATTTGATATCTCTATCTCGAACGTTTTTCTCTGCAGCACTCCCTTAAACGAACATTTTTGAGAAACTATATCCGTCTTGGGTGTTTTCTTCAAATGATTAGCCCATATACCAAATTTCAAGACGCTATCAAATTTTAAAGAAGTCCTTTCTCATTTATTCGGTAAATCGGACATTTTGTTGTGCGACACCCCCTTAAGTAGAAAATATTGGAAATCTGAAATTGCACACTTTCTTCTTTACGAACGATTTGCCCATACACCAAATGTGAAGTCTCTATCTTATCGCAAAGCATGCTTTCCTATCATTTCACTTTTCGAACGTTTTGGTCTGGAGCCCCCCCCCCCCCCGGAGAACGTTTTCGAAAAATTCGATTTTTCCAGGTTGTTTTATCGATGTATGTATTCGGGAAGTGCCTACAAAGCGTGACAGACAGACATACAGACGGACGGACACTTGGCAATTAGTATATACTAGCCGAATATCCGTTGAAAATCAACGGTCTCGCAATAAGCACCCGCTGAATATTGTTAATTTTTTTTAATAATTCGTGTTTCATATTTATTCTGCAAATCGAATATTTTAGTGTGCAGAACCCCCTAAAGAAGAAAATATTTGGAAAATTTTAATTGCGCACGTCTTCCTTTCAAACCGTCTACCATTACACCATATTAAAGTCTCTATCTCACCCCGGAGCATACTATTTTATCATCTCCCCTTTTGAACGTTTTTTTTTGGAACACATCCATAAATGAACTTTTACCAGTGCACTAAATTCGAAGTATGTATCTCATCATGAAGCATGCTTTTCTAGCAATTCACCTTTCTAATGTTTTTGTGTGGAATACCCACCTCTTAAATATGCATTTTTGAAAAACTCTGCTCGTATTGGGTTTTTTATCAGATAATTGGCCCATATATCAAATATTAAGCCTCTATCACATTTAAAAGGAAGCGTGTCTCACTTATTCCGAAAATCGAACCTATTGGCGTTCATCACCACCTAAAGTAGCAAATATTGGAAATTTGAAATTTGCATACTTTCTTTCTTTCAAACTATATACCAGTACACCAAATTTGATGTCTCTATCCTATTGTGGAGCATGTTTTTCTATCACTTCATATTTCGAACGTTTTTTTTGTTGCACCCCCTTAAATGATCATTTTTGAAAAACCGTAATAATCTTAGGTTTTTTTATGAAATGATTAGCCCATATACTAAATTTGAAGCTTCTATCACACTCTAAAGGAGACGTTTTTCAGTTGTTCGTGAAATCGAATATTTTAGTGTGCGGCACCACCTGCATTAGCAAATATTGGAAAATTGAAATTGCAAGCCTTCTTCCTTTCCAACTATCTATCCGTATACCAAAATTGAAGTCTGTAACTCATCGCGAAGCATGCTTTTTCTATCATTTTACCCTTCTAATGTTTTTCTGTGGTTAAATATACATTTTAAAAACCTGATTCTTGAGTTTTCTTTTAAATAATTCGCCCATATAGTAAATATCAAGCCTCTATCACGTTCTAAAAGGTGTATTTCTACTTTCGAAAATCGAACATTTTTGTGTGCGACACCCCCTAAAGTAGAAAAAATTGGAAAACTGAAATTGAACACTTTATTCCTTCCAAACTATGTACCCGTACACCAAATTTCAAATCGCAATCTCATCCAGAAGTATGGTTCCGTATCAATTCACCTTTCGAACGTTTTCCTCTAGAGCACCCTCTTAAAAGAAAGTTTTTGAAAAACTATATTCTTTTTGGGTGTTTTCATCAAATGATTAGTCCATATACCTAATATCAAGCCTCTGTCAAATTTTAAAGGAGCCGTTTCTCATTTACTCGGTAAATCGAACATTTTGGTGTGCGGCACCCCCTTAAGTATAAAAATTTTTCCAGGGGGTTTTATCGAACGATCGACCTGTATACCAAATTGCAAGTCTCTATCTATTCGGGAAGTGTCTAAAAAGGGCGTGACAGACGGACAGACAGACGGACGGACACTTGGCAATTAGTATATATAGATAGATAGATAGATAAATCAGTTTTCTTTAACAATATCTTATATAACTGTTAGAGCTAGAGCGTGAGTTATTTTTATAATGCAAAAATCGAAATCATTTCAAAAGTATAAGAAATATGCACATTTACAGGATTCCTCCTGAATAAAATGTATAAGTTAGATCTATTTATAGTGAAGTGAATATGCTCTTTTCCAAAAAGTAATTGCAGAGCACTTAGCTGAGACATTTTAGACCTCGGCAATAAAGCAAGATAAAAGGAAAATGTGAATGTTCCTCTTATTTTTCATTCAAGATCGTTGTCTAATTACAGTAGGAATCTAATCTGTCTAATTGTTAAGCAACAAGAAACACAAGACGCGCATATGGAAGGCAATATATCTGGTACATGCCATGCTTCATCCGTTCTTATATACTGTAACACTATTACACCTGAACTGTTTCTTAAAGTACGCAACAGTATCTTTTCAAATGTGTTTTGTATATGACGGAGGGAATTTTGAACAAGTCCCCAGTAGATTCCTTTGCATGCAAGTGTGATTTATGGTATCATATATTAATACGGACATCAAACCGTCTATAACTATTTTGTATAAAACAAATGCCTTCTGTAACCTGATGACTCTTACTAATATGATAATTTTTTACAACTTTGTGATCGACGGGTATATTCTATCTGTTGCCTCTGTGTTTCTAAATTCTTCAATTCAACATAATTATTGATAAACTAAAAGTGTACACTAAGGTACTTTTCATTCCAAAGTTATTTTAGTGTTGAAGGGTATTCCTGAGAACTTTGTGTATATTTATTTCAACGCAGAGTAAATCCGTTATGGGTTTTAAATACCTCATTATACTTACTTTACATAAAGTATAACTAATATCTTATACACTGGAATTCCAATTTATTACGACCAACTGGTAAGTACTTGCACTTCTGCAGTCCAGTAGTATATCTGTAATGTGCGGCAGACATTACCTTGAAAGACCAGCCGATTCCACATATTGGTCTACTAATAGATGAAGACGTGGAAACGACAACATCTAAAATGCTAGGTTCAATTTGACGAAGCTATTTCAACTACGTTCTTGTTCGACTTTATGCAGATTCCGTCGGTCTGGATTTTTGTTGAATGAACGACAAGTAGAAGGAACCTCTACTTCATAGGGAATGTATTAAACGTATAAAATGGCCATAGTATTTTCCGGAATTTAACTCTGTTGAAACTGTTCGGGATGTCCTAGAGGGAGCTGTCATGTTCGCATACTTTTTCCACGTCGCTTTACACGTCATAGGAAATTTTTCTACTGCAGCTATTCTTTGTATATCCCCACATATTATGTATGAGATTATGAAAAAATATTTGCGTACCGTCCACATATATCGATAATATTATAATATAAAGGTACATAAGGTAAAGGTACAAAGGTACAAGGGTGGTATAAAAGTACACCATATTTAAAAATGATTTCATGTAATTACGTTAAGTACCTTAAACGTTGATTCTTTTTCCAGAAATCAGCACGAAATAAAGCTGCAAAAAATTGAAATAGGTAGATCAAATAACCATGTTTCTTCTTCCGCTCCAGATTCGCTGGCTGTTAAAAAACTTGTAATGCGGCATGAAGTTCTACTATATAATGTTTCTTTAAATTTCTAATTAAGAACAATTTACCGATGCTTCGCATACCTTAAAATACACTCTGCTGCTATATATATATATATATATATATATATATATATATATATATATATTTATATTAGGGTGGTCCAAAATTGTATTGGAATAATTTTTTTTCAATTATCATTCCTTTCAGCCCTTTAAATTGTTCCATTTCGTGAAAAAATAATATCTGTAAAATTTTATTGAAATCGAAAGAGAAAAACACGTGCCGACGGGCATGCTTTGGTAAAGGCAGCTTTCGTTTCCCTATCACTCCTGCGTTTCTCCTTTTTTGAACTATCTCACTGTTAGCTTAATGCAAAATTCTTGGCAAATGCCAAAAATACAAATTTGAAAGCATCCACTGAAATGCAGAGGCTTCCATTGAAAGCTTCAGATTAGCCTATGGCGATGACAGTGTCATAGCCGAAATAAAATTATATAGATAGGGATTCCCCAAACGTTCTAAGAGAACGGCAGTTCTTTAGAGCGGATGTTGGAAAGGGATCTTCATATCTTCCCTGCAGACATCATGTATTGGAAATAATACTTAAAGTGTTTCTCAGCTAAAATAGCCCTATTCGTCAAGTCCAGGAGTGCAAATTTTCAAACGCTTTCAACAGACATAGCTTAAAATTAATAAAAAAATTGAAGTCTGGTATAGAAGAAAAAAAATGTTCGAAAAGCTTTATGTTCAAACCTCACAGAAATTCGACCTATTATAATGCAGCACCTGTAAATGTGATAGTAGCGTGAGATGATTATAGAGAATTCTTAGAGTTTGCAGAAATTTCATTGGAAACAAGACAAATGACATCGAGCTCCAGGAGCATGTTATCAAACGCGATAGATGGTAAAAACACTTTATTGCTTAACAATATTGCTGTCACGTGATGAATTTAAACAGACTTCCAAAGAAAGGAAAGGCATTTCTAACATAATTATATTTCTTATAAGAATATAGTATATTAAGGCTTGGTTCAAAGCACCTTAGGCTTAAGAGTTACCTAACCATGATATATAATTTTTGAAAAAGCACATTGAGTATGAATCTGTGGTTCTAGATATATTTCGTTTCACAGTTAAGGAATTCAAAAATCATTTATGGTATCTATCTCTAGAAACTTATGCTTTAGATTTTTTGACTAAAGGTTTAGCTGAAAAAAGAGGTTTTGAAAGGTTTAGCTGTTAAAACTAAAATAAATATGGTACAGAATCTAGTGAAGGACGGTGCTCAGGACAAGGGTGTCATACTAAAATCATAATATAAGCGATCATAATATATACTAAAATCATAAAATCATCACATAAGCGAATCATACTAAAAATGAGGACATTCCTGGACTAATTGAGGACTCTATTGATGACTTCATTTCAGAAGACATCAAACTTTTTGAAAGATTTAATATTTCCACAGATTTCCTTAATAAAATCCATCTTCCTGAGCTGAAAGTGAAGTGTATAAGAAAACCTCAGTTGTGCAACAATTCAAGGTGATCAATGACACAGCTGACAGAGAGGCTAAGTTGATAGAAGACTACAACAAAATACTAACAGCAAATGAAGACTAGAAAAAATTTCTATTTCGAGTTGTCGCTGACTACAGACATCGATATCTTGATGCGAAATGTGAAGAATGAGACTGTAGCGAAAAAAAAATGGAGTGATATTGTCATTTGTTTTCCATTTGTTGATATTTATGTCATTATCTGTACATAAGCTGTATTTCGGATTTTAATAAACAAGCATTCAAAAAATAATGCACGGTATCACCTTTTGGAATATTTATTCATTAAAATAAGAAAGTTTTTCTTAAAGTAATGAATTGTGCACATGTTTTATTATACCCTTGAATTGACATTATTCAATTTTACAAAAATTTACCAATGATGAAGAAAAAGAAAATCAGCAGTGGGCGCACTAAACACTTTTTATCGTTCATGAGGAAAAACTTTACAAAAATAATTTTGTAATCATTAAATAATTTTAAGGGATGTATCTGAAAAATTAAAAGAGTTGAATATTTTGGCCCCCAGCACCCTAGACACAATTTCCACTCAGAATTCAGGCAAGAAAAGATCCCACACCCAGAGTAATATTTTATCATTTATAACTGAAGGGAGAGGGAAGTAAAATTGAAAAAGACAGTCAGGCCATATTTGCTATTTCATACGAAAATGGATTTACATTGAAGTCTACATTTGTGATCATGATCACAATCAAACGAACATAATTAGATAAATATGGTTATTTCATTATTTTCAATTTAAAATACAAAATCAGTTGTGAAATATTTCCATTTCTTCAAAGATTGTACTATGTTTACATATTGAAGTAAACATATTTCCTCACTTAGCTCTTTAAAAAACACGTAAAATTTCATTTTTAAGATTTGGAAGTTTTGAGAAATCCTCTTCCCCTCCAGAATTTTCTTTCGTCTGTGGCACTGTTATAACCACAGGTTAATATAAAACTGTTGCAATAGCAGCTTTACAACTTGTTTTTTTTGACATCATGACAAGAGTGTTGTATTAAGCTAACAGTGAGCTAGTTTAAGAAGGAAAAACAGCGGGAATACGAAAACTGTCCCTGCGAATGCATGCCCGTCGGCACGTGTTATTACTGCTCAATTGCAATAAAATTTTATAGATATTATTTTCTCCTGAAACAGAATAATTTTAAGGGGTGAGACTGGAAAATTAAAGAAGTTGAATATTTTGGACCACCCTAATATATATCCTAAATGAAATTGACCTACAGCTGCCGCTAAACTTGGCATGTAAATGTCGCTTTAAGAGTTATACAGATGATCCAACTGTCAGAGCCAATAATGTTACATGGCTCAGGCAACGCGCTTGAAAGCGATTCATCATGCATCATTTAAAACAAACGGTGTTCTTACCCACAGGTAATTGAATCTGGGTTTTTTCTTTGATACTGCAAAATGTTTACGAGCATGCCTTTGAGACATACTCAGTGCTACGAACAAGTGTCGTATTTAGGGACAGGTCATATCATAGACTAAAAGAAATCTGGTTGTACCAACAGACGTATCAGTCACCATCATGGACGGATTGGTTCCAAGCCAAGCTCTGTCAGCCTGGATAGCGTTCGATTAGCGACTAATCCCAATTCCAAATCAGTGCTAATTACTGCCGCATTCGTCTGTGGAGGAGAGAATTAGCCAGCGTTCCGATCCCGCATTTGTTGTCGAGGGAGACATAGCCATCACAAGTGGTGTGACAACCTGGGGAGCCATCTCGTGGGACAGCTGAACTTTTCTAGTTGTGCTGCAAGCCAAACTGACGGTATTCTGCAGCCAATTGTTCTGTCTATGCAGTCTATGGTATGTTTCTGTCTCTTATTCTATCTAGTATTATGTCTATACTAAGTTTCATTTATTAACAAGACAACGCTCGAACACATACTGCCCGAAGGTTTCATAAATACCGTCTGAGATTTAATGCCCTCTCATGACCATCCACTTCCCCAGACCTATCACTGATAGAACCCGGTCTGGGACGTGCTGGATTGATAATTACAGCCTTCTAAGAATACCACAGTATTAGCTGACCAATTGCAACATTTTTGGCAGAATTTCCCGCAGAGGGACATAAGCAACTTATCTGACTCTATACCGCACCGAATATCGGCTTGTATAGCTTCCAGAGGGAGATTTACCCTTTACTATAATGCATTCTTCTTGTTGCTACCATTCCTTAATAAAACCTTTTATTGCTCACATATTCTAATCATTTCCTCAGGCAATACATACATGACAATTTTCGCGACTGTAGCTCATAATTCAGTTGAGTGCATATACTTTTTTGCACCAGAGTGTATTATATATACTGAATATATTAATGACCGCACAGCTACAGGTAAGTGCAACTGCGCTCCAACCAGCGGGTAGCTTATAGGATGTGAAATCCTTTTATAACAGAAGAACCCAATACGTTTTTAAATAACAATTTTTAAATTAGTGGTGGTCATATTTATTGAACGATCTTCAATTACATAAGATTAATTATCATTATATGATTCTTAAATCACATTATAATGGGTAGAACATGTTTGTGACTAACAATAAAAGCGTAATTCATAAAAATTTATTGGGTTTATATTTTTTGCATTTTTCTTACAATTTGCATTTTAGAGATGTTTAAATAAAATTGCATTGCAGTTGGGAAGTGGTTCATAATCAATGCTTTATGCATGATTGATCTTTCTTGATATTTTTATCAATGCTATACATAATAAAATTGTTCTTAAAGGTAAGTAAAACAGATATAATATTAAGAAGCTTAACCAGAATTCTATCAACATCAGTATATATATTATATTTGACAGTTTCGACCATTTTAAGAACAGGGGTCAAACCAATCCCATCAAAATACAACGGATCTCAATAAGAAGTATCCCTAATGTAATTTTGATTTTGTAAAAACATGTGGGATTTTATTTCACTTACAATCCCATTATTCATTGAATCGACTTCATCAACTATATTTGCATGGAAAGGTAATTTATTAACACTCCATTTTTCAACCAAGGTTATTATTGACATCGCTACCATTGTCTGTCCTTCAAAATTTTTCAATTCGTGGCAATAGTAATCCATTTTTAAATATTAATTTTTTTTCGAGAGTTTTATTGAATTCTGTTTAAATAATTTCTAAAAATAATCTAGGATACCGCTTATAAATCTAGGTTTTTCTTTAGATAAAATATTTAACATTCATAGTTTTCAAATTATTTTGGATGTTATTTTTATCACATTTAACAGTGATTTTACTGACAATTGATTGTAAAAGTAAATACATATTGTCATCACAAAGTTTCAAATCTAACAAACATAACTGTTTAACGTGATATTCAACCAAATTATAAATAATAGTAACATAGGTATTAATAGATTGATCAACCGTACAGCTGAAATTGCAAATAACGAATTTAATCAATTTAAGAAGTATATTTTTATTTTAAAAGTAAGTATTTTTGATGAATGAACTGCTTCATTGATGGTGAGGGAAATGTATGAAAATATTACAAATTTACGATGTGCACAACACAGGTCTTTTCAGGCAAACAAGATTGTAATTACTTTTGTAAAAAAATATTTCATTTATACACCTATTTAAAAGTTATCCTCTAATAAAACTGCTATAACTGAAATTCAATTTTAAACTATTTACTGATTTTATTTGCTACTATTTGAATCAATGGCGTTATGGTATTCAGATATTATAATAATGCCACAAATTTTCATGTGATTCGTTCCATTCTTTATTAACGTACCAAGTCCTCAGACCCATACAGATACATATACATATATACGCAGATATTACTTTCATCATTGTTGCATAGAAAACTGAAAGTGGAATTTTCGATATTTTCACAATAATTCTCCTGTACATTATACGATATATGTAGGGAAAGTAATCATCCCGCGGCAAAGTTCGATTTTACATAGAAAACATGCAAACATTTACTGCGCAAATATTTGTTGAATCTTTTACTTTTTATGTAAAACCAGTCATTCTAAAAATGCAAAATGTCGGTACTCAATTTAAATTAAATTAGGTGCGTGTTTACTTTTCTTGTGCAAGTAGAAAAGAAGTGACGAACTTTTTTGCTGAATTTGGTAACTCATCAGCGGACTTTGAGTATTTCTTCCCCAGGAAGATGAAGTTGCTTCTTTATTTCGTTTTTTTTCTTTTTCCTTCCTCCATTTTCAATTGGATTGAATATATTGGATCAGTATTAGGGATTCCAAGGCGATGCTGTCTTTTGTCGATAGAAGGTGTTTTGTTTCAGAATTGAAAATGCCTCTAACCAAAGCACATATATTATTGCATGGACAGTTTAAGTAATCGCCAAAGTACTTGAAAAATTATTTACTTGGAAACACATTACCTAACTGTATTTATATGTTCCAAGTAGAATATTTTTACATTTTGTTTCATAAAGACAGTAAGAGTTTCCAGAAATTTTCGAGATTAATATTTTGAGGGATAAGTACGTTTTAAGGCCTCCTAGCGCCCTGTAGCAATATAGATCACTTTTCGAAAAATGCCCATCTCTCTCCCTCTCTCCCCTCTCTCTCCCCTCTCTCTCCTCTCTCCCCTCTCTCCCCTCTCTCTCCCCTCTCTCTCCTCTCTCCCCTCTCTCTCCCTCTTTTCCTACCCCCTCTCTTTCCCTCTTTCCCTACCCCCTCTCTCACCCTCTTTCCCCATCCCCCTCTCTCACCCTCTTTCCCCATCTCCCTCTCCCCCCTCTCTTTTCCCCTATCCCCTCTCTCACCCTCTCTTTCTCCCTATCCCCTCTCTCTCCCTCTCTCCCCCTCTCTCTATGGATTTGAATGGGTGTTTGGAGTGGACATAATTCATCCGTCTACTTTATTCAAATTTTATATTTATACGCATAATGTTGAAAACTGGAACTAGATATAGATTTTGGTAATTCTCAAGCTTACAATCCAAATTACTCATATTTTATGCTTTTCATAGTATTATTTACGTATATATATAGTATTGTTTACCTATATATATAGTATTATTTACGTATATATATTGTAATATAAGCGTATTCTTTGCAGTCTATAATTTATGGACGAAATTGAAGATTTAAACTACGCTATGTATGTTAAGGTATTAAAATATTTTATTTTAGTACATATAAGCCAAATACAACCAATTACATTGTGACACTAAGATATTAATAACTAAAAACAAGCATTTTTATAATTGTTTACAAATTATTTCTAAAACATAGCTTAGGTACAAAAACTGAAAGATGTTTTCTATTATTTTCTTCAATATATAAATAATTGTGATACATGTAGAACCAAATAATATCAAACATTCATATATGAGAAATCTAAGAAAGAGGCTCATACTACATATGAAAAAACGTAGCAAAAATGAGGAAAACATTTTTGATTTTTTAGAGTAAGGCAATTTTTTAGCGTTTGAAGTTGCAAGTGTAGCTGCGACTTGCTGCGTAAAGGTGGGTCCTGTCAAACAACGGGCTCTTCTAATCATATATTTAACAATTACTTTTAAAAGGGTGAGACAGCAGAGTGGTTAGTGCGAAGGTATTGCACTCTGACGACCCACATTTTATTCTCGATATTTTTAGAATAAATTTAAGACAATTTTTTGGCGTTTGAAGTTGCAAGTGTAGCCGCAACTTGCTGCGTAGATGGTGGGTCCTGTCGAACACCATACTTTTCTAATCATATATTTTATTAATTACTTTTTAAGACAGTAGTATTACTTTTAAAGGCACTGCAGAGTGGTTAGTGCGAGGGTATTGTACTCTGACGACACGTTAAATACGGGTGTCCGTAAATCCTTTCAAGAGCTTAGTGGTTGGAGAAAAAGAGTAACGGTCCCTATGGAAGCCGCCCGTACTAGTTTCCGGTTTAAATTGGGTGGCACTTCCCGGTCGACCAAACACATACCTTATACCTTCCGCTAGGCCGGACTTTCCGAGTCGAAGGAGGATCAATTACTTACTACTTGTTACAACCAGAAATTATCCAAGAATCACAATTAGTATTTTCCCTAAATACTGTCAATTGTGTTTATAAATGAAAGATCAACAATAATTATTATAATTTTTGTATCACGCTTATGACGTCAAGAATATAAAGTTCCACGCCACTTATATAGAGTTGCAGATTTACTCAACTAAAGTTTATTTTTTAGCCTAATGCTGGGTTTTTTGTCAATAATTGTGCATCTAATTAGAGTATTTGGCTATCAAATAGTAATTTATCCACTTATAAAATATAAAGTCTGACGCCGCCTATGTAATTTTTAACTATATTTTCTTCAAATATTTATAGTTATTTATTAAATGATTTTGATTATTTTTACAAATAATTTAAATATACACAACTTTTCCAAACGCTTAGATAGTTAAATGTTTTTACATTATTTAAATCGGTTTAATTATCCAAAAAACTGGAAAACAACCAAATTTTTATATTTTAGAATGTTAACCCCTATTGAGTTTTCACAAAAATTTAACAAACTTAATGTAAACAAAACGTTTATAAATTTAAATGTTCATATATTTAAATGTATTTAAAAGTATTCAAGTTCATGGATATTATATTTTAAACTTAAATGAAAGCTAAAACATTTTCATTGAAAATGACTTCACTTTTTAAAAACTCACTAAATTATTAAATGTATTTTCGAAAATTCCAAAATGCAAGCAAAACTATTTCAAACAGTAATATATAAATATTTTTATCAAATGCTGAACAAATTATTTTGAACTGTGTAGTCTCGATAGTTCATGTCTTCTTTTGATACTAGGAGTTTCTATCTAAAATATATCCAAAATGTACATGTTGTTAAAAGTTTCATTCAAATTTACAAAGATACCTGATTATTTTCCTGGCCTGGCACACTTCCATCAAAATGTTACATTCATGCGTTTTGTATTTATTGTCTAACTACCTTAGTCTTTCCTCAAACGCAACTGCGCCTGATCTGATCAGGCGCAGTGAAAAATTGGAGTTGGCAGTTGCAACAAAATCATACAAACGAAGCACGAATTTAAAATTAATGCTTCCCTCAGTTGTTTCAACCATATTTCTACAGGGTGGGACAGCCCAATGGTAAGTGTGCAGGGATTGCACTCCGACGACCTCAGTTCGATTCCCAGTCTGTTCAAAGTGTCACCGTGTTCACACAGAGTAGGGGACACATTAAATATATGGGTCCGTATGTCCTTCAGAGAGGTTGGTTGTAGATGAACGAGGTTTTCGGTCTCTACGGATGCAGCCCTTACTGTGATCCGGTCTAATTTGGGTGGTACTGTCCAGGCCGTACAAAATATGCCTTATGTCTTTAGGAACATACAATTGTACGAACAACTTTGGACGAACAAAGCTACAAGAAACAAGAGCAAATTACTTTGGGAATATTGGACAAACAAAGATATAAGAAACAGGAGCAAAGATACAAGATATAAGAATGTTGGACGAACAAAGATACAACAAACAATAACAAAAATGCAAGAAACAATAACAGCGATGCAAGAAACAACAACAAAGATACAAGAAGCAATAACAAAGAAACAAGGAACAATAGCAAAAATACAAGAAACAATAACAAAGATACAAGAAATAATAACGGCTTTTCAAAAAAGTCATCAAATCTCAAAATGGTTTGAGTCACACACCGACAAGAGAGAAGCTGTAATTTCAGGTCTAGGTTACCCTGTTGAAGATCCTAAACGATTTAAGATCCTTCGGGGGCACTTACAGCTTCGGGTAGGTTGGACGGTCTGGGTCGAAGATGAAGAATATTTCTGCGTTTGGATTCATACGTTTCAGTATTCTAGGCAAATCTGTCGTAGACGAACAGAAGTTTTAATTTCTGTTAATAGCCAGGATTTTGAATCCATTTATATCTTGGATGAAGAAACATAATTTATATTGAATACAATAATAATAAAATAAAATAATTTGCAGGATGATCTTTCTCTTTCGTCTATTCCTTTTTCCCTCCCCCCCTCTCTATTTTTGGTCATAAATTACATTTTTGTTGAAGCTATCAGTAATTTTCCAATTGAAAATGCATCATGAATATCGACAGTGTCTGCTGAAGCAATTATTAAAAATGAAATGAGATGAAATAGCTTTTCAATGAAAAAGACAAATTTGAATGGAACGTATTGAACTCGCGTTCTGTCATTAATGAAAATGAGTACAAAGGGGTAAGAGGGATTTATTGAAAAATGTATCCTTTTATACTTTTGAATATAATCGTAGAGGATGTATGTCATGCTTGATATAAGGGATGTTGGCACATTTACAAAACTTCACAACAGATGCCGCCATGCATTATGTAAATATGCGTGAAATACAATTTTGAGTAAAACAGTCACATGATCTAGATTTATAAGAGGCTTATATTTTTCTGAATTTAGATGCGCAGTTTTGAGACTTCTATGAAAATAATTGACATTTCTTTCATTAAGATAATTAAATACAAATTGCATGTAATTTTTTTGGGGGGAGGGGGGGGAATAAAACGAATTTTTTTATAGTTGTATCTACATATAAATAATTAAATACTTTGCCATAATAATAACTTACTTAATATATTTATATATATATATATATATATATATATATATATATATATATATATATAACTAATAAAGTATATACGAGCATGGGCGTATATAACTTATTTATATACTTTATAATATAATAAATAAATATAATACAATATAATGAAGTATATATATAACTTATTTATATACTTTATTTGCTTTAAGAATAACTTATTTCTCCGTCCATACCGCTTGGCGAGATTTTGACGACGAATTTGGCAAAATGTAGCCAACTTGGAGTCTTTTATAAATATTGCCAAATTAAAAAGATGTCGCCAAATTTAATAAAAAATGATGCTAACTCAATGAAAATGACGACTAATTGAAGAAAATGCAATATCTTGGAAAGAATATAAGATTCTACGAGTACTTTAGAAAAATCTGATGTGAGCAACACATGACTTTCCTTATATAATGCAATGAATTTACTACTTTTACAGTTAAAAAAAAAGTTAGTCTTATAGTAGATACTTATATTCTTTCCAAGATATTGACTTTTCTTCAATTAGTCGTCATTTTCATTGATTTGGCGTCATTTTTATCAATCTGGCGAGATTTTTGTTAATTTGGCAACTAATAAAAATGTCGCCAAGTTGGCGACATTCCGCGAAATTCGTCGCCAAAATCTCGCCAAGCTTTATGGATGGAGAAAGTTATTCTTATAGCAGATAAATGACTATTGGCGTTGAAATACAAAAGTTTTACTCAAAGTATCTTTTCCCATGAATGAAACGAGCTAGATCCACGAGAATAATGTCACCCAATTTATCGCATGGTATTGCATATGAAAAGTGAGCATGTTTCTCAATAGGAAATATATATTTTTTATTTTATATAACTTTTTGATATTTTTTTTTGAAAAATGTGCAATATCTCAAGAACGGTTCATGTTAGCGCTCTAAAATTTATGTCAATCGTTTTCTAATGAAAAATTACATAAAAAATGTCTATTTGCGTAACTTAATTAGCGGTTTTGATTTTTTGACGATTTTTTCAAAATTTCATTCGAAAATTTAGGGGGATTCTGAACATTCCATTGCGTATAAAAACAATAGGCTTCCAGTGTTTACGGATTGAGATTTTTGTACCAAATTTCGTTCGAATCGGTCCATTCGTTCGTCAGTTATCGTCTCCACAGACTCACTGACACACACGCACACACACACATACTTTCACACACACACACAGACGCACACACACAGACATCACTTCAAAAATGTTTGATTCGTGATCAGGGATGCTTGAAACGTGCTCTCCCGTCGAAAACTCGAATTCGAATTTTACACACCGTCACAATACTTTCCTTATACATTATGTATATAAGGAAAATAATAACCTGTTTTCCGTCCATAACTTTTAGATAAAATTTTGGTGACGAATTTTGAGGAATATCTTCAAATTGATGACTTTTTAGATGTTGTCAAACGGGTGAACATATCACCCAATTGATAAAAATTCGCCGAATTGATGAAACTGAAGCTGGATCAATGAAATTTCGACTAACTGATGAAAGTTCAATATCTTAGTAATAAGATAAGAATATAGAGTATAAGAATAACTCATATCTCCATCCGTCCGTAACTATTGGCGATAAATTTAGCGGGGCGTCGCCAACTTGGCGATATTTCGTGCCCAGATTGACAAAAATTTCGTCAAAATTGCAAAAATGACGGTAAATTAATGAAAATTATGCTTTGCTGATGAATTAAGTATTAAATACTTTAATATATGGACTATATCGCTTATTAATGATGCTATATATATATATATATAAAATACTGATAATTGTTAATTTAGAATTGTGTGAAATATAAGTTAATTGGATACTTTGAAATAATATTACATGTTGTCATCCGGTAAATCGCGAAATGTACAATTCAATGTTAAAAATATAGTTCCGTGGATCTTATACATTATTTTTGACTGTAAAAGGAGTAAGTTCATTATATAAGGAAAGTCATGTGTTGCCCACATCATATTTTTTATCTAAGTATTGCGTTGTCGCCCCAAAATATATTCAAAATATATCAGACAAAATAAATAAAAAGAAGACATATAGCAGGATAACTTACAAATGACTTACCAACCAATTTTTGTGAAATTGCGTACATTAAACTTGTGATAGTGTGAATATATATAATGCACATACACGCACACGTAGACATACATACAGGGAAAGTATAAAGAAAATACCTTTCAAATTACCAACAATACAGATGAAGTATATGCGCCAGACATAAAGTTTTGCTATTGAATAAACCGGGGTTCGTGTTATTGCATAAAATGTGGTTATTGCTATTGCGTAAAAAGGGGTCTTAATTATTGTAAAAAGTGGGATCATTGTTACTGTATAAGGCGGAAATACAGTTATTGCATATAGTAACGTTATTGCATAAAGTAAAGTTATTGCTATTGCATCAAAATAGGCGGATTGCAAGCGTCTCTCACTCTGCGGTATTTTTATACATGAATTGTCCGCGTAGCATGCGGGTCCACAGCATCAACAATACAACTATTGTAAATTAAGACCTTTTTCAAAAATAGACTGGGCTGGTAGCCAAAATATCCAGTCCTTCTTATTGATTTCATCATAACTAGCATGCAGAATTATGTTGATATTAAATTGTTGGTAACTGTATGCTTCAGTGCTAAAATTATATAAATGAGAACAATAGCAACAAAAAGTGTTTATTTCCAAGTTTCACTATATCTCATTTTTCATTCGGGTGATAAATAAACTTTTGTTGGAGGGCACAATAGAGATCACGCTTTAACATGACGGGCACTAAATATATCAACAGTCAAGTGGAACTGTTGTTCAATAAGGGAATCATGAATAAATGTCTCAGTAATGAATGATCCATATCCAAACAGAGACTAATGGAATATTTCTTTGAAATTAATAGAAAGGGGAACAATTGGGTAACAATTCATTATGTTTACATATTGCTTCTTTTTTAAATATATATTATTTATATAAACGATAACTGAACAATACTTATTTTTTCGATCGTATGAAATGCTTTTAGTAGTATTACATGGGACAGCTGTTTTGAATTATTTTGTAAATATATATATATATATATATATATATATATAAACAAAAGGTTTGAAGATCCAATGAAAAAAAAAGTGAGAAGCTGTAACTCAATAAACCTAACTTTCTAACAGGCTTACAAAATAAAAGTATAAAACAGCAAATCTTCAAGCAAATGGGAAAAATATACAAATTTTGAATCATCAAGTCTAAAAAACGTATCAAAGAACAAAGGTATGGAATCGATAAAAGAAAAGCAGACGAAATCCAAGCACAAACGCTATACACGTGGACAAGTCTCTAGGACTAAATCAGGATTTGTTCACTTCTTCCTTTTCTTATGTCCAAGTAGAAATAGTTTATAAATATAATCTATCTATTTCTCAGAAACTTACATTTCTGTGTTTGCTTCTACAAGACACTTGGACTTGAAAACGAGTTTTGAGAAAGTGAACAAATCCTGATTTAGGCCTCGAGCCTTGTCCACGTGTATAGCGTTTGTGCTTGGATTTCGTTTGTTTTTCTTTTATCGATTCCATACCTTTGTTTTTCTATACTGTTCTTAGACTTGATGATTGAAATTTGTATTTTTTTCCATTTGCTTGAAGATTTGCTGTTTTCTACTTTTATTTTGTAAGCCTGTTATAAAGTTAGGTTTTTCGAGTTACAGCTTTTAACTTTTCTTTCATTGGACCTTCAAACTTTTTATTATTGAAATCATTTTATTTTTTAGCTGCATTTGCACAATAAATTAAATGAATTTTGCATTGCCATTCCTATTTACACATTTTTTACATTTGCATAATTGTAAAGTATCCTTAATCTTTTAAGTTTGCTATTGTATTAATAAATTACTTTTATATTTATATTTTATAATATTTTTATATATATTGTATATATATATGTGTGTCTGTGTGTGTGTGTAGAAGACCCAGACCGTCCGACTCGTCCAGAGGACTAAGAGCAACTATTTGGACGGCCGGATGTGTGTGTGTGTGTGTGTGTGTGTGTGTTTAAGAATTTCAATTTACTTGTATTATAAATACCAGATATTGATCAACTATTGAAATTGGTCTGTAGAGCAATGTGAAAATAAAATGGTGTGAAGTGAAAATTTGAAATAAATATTGACTCTACGACAAGGTTGTGAAAATTATAAATATAAAATTTTAAATAAATCAGATAATAAATGTGAATAAAATGCCCTTCTTTCCCTGTTTCATATATAAGATAAGCAATTGAAAAAGGAATTACATGTGATTAAAAAATTGATGAGTATAATCCCTTAACTACACATTAAGATTAACATTTATTTTAAATGTTATAAATCATATATGAAAGACAGGTACTTAAGGTAATAATCCCATTGTTCCTTGCATAAACATTCGTGGTGTAAATGCATGAATAGTGTATAAAATGAAAAGTTTCAAACACAAAAAATTGCACATGGAGCTAGGCCTTTCTGGCTCCCAATTTTTTTTTTTTTTATGAAACTGAATATAAATGAAAAAAGTGAATAGAATGTCCAAAACCATGTACGTTATCAAAGACCATACCTGGTTCGGTAATACTGAAACTTCTGTGTACAAAACTGTAAATTGTATTACAGAAATTTTGCACATGACCCGAAGTAGAAGAGCGTAGAAAGTGGATCAGCTATAAATATAAAAATGACTAAACAAAATAATCAAATATACCATCTTGATGTTTTATATACATATATATATATATATATATATATATATATATATATATATAATAAAGAAATACAATCCCAAAAAGTATGAAATTCAAGAAAGAGAAAGGTGCAAATTGCCGCACTATCAGAGACTTGAAATATAGGATTTAAAATGAAAAAAGAAAATATATAGGTAGAATAATTGTGTTTACAGGGTTGCAGAAAGGTCAAGGGGGATTGCGACCCCTATTTCCTGGTTAGAAGCTAGCTTTGACTTCATGAAAACGCTCCCAGACACTCTGCACGCCCGAAACAACAATCGATCATGCCCGTGGGAAAAAAACGGCCGAATCTCAGACAACATAAAAATGATCAAAATAACAAAATATTGGAAATTTTACTAACCAGCAAGACGAGAATCATGGAAGAGTTGCATAAAGCGTATAAACTTCGAATAGGAAAGCATACATAAAAAAGTCGCGTCTAACTTATAGAGCCATCTGGATGTGAAACAATCAGATAATCCTAGGTAAGAGTTGAGTTGTATTGTATGATGTCGGATAAATTAACATAATTTTTATCACAATAATTTCTGCAAAACACATCATAATAGTGCTGTACAAAGCGGAAGGGATATGCTTGTTCCCGAGTTCCGTTGATTAAATGCATTATGCATTTATTAAATTCTGTAATAGATGAGTTTAATAATCTGTATCTGTTCAAGTGATTTACGATTAAATTACGTTGTACGTTTAAACTCAAGTTGGTATTCCAGTGGGTAAAATATTTGATCTTGCAGTCATATAGATGTCTCTTGTCAAATAATTTATAACATAATTTCTGTTCCAAATTATAATAAATAGTGATGTCAAGGAAATCAACTGTTCCTACATTCGCTGACTCCAATTCGATTAGTTCGAGACACGGCGGGTAGAATGTAAAATGAAATATAGTATATTGATTATCCACTCCAATCATGACGTCATCAACGAATCTAAAGAATGGTATTTCACTAATTAAATGCGTGCCTTTCTCATAATGATGTAAGTAAAAATCCGCAAGTAACGAGGAACATCCCCCTCCCATTGGGATGCCTTTGATTTGTCTATAAAATGCGATTCCATTATATAGAATATTCTCAAATATGACAATCTTAAGCAGGCTTTTGTACTTGTTGGTTTCCACATGTTTGTGTAAATCTGATGTAAAATAAATTTCCATTAAAATATCAAAGAGATCTTGTAAGTTGATATTGTTAAATAGGTCTTTAAAATCAAACGTTCTAAAATAAAATCTTTCAGAATAAGTTTTCAATCTGTCGACCACTTCATAACTATTTTTAATCATTACTGAGCCCTCTTTTCGTATTTTCGTCATAACAGGTGTTAATAGTTTTAATAAAATGGAATTCACTTTGGTTAAATAGGTATTACAACCTATAGTGACAGGTCTAAATTTAACAGGTTTTTTATGGATTTTTGGTATGAGCACTAAATATGGAAATTTGGCCACTGTAATATTAATACCAATTTGTTTATAGAGGGCTATAATTCTATTAACATTAGGAGTATATCTTTGTTTAATTGGACAATACATATTGATGTCTTTATAGCATGCCAGTAGGAGTTGTACGTAATATGATTTGCAAGTAAAAGCGTAGTTATTAATGGATTTATCCATATAGGTGATGACATAGCTGTTGCGAATTGTCTCCAAAACTGCTTTATTGATTTTTTCTGTTTTCGTAAATTGTTTAAGCAGGTTATATTGAGATTTAAATGCGTTAAATACGTTATAACGCCATTCAATTAAAGTGGACAATGGATAACTGTATTGTATTGCAGTTTTGTAAATAAAGGCTTCCAGATCCTTCTTAAAATTACTTTCTACTTCACCCTTGAATACTTGATGTCGAAATTTAGTGCCCATCTTTAAATACTGCAGTAAAGGAAGGTCTTTTGCAACTTTAATGTATCCTGTGACGATATGACCGTGATCTTGGTTACATAATGGATCATCAATACATTGACATGACGGTTGTACATATTCAGATAAGTCCTTACAAAGCTTATTATAGTTGTATATATTGCGTCCATGAGTCATGGTATAACGAAATGATACATCAACAATAATTTTTTGTGTCTGTAAAAGATGATTAAAAGTTTTAAGAATATGTTTGAATTTCAGATGATCAAAAGTCTTATTGCTAAAAGTAATAATGAAAAATTCCTTGTTCACATGTAGTTTTCGTTTTTCCAATTGGATTTTCATAAGTTTGGCCCGTAGTTTGAAATAGTCATAAAAAGTAGCCAGGTTAGTTTTACTGATGTCATTCATTCCTTCTTGTTCCGGTATTATGGGCTGTTCGCTCCACGTCTCCCATAATTTTCTTAAGAATTTCTTCTTTATGCCATAGACCATATTTTTTATCCAATTTGGTCTAGGTTGTTCATAGTTGCATATATCCAAAACTTTTCCGTTAATTTTATTCAGATAAGCATTGAAATTTAATCGTTTTTTTATTACCTGCACGTTTGCCTCTAGTTGTTTTATGTGAGGTATGTAACCCGTTATTTGGTGGATTTTTGTAGTGCAAATAATAGTCTAAATTGAATGTCTTTCAAAAGTTTATAGTATTGAGACCATAGGGGAACATGGTGTTCCACTGTATGATATGCGTATTTTCTCACCATAGTCGGGCAGTTAATTCAGGTACAATATCTAGGATAGTTAATTCAGGTACAATATCTAGGATATATTTTGTTATTTTGATCATTTTTATGTTGTCTGGGATTCGGCCATTTTTTCCCCACGGGCATGATCGATTGTTGTTTCGGGCGTGCAGAGTCACTGGGAGCGTTTTCATGAAGTCAAAGCTAGCTTCTAGCCAGGAAATAGGGGTCGCAATCCCCTTGACCTTTCTGCAACCCTGTAAACACAATCATTCCACCTATATGTTTTCTTTTTTCATTTTAAATTATATATATATATATATATATATAAATATTTTAAATAGCATGCGATCAATTGAAATTATAAGCAGAAAGGCATCCCAAAATGTAAAAACATGACCTTCATTCCAACGAAGAGATTTTTTCATGATCAGGCGCCTATTTCAAATTAAATGCGTCTATTATTATTAAATGCGTCTTACTTTCAAATTAAATGCGTCTATTTCAAACAAATGCTTGTTACTGAATAGGGAGGAAGTCAATTACTGAGAAATCCATATGCTCTATCTACCAGAAATAAGTTTGAAAAGTTATTAAGAAAATATATAATTACTAGAATATTACTAGACCATATTTCTGCACTGCTTGGGCAATAAAACGGTCACAGGGCAAAGCGAATTGCCATGCTTCAAATTTTATTTTCCACATTTACTTCTATACATGAATATAATCTAAAAAAAATTATGGATAATAAGTGAATATATGTAGCATATATGGTAATATTTCCCATGAACTGAATCTGGTAATAATATTTTTTTAAATTGTATTACTTTTATAAATTTATTAAAATTTTATTTTGATATATGTTGCTTCCATGCATGTAAAACTATTGCTAATTTCAATACAAAATTGCCCATCCAAGAAACTATGCTTCAAAATAAAAATAGTCGCATAATTTAAGTTTTTGAAAACTAAATTAAAAGTTTAATTACATTTCATTAATGAAACGCGTATCGGAGGTCCAGAGTTCGATTCCAGGATCTGTACAAACTAGCACAGGAATACCGTCACGTTAAACCTTTGGGATCGAAAGTCGTTCCGGGAGCTTGGTGGTAGGTGAAGGAAGGTACGTTCCGTGTGGATGCCACCCCAACTTGTCTAAATTCAGTTGAACTGTCCTGATTATCTACGAGGATACCTTACAACTTGGGGTAGGTCCGACGGTGTGTGTCGAAAAAAAATATCTAAAATTATGTTATTTTCTTTTCGATTTCCATTCCTCTTATTCAAATTTTAATATATGTACCTCATATTTACGTCATATTGCCTGTTTATATGCTGATAACTTTTATTTTTGAATTTCAGGTTATAATAGCTACAAGGTTGAACTTGATTTGAATATCATTATCCCATTCATATTTGTAACTGTGTGCGGGAATCTATATATAAAAATCTGATGTGGGCAGCAGATGACTTCCTTATATGATGCAATGAATTGACTACTTTTACGGTAAAAAGAAATAGATTATTTTTATAGTAGTTATTTATATTCCTTCCAAGATATTGAATTTTTTGTCAATGAGTCGTCATTTTCCATGTCGTCATCATCAATGAGTCATCAATGATTTAATTTAGCATCATTTTATCCAATTGGCGAGTTTTCCGTTAATTTAGCAACATTTAAAAAGTCGCCAAGTTGGCGACCTTCCACAAAATTCGTCGCCAAAATCTCGGCAAGCGTTATGGACGAAGAAATAAGTTATTCTTACAGCAGATAAATGACTATTAGCGTTCAAATACAAAAATATTACTCAAAGTATCTTTTTTCATGAATGGAACGAGCTAGATCCACGAGAATGATGTCACAAAATTTAGCGCATGGTTTTACATATGAAAAGTGAACATGTTTCTCAATAGGACATATTTTTTTTTACTTTATACGACTCTTTGTTATATTTTTTTAAAAATGTGCAATATCTCGAGAACGGTTCATGTTAGCGTTCTAAAATTTTTGTTAATCGGTTTTAAATGAAAAATCACATAAGAAATGTCTATTTGCGTAACTTTATTAGAGGTTTTGATTTTTTGACGATTTTTGCAAAATTTCACTCGAAAATTTAGGGGGGGTTCTGAACTTTCGATTGCGTATAAAAACAATAGGCTTCCAGTGTTTACGGATAGTGATTTTTGTACCAAATTTCGTTCGAATCTGTGCCTTCGTTCGTCAGTTATCGTCTCCACAGTCTCACTGACACACACACACATACTTTCACACACACACACACACACACAGACATCACTTCAAAAATATTTGATTCGTGATCAAGGATGCTTGAAACATGCTCTCCCTCCGAAAACTCGATTTCGAATTTTTGACCCCGTCACAATACTTTCCTTATACATTATGTATATAAGGAAAGTAAAAATATTATTAAAAAATAAATTAATAAAATTATAAAATCTCCAGTAGCAGAAACCTAAAATGTATTTTATTAAATAACTTTTCCTTATTTTTTCAACTTCCTTGAAATGAACTCAAAAATCAAAATCCCAAAAAGAACTTTTGTCGGGACAATGCATCACATTAGTTATTTTTTCAGATTGCATGATATATCTTTCGCAACTAATTTAATATAACTTATTATAGAAGCAACAGCGTGTCACTTATTTTGTCTTACTTTTGCGTGTCATATTCCTGTCAGATTGCATTCGAAAGTTACACATTTAAAGCAAAAAGAAAGAACTCAGTGAAGAATAATGAATAAATTAGAAAAAGAAAATCTTCACTGCGTCGTGTTAAAGAATGTATGGTGTAGAAATGTAAAAAATGCAAAATATAATATAGCAAAACATACTGAGAAAGGTTTATATTTTCACGCGTAAGCTAATGCAAAACAATGGGAATCTTTTGAAAACCGAGATGTAAAATAAGATTTAAAATGTTTGAAACGTGAAAAATTATTCTTTACCAAAAATATTGTAGTGGGGCTAAAATGTATTTGTATTTCTAAGCAATTTTGTGTAACATGCCTGAAAATTATTTCTTCTGCTTATAAAAAAATAGTGATCAACACTGTTACTCGTTATACATGGATGTGAAATTACACATTTTTTTTGCATATTTCGAATAAGAAAAGTTGTTATATGTGACTATAGTACAGAGTTCTTAAGGAAATGTTTCAATATATTCTATCTAAAATTTTACTTTCTGACAATGAGCTTATCATCGACGATTTTAACGATGACGACCGTATATACACCCTACAAAATGTTATGGAAATGTGAAATTAATAACTCGTGAGATTATTAACCAATCAATAAAATTCGATAATTTTTTCAAAACTCGCCAAATTGGCAATATTTCGCCACATTCTGACAAGTCAACTGATTTTGTCACTAAGGTCAAGTAATCCATACATTAAAAATTACAACACTCGCTTTTTGTTCCTACTTGTAACAAGATGATATCACGTCCGTTTCATATAAGTAAACATTTTTTCAAGATTTATTATAATACCCCGCGCCCGAAGATAATTCACATCAAGATAGCAGGAAACTGTGATTTGAAAATTAAATAATTGTCACAGCTTGGGGTCGAACCAGCAATTATTTTCATAGTGTATCCACGCCCTATCTCTTGGTCTGCTCTGGTCCTCTGCTGCCCATGATATTTCTCTTAATTTAGATTCAGTAGTTGTAAAGTATATATTGAAAATAGTGATATCTGTATTTGTATTAAGGCTGAGTATATACGTTACGGAAAATATGATTTATCTTAAATTATGTATAATCACCAATCATCTTGGTGAGTTAGGTAAATTTCACTAAATTTCTCACTTTTACCGGCGATTTTGCATAATTCCCAAACAAATATTTTAATTTGATAAATATGCCAGAATTTCTCACTTCTTCTGGCGATTATATGTAATTTTTTGTCTGAGGGTCGAGAAACACCTCGAAATAACGAATATTCTACGAGATAAGAGAGATTTCTGGAAGTTTCTATAAAGAGTATAAAAAGAATCATCACTCAGTTGGAATCGTGATACAACTACACTGAACTGTGGCATGCATCAGTTTTTTGAGAATATCATCAGCTGATTTGTAAAATTAATGAAGAATTTAATTGCTGTTTCACTGTACCTGACATTGTTAGTGATCTAGTGAGATAGTTATCGAGCTGTTTTACTGTATAGTGTTTCTATTTACGCTGCGGTTGTAAATAAACATGTCAGTTATACAAAAATTAGGACCCATTCTTGTATCCTCAGCGTACACCTATGATTCCAGAGGATATGTTGCAACAAATTATGTTCCCCCATTGCTTTTCACTACCATATACGCCTGTTAACTTTCTGAAAACCACACGCCTTACACCCACTTGTACGACATATCCTCTAAAATAGTAGGTGTACGGTCAGGATATAAAATTGAGTTTAAATTTCTGGAAAACTAACACATTTATTCACAAGCACATTTAATTGCTGTTTCACTGTACCTATGATTCCAGAAGATATGTTGCAACAAATTATGCTCCCCCATTGCTTTTCACTACCATATACGCCTGTTAAGTTTCTGAAAATCACACGCCTTACACCTAGTTGTACGACATATCCTCTAGAATAGTAGGTGTACGCTCAGGATATAAAATTGAGTTTAAATTTCTGGAAAACTAACACATTTATTCACAAGCACAGCGTAAAAAGTAATAATGCACGAGCTCGATAACTATTTCAAAAGATCACTGAATAAATTTCAGGTGAGGTGAGATAACAATTAAATACTCCTCTAATTTAACAAAATAACTGATAATATTTTGGAAACACTGAATTTATGTCAAAGTTCTATGTAGCTGGTATCAAATCAATACCGCTCCAACTGACTGATGACACCTTTTATAGACATTTCGTTGAATATTCGTTATTTCGTGGTTTTTCTCGAAACGTTGCCAAATATGGCAACTTCCTCCGAAATTGGATTCCCGGTATAGGAAAGGTTGTCCGTACATATTTTTTCCCTGTTTAGTTTTTGATAGAGACTCCAGTGAAGAGGACTTTTTACTCACTCCCAACAATATATTATTTTTATAGCGATTATTGCACATTTTCCAAATTGTAGCTCTCAAATTTGATAAATATCATGGAATTTGCCACCTACGTATTTGCCAAACTACGTATGCTCAAATATATCCATTAAATGCTTGTTTTATACGTAATTTTTAACGAATAAAATAATAAGACCAACCCCTTTACACTAGGGCTACCCGTTCTCGATATATTTAAGTTTTTTCATATTTTCTTTAGGCCACCTTTGAAAATAACTCCAGTTACCAAAGGAGAACGAAAATGGAATTAAAAGTGAATTAAATTTAAATAAAATAAAGAGAATGTGGATATAAATAAGTCTGCAGATAAAGTCATGTGCTGCCCACATCAGATTTTTAAATCTATTCCATTTCCCTTTTTTGGTAAACTGGTGTATTTAATAATTAAATAAAGATATATTCTCGTTTAATATATCCCTCTAATTATAACTATATATAAAGATTTCCCTCTAGTAATATAATATACAGAAATAAGTACACAGACATTCCGGAGAAATTATAACTTTTAACATGAAGAGCAGTTTTTTGCTTAGATCTTATTATATATAATATATTTATACCTTAAGTATTAATTCATTATGGCCCAAGGGAACCGTTTCTTAAAAAAATAATTTGAAATCAATTTAAAAGGACTTAATAGTCAGATAGTGAATATATAAGAAAAATTCCTTGTATTTCAAAATACATTCAATTTTCCTTTTGTTAAACTGGTGAATCCAAAAAATAAAGCTGAATATATTCCAAAAGTTAAGCACGCAATACAAATTTTCATTTTTCGAATGCGTATTTGAATTTTAGTGACTGAAAATCACTGCGGATGTAGATGGTAGTATGCAAATATCGTATGTTACAGACAAACACGATTGACTGTCCGGATATATGATAATTAGGCAGTGGTTGAAGACGCCAGCATTCTGCAGGATTTGAGAAGGTGCTTTTAAATGCTGATACGAAGTGTTTATAGCTTTGGTAGGATTATTTTTTATGAAATTCGTGCTTTTATGGTTGAAAGAAGACGAATGACATACAGTGGGCGCTGTCGTACTGTCGGAAGCATTGAAGCAGGGAAGTCAGTTAAATATGTCGTTATTTTCTTTAGCGATCATCATTCGGTAATTTCTCGATTATGGAAACAATTCCAAACAAGTCCAATAGTTATCCGGATATCTGTATCCGATCGTCCAAGGGTTACCACCCCCTTTGATGATCAATATTTTGCTATAGTAGCCTAACGGAATCGAAGACCGGTCTCCACAATTGTTACATCCATGGTTGCAGCAGCACTTGGTAAGACAATATATGCCAGTACTGTGCGCCGAAGGCTCCACGTGAAGGTACTATACGCCCGAGTACCACGTTTTTGCGTTCCACTAATCGTCCAAGCCAGAGGAGCAAGGTTAAAGTGGTGTCGTCAACATGTATATTGGAAAGTTTCAGATTGGTGAACGTCCGGTTTACGGACGAGTCCACATTTGCCCTGGAATCAGATGATAAGCGTATAAGAGTCTGGAGAGAACGAGGCACATGCAATCAGGCCAAGAACATCATTGTACATCAGGCATTCAAGGGTGGCAGAGTCATGGTGTGTGCTGGAATTTCAATGGGATATGGCACAGAGCTGCACATCTTTGAAGATAGTTCTGTGACGGATGCGCGGTATCGGGATGAAGTCCTAGACCCCATTGCGAGACTGTACACTGCAACAGTTGGTCCTGATTTCCTCTTTATGGGCGACAATGCTCGTCCTCATCGAGTTAACGTCGTTGACAAATACCTGAAAAGTGAGGGCATTTCAGCTATGGAGAGGCAGGCGCATATCCCCGACCTTAACCTTATTGAAAACTATTGGGATGTCCTCAGGCGTGCTGTCTCTGCACGTTCACCTCCTCCAGCCAGTCTCAGAGAGTTGAAAACTGCACTATTGGAGGAATGGCCATTGCTCGTAACTGCTATCGTTGAACACCTCATTGAAAGCATGAAAATTCGTTGTAAATATTGTGTGAAGGTCCGAGGTGTTCACATACCATATTAATGTAAGTTTTGTTTGGTTTGCTTGCCATTGAACATCATTTTTTTAATGACTTAAATGTTTCTGACGTCATCATATAACTTACGAAAAGTAAATATTTTTTTTTCCTCTTTGTACATAATTCTTATTTTCTTTAATGTATAAACATATTTGCTACCCTCATGAACAATATTCAGTTAATCAAAGGTTTACTTTTCCATTTTTGTTGATTTAAACGTCCGTGCTTAACTTTTGGAAGCCAATATATTTATATTATATGAAAAATTAATTCTTTTGAGTCCAAGAGAATTGCAAAGATAAAAATAAACCTTTGAAATTATTTTAAAGGGTTTAATAGCCAGAAAGTTAAATTATAAGAAAAACGATTTGTATTCCAGATTTTAAATATATTCAATTTACATTTTATTATTTCTCAATATATGAGACAAATTTATCAATATGGTTGACGATTATTTATAAAAACCGGCAATCAGGCATAATTACCGGAATTACCGCTTTTCCCTCAATATATACTTTGAACTTTTTTTGTTCATTTATTGTATTTTAACGTTTACTTCTGATTTGAATACAGCCGTATTTATCCAAATTAGCAAATTCGTTCATGTAACGGAAAAATTTTCTCGTCACTATAACTAGAGAATAAGTTCGTATAAAAATATAATAAATGGATAAAACTTAAAAGTGTATATTTTACTCTACGGACATGTACATATCATGTCTTAAATTGGATACTTATGCTCCCACTTCGGAACATTTTAAAACAATTACTTGAAAATGAAAACAAGTCTTGCAGAAAAATACGAAAGTTTAAAATAAAATTTAACGTGAAAATCATTTTCTATAGAAATATCATTATTCTCTATATCAACAACCAGAAAAGTAAAAATGTTGCTTTTTTCAAATACCATTCGAATAATCAAAAAAAGAAAAATATAAAAAAAATATATTTCAAAATAAAATTAAATTATCCCGAGGCAAATCTAAGCACCTCGCAGAAAGAAAACTTTGAAATAGTAGCAACATAAATATTCACAGAGTATCTTTCTTCTGACACATTTTAAAGAAAGTTGTCTTCTAATGCAAAATTCTGATGTTCATTTTAAATTAAATTATTTTGACAACTACCTCGTGGAAAGAAGAGAATAGAGAGAGGATCTCTATTTACCTTGCTATATTGGATTATCAAGGAGTTTGGAGATTTTAGAATGGTGTGGTGATAAGGCGGAATTTATATTGCACTGCTTTTACTTTCCCTGCAATACATGGTAATGTATAGGGAAAGTATTGGAATCAAGCCGAAAATCGCAACTCGAGTTTTCGACAGATCTACATGTTTCGAGACCTCTAGAATACGAAAAAACTATTTTTAGCGTGACGTCTGTGTGTGTGTCTGTGTACTGCCTGTGTGTCTATGTATTTGTCTGCGTGTCTGTCTGTCTGTGCAGATTTTGTATCCTCTCTAACTAAAAAACGAATTGACCGAATTTCATAAAATTTGGTAGGTAAGTCACTTGTGGGTGAATCTGGTGCTAATTAGTTTTGGATACGATTCGGGATAAAAGAACCCGCCTTTTTTGCGAAATGACCCGCAAAAACTTGTATCCACTCTAACTGAAAAACTAAATGAACCGAATTTCCCAAATTTTGGTAGATAAGTCACTTGAGGGACACCCTGGTGCAGATTTGATTTTGGTACGATTTAGAAAAAAATAACTTGCCTTTTTTTGCAAAATGCTCTGCAAAAATCGCCAAAATCTAAAATAAAAAAAACTACATATACTCAAATACATCCATTAAATACTTGTTGAATACGTAATTTTTGACGAAGAAAAGAATAAGATCATCCCCATTACACTAGAGCTAGCCGTTTTCGAGATATTTGACTTCTTTCGTATTTACTCTACGCCCCCTTTGAAAATAAGCCGAGTTATCAAATGACAACGAAAATTGAATTAAAAGTGAATTAAATATAATTAAAATAAAGAGAACGTAGATACAAGTCTGCAGATAAAGTCATGTGCTGCCCATATCAGATTTTTTTTTACAGGGGCTCGGATGAATATGGGATGATTCGAAACTCGCTGTGCAAACTGCAATGAGAAATAAGGGAACACTGAAACAAATATTTCTCGTTAATGAATGCAAGTCTATATATATCACTTTTGTCGCTAAAATACGCTTTTGAGCGGCGGCTATTGGCTATTTTTCTATATCGCCATTCATAACGTGACTTTCCATAAATGCTGTGGTGGTAGACATGAATGCAGCAAATGGGAGTGCCAATGGGAATTTAACAGCTTATGCCAGTTTATAGATTCATTTTATATCAACTCTTTCTTTTCTACTGGCATCTGCTACTTTTCAGACTGTTCGACCTACCGAAAGGTGCAAGGTATCTTTTTGAATGAATGGGAGAGAACCACCCAATTTAGATCAAAACCCAATGGGATAAGAATGCATAATCCACTTTGACGATAAGAGCTTAAAGTTCCGTCCTAGTATCTTAACGGTAGAGCATTTACTGGCCAGTACAAAGATCCATGGTTCAATTTCAGGTTGTGGTAGCACTGATTTTTGCAATGATCCCGAACAAATGGACCTATTGTTGTAAAGTTAGTGCAAACTAGTAACTTTGTAAAATTGCTGCAAAGATGCCAGAGGTCTTAAAGGGACCTTAGTACGACTAGCACTGATTTTGTGGACTCTGGTATACTGAGAGCCGATTTCTAATTGGTAGGTTAAATACCACGTGGGAAGCTAATTTGGAGGAAGAAAATAGCAGCTGAAGACTACTTTGAGATAAAAATTACAGAAAGTGTTCAGTCCGATTGTTAGTTGTATGTCAACTTAGCATTAGAGGATTGATAATGCAGAGACGACTTTGACGATAAGAGCTTACCACACTGCAACAGTAGTTAAACGGTAGAATGTCAGATGGTCAGTACAAAGATCCGTAGTTTTAATCTTGGTTGGGGTAGCATTGTTTGAAAAAATCACATGAACTGTGCCATTCTTCCTCTAATACATCCAGGGTAGATTTTACGACCTACAGATTCGTCGTGCTCCTACTCCGCCTAAATATTATTGCAGATTTGGGAGTGTTGAACTAAGTATATGAGTTGTCCTATCTCTTGATGATTCAACGGCAATATTTTTTATTCAGTTAAGACCTGCTTACTTTCTGTGAATGTCTTGCATTCTTTATTTTATTAGTTGGACCGTTTGTTCAATATTACATGCGAAATTACGCAGCTCTTATGGTTCGGTTATGGAATCTTAGTGGTCATATTTTGTACGAGCAAAGTGTTTTGTTATATTTCTTAGCCATAAATTGCTGGTTGAATGCCTTGATCGACTCCAACTAAACTGTCTTTTTGGACAGTCAATTACCGTTCATATTCATGCCCGATTACTTGCAACTTTTATTGCTTTGGCTATTTTACAATTCTGTTTTCATATTTTATTCAACACAGTCCTTTTTGTTATTTTTACTAAATAATACATAATTATAAATTTTTACTAAGACATAGAGAGCAAGAATTATCAAACTGTATATTCCAACCTTAAGATCTGTTATCGAGAAATGCATTGCATTTTGGAGATGTTTAAATAAAATTGCATTGAAGTTGGAAATTGTTTCATAATTAATGCTTTATGCATGATTGATCTTTCATGTTTTTTTTATTATGTCGCTTAATTTCCGTGTAGAAATATGAAAACCATGCTTTTCACATCTTTTAATAACTGAACAAGAGTATTATAATTTAATAAGAGTATATCTCTTCGGAAAACGCCAAAATAGAGCCTTCGATCCATTGTTCATTTTCTAGAGACATTTTAATGCGAAGAATATTTTTAACGACGCAGACGATAATTGAACCCTATTCGGACTTGATGCCAGTCAGTTTTTATTATTTTTTACATAAATTTAATTCATGGAGAATGTCAAAATCGTTACAAAAATATGTGGGCACCCTCTGAAGGTTAATTCATTCTCCTTGGTTCCATGACATCACATACGATACAAAAGTTAAATCAGTAGAAACAATTTTCGAGAAATCAGGGTGAAAGTATTATAAGCATAGAAACTATGTAAAATGAAATGCAGCTAAAGCTCACATTGTAGAAGTAAAAAATAAAAATCACACGAATTTATAAAGAAAAACTCTTTTGACACTTCAGAAGAAAGTAATGCCACTGTCCGATGTTTATTTTAAAATAAATTATGCCCGCTTCTAGTACAGTCTGTCAATGGTGAAACAGAAATGGAGAAAATATCTGTTGCACAGAGTATTGTTGCGAACGCGTAATGTTTCGTTTGGCACCTCCACTTTCGTCTGTCTCGAAGACCAGGCGATGAAAATACCGGGCGTGATGTGAGTTCGGGGTTTCCAGTTGGAAGAAGGGTTGCTAGATTTGGTGATTTATCGCCAATTTTGCAACATTGGGCGACTTCCGGAAATGATCCAGAAACTTCTCGATAGAACGAAGATTCTTTGAGATATAAGAGATTTCTAGAAGTTTCTATGAAGAGATTATAAAAAAGTCTCACCCCTCCGTTGCAGTGGAGTTGACGACTGGACGTGACACGAGCTACATCGGATTGTGATTTTTTTTAATAGTAGCTACAGAATGATATCGCTTATTCTATCAAATTGGTGGAGCATTTAAGTGCTATTTGATTGTATATTGTTCCTGTTTATTTTGGGCTTGTGAATAAATGTAGGTTATCCAGAAAAATTGCAGTCGTTCTTACATACCCATGATTCTACGGAATACGTTTCATAACAGTATATTTGATTATCAGCTGCTTTTAATATTTTGAAGGAAATACGTTATTATATCTTTGTGTATTAAGCAATATACATTACTTAATTTGAAAGGAAGTTTTGCATAAGGTAAGCAAACTCAAATTGAAAGAGTTTGATTATGCAAAATTAGTGTTTCACAAATGTTGTATGTCTACTTTTTAAGGTGCAGGCGGATTCCATATGGGGTGGTTGAACGTTTCCAGAATTTTTAATACACAATATAAATATTACATTTACTTAAAACTATTTTTGAAGAAATAAGATAAGGGGAGTAATCTTATGGCCAGACATATGTTCTTAACGTTTCCGTTATTACAGAAAACTAAATAAAAGCAAAAGTACTTAAATCGTTCCGGTATATAACGATGTATATTTATTTTTATAATGTATACTTATTTATATAGTATACATGGATTATGAGAAAGGTAGTAACTGGTATTATTTAATTTAATATTGACCCTATACTTGAATTACAAAGCTTTTAAAAATATGATGAAGATAATTTTTAAAAAACTGTTTCAGCTGTGAGGATATTTTTTCCCTGTTCAACCCACGGATATACCCAAATGTTTAAGGTAATATTTTGCATGACTGAGACAGTGGCACTCAATTCAGTCAGTACACACAATAGAGGTGGCAACCACAGGAACTGTATTATCCTTTCCATAACTCATCAACTCGCTGGCGTGGAAGTGGACATACTCTTTGTAGACACGGAGATAATTTTAAAAGATGTTGGAGATTGGAGTCAGATCAACCATCTTCAATCCCAGTGTCTTATTCACTGTGCAGTCTTGGTACCAGTAGTTACATTTTTCTCAATCCAAGATACATTTTACTCTTAAATCAATTTTTTTATTATATTTTCTTGAACATTTCTCTATTGCTTCTCAACCATTCTTAATTGTCAACGATCTACTCTTTTATCTACTCTATATTCTCTTTCTATTCTTGAACTAAGAAATATACATATATATATATATATATATATATATATATATATATATATATATATATATATATATATATATATATATATACAGAGTGATTATAATTAAAATTCCCGGTTTGAAAATGGTCTCAAATAAAAAGCACTGGTCATAATGATTTGAAATTTTGCCTGAATACTCGTGGAGCAATGGAATTTTGTTTGGTGAAGAAAAAACAGTAGTTCAAAAAGTGGCCGCTAGGAGAATAATGGACCTTTTCCTACACTAGAATGCAATACAAAAGTAATAAACTTCGACTTACTCATTGGCTAATGACGTAAAAATGTTCAATATGCTATCCTTAGAATACTGAATTAAAAGTCGATCTTTCATCATCATATGCATGCAAGTAATGAAAAAAAAATTACATCCATTGAAACAATGTCAAATTCTAAGCAAACGTAAGCCATATCTTTTTCACAAAAATTGGATTTAACTTGTTTTACATAATTGCTCTTCAAATGCTGCTGCAAATTTGAATAAGACAGAGACGTTGCAATAAACGTTTCCTATAAAAAAGCAAGAGCGGAACTTGCTTCTTATAACTTAATGAAAAATCTCTATTGTTCTGTCGCAATGACTCTACCATTAAAAGATCGTGCTCTTCATGTCAAATTGTTTTATGCGAATAACAGCTCTTGTTTAGTAGCTCTTAGAATGTCCAGAACGTTGAAAATGTTAACATCTGGTCCTCTGTGTGGCAAAAGCTTGCACAGAATGATTTAAAAATTTGAAGAGACTGGCTCGTTGGACATCAAACCTGGCAGGGGACGGAAAGCATTCGATGGAGAGATAGTGAAAGACGTAGCAACAGCGTTAGAAGAAGAGCGTAACGGTAATGCATCTACGAGTGCACGTGGAATTGTCCGATCCTTAGACGTACACTCCAGTACGGTGCAAAAAAAATTGAAACACATTTTGAAATGATATCCTTACAAACTGACCCATGTTCAACAGTGGCTACCTGCGGACAATGTTGCAGGTGAAATGTTCGCACTTCAATTCTGGCTCGGGTAGAAGTGGACGATGAATGGCCCTGGAACGTTTTGTGGACTGACGAAGCACACCTCCATCTCCGCTGAACTGCTAATACGCAAAATTGCAGAATCTGGGCAAGCGAAAATTCACAGGAACTACGCCAGGTGCCTCTTCTCTCCCCGAAAGTCACTGTGTGGTACGGATTTACAGCAGTGTTTATTATCGGGCCTTTCTTTTTTGGGGAAGTTGAGCCTCATGGCTCCGTCACCTGTTCTGTCAATGGCCATCGATTTGAACGTCTTTTGAAAAGTCACGTTATACCCACACTGCAAGATCGTCAGTGTATAGGTAACACTATGTCCATGCAGGATGGAGCTCCACCACATATCGCAAAACCAGTGAAGCGACTACTTCGCAGTCATTTTGGAGATGACAGGATCATCAGCCGACATTTTCCTCTAAGATGGCCAGCACGTTCCTCTGACCTCAATCCATGTGATTTTTGGCTTTGGGGGCACCTGAAGAATGTGGTGTTTAATGGACACATTACCAATTTAGCGGAACTTAAAGCTAGCATCACGCATCACATCCACAACATCTCTACAGACACACTCAAATATGTTGTTGTTGTTGAGACCCAGACCGCCCGACCTACCAGAAAGGTGTAAGGTAACCGCTTGGACGGCCGGGAAGAGCCACCCAATTCAGACCAGTACCCAGTGGGGGAGGCATCCACAGAGATCGTACCCTCCTTTCCCTGCCACAACCTCTCGGAAGGACTTACGGACCCACACGTGATCTTACTCCGCACGAACACGGCGGCAGTTGTGGCAGCGTGCAAATCCAGCGGGCAAACCACCGTGCTACCGCGGTACAATAGCACGCGGTGTTCCCAAGTGGTCACCCATCCAAGTACAAACCGCGCCCGATGCTGCACTCAAATCTGTCGTTGAACAAGCTATTTTGCGCTTTGAGCTTGTTTCAGAATGCGAAAGACAGCATATTGAACATTTATTACATCATTAACCAATGAGTAAGTCAACGTTTATTACTTTTGTATTGCATTCTAGTGTAGAAAAGCACCAATTATACGGAAAATTTCAAATCATTCTGACCAGTGCTTTTTATTTGAGACCATTTTCAAACCGGGAACTTTAATTATGATCAGCCTGTATATTAGTATATATATATATATATATATATATATATATATATATATATATATATATATATATATATATATATATATATATATATATATATATATATATATATATATATATATATATATATTATAAAAAATATTATGTTTCTTTGTTACAGAATTACTTAAAAAATAATCAAATTTTTAAACCCATTAATAATCAGTCTATCAAAATCAAAACTAAAATGCTAAAATTATATACACAATTAAATATTAATTGTAAGTTTTATTAATTTCCTTATGTTACTTTGGTTCCTAAATTCCACAAATCACCTCTCAGTTTTAAAACAGTCACTTGTGGATATAATACCTTTACCACTACAGCTAGTAAGTACTTGCTTAACTGTTTAAATAGAATTAACGAATCTCTTAAATTTAGGAATTCAGGATATTTCATTTTGAACACTGGTTTTAATTTAGTTAATCACCTTAGCAAGTTTCCACAAATTCTTGGTTTCCAAACCTTTGATTTTAAAGACCTATTTAATAATATTGTCATTAAAGATTTATATAAAGTTATTATCTCTCTTTATCATGACTATATATCTACCAATCATGTTGCTTTTAATGTCAAAAATTTTCCTATGCTCTTGCACTTTGTGTTATACAACAATTATATTATCCAAGGTGATAACATTTATTTACAAACATCTGGTGTACCACAAGGTGGCTGTAGTAGTAGTATTCTCGCTAACTTATATCTTTATTATATATAGATATGTTGATGAATTAATTTGTATTATCATTGATGATTCCTATCCCAATAATAATGATTTTTACCCTTCTAACCTAGAATTAATTCCTAATGAGCCTAGCGTTAGTCAAACTGTTAATTTTTTAGACCTAAATTTAGATACCCCCAATAATCATGTAATCACCAATCTATATGATAAAAAAGATTCTTACAACTTCACTATCATAAAGCTGCTATTATATCAATCTTGTAATTCTATTCAATTGTTTAGAAACATCATTTTAAACCAGCTATTTCGAATACATCGACTTTCTGATCCTCGGTTTCACTTTCTCGACATCAATAATCTTAAATGCATTTGTCAAAATTACCAATATCCGGAAGTATTTGTAAATAATATTATTAATAATTTCAAATATACCACGTAATAATTTTACACATGCATTATTTATCTTTGATTGGTTAACTCATTTTTGAGAATTCACCCATTCCTATCACCTAACATACCACTTGGCCTGAGTCTAATACTGTTTACTATTTTCGAATGACTATTTTCCACTTGTCCTGAGTCCTATACTGATTACTATTTTTGAAAGTCTCCATACATATTATGTATCGTTCAAATGTATTCATTCCGGTGCCCACTCGCATTGACGAAATGAGGTGAAATGCTCAGTCGTTAGTTCAACTTACACGTGGTAGCAATGCTTGTGAGTTCATATTTCTGTTCGAGGAGGTATTATTATTCTGATTTGTAATTCAATTGATTTATTTTTCTCCTTCCACTACCCAGTAGACAGTTCCAATGGTGTATATAGTTAAATACTATCGCCATTGTCAGAAACTGGCTATTCTATCGGTTTTAATTCGAATTGTATGGCTGTCCTGATGAGAATACAATTTCGAACTAACCCCCATTTTTTGTGTAGTTTCAATTGATTGTTCTCTATGTCTTAATCTTTTATCTTGAGCTAATTATTATTGCCTTGAGCTAATTATTTTTGCCGTGTTTTTTTTTCATTTTATTTATATTTATATACTTTTAATTGTGATTTTTGTATCCACAATATTCCTCTCATCCCCCTTTCCATTGTAGTGATATGTTACCTTCTATTTTCATCCTTTGTCTTGGTCTATAGTTACTCATTTGTAACAGATATGCTAGAGATGGTTTTTTTTGTACATACAGTAGTTTATGCATAATTTTTGATTAAAATCTTTCAATTTTATTTATATATACATATATATATATATATATATAGATATATATATATATATATATATATATATATATATATATAATCAATATATATGTATATATATATATATAATCTATATATGTATATATATATATATATATATATATATATATATATGTATATATATATATATATATATATATATATATAGATATATATATATATATATCTGTATATATATATATAATCAGATCAATTGTAACAATAATCTTGTCTTCTGTAAAACATATAATTGTATCTACCAAATTGAATGTAAAAAATGTAATATGTCATATATAGGTCAAACCAGCAACCCTCTGCATCTCCGAATTAACGTACACAGGAATCACATAAACTTTTTTTCAAAAAATGCAACTTCCTTTAATGAATCAAAATTTGAATACGAACATTTTTCTAAACATGGGTTCGACAACATTGAAATTAGTATTCTGTGTATTCAAAAAATTACTATGACAGATTGTTTCTTGAAAATGAATTCATTTGTGCACACAAAACCATTTTTCCATATGGACTCAATCAAATATTTAATCATCATAATATAGTTAAAAAGTCCTTTAATTCTCCTAATGAAGACCATAATATTTATAATTCCTTCAACAATCATAAAAGTAAATCAAAAAGAACTAAAAGAGCAAGTAAATATAATAAAAAATTGCCATCATTATCTGAGCTAAAAAATGCCATCCTTCAGCAACATGCAAATTTTAAAATTACTTTTGATTGGAAACAATGTAAAAACTCTATTTTCGCAATTAAAAAACAGCAATTAAATATGGTATATAACCTTTTTCTAAGTACTGCATTTGATAACGTTCATTTTAAACATTTATTCTATGATTTGCTCATTACCAGAGGTAAAAATCTTAATAGTTATTTATATGTCACAGACTTAAACTTTAATGAAGAATCAAAACAAAATTCTAAAATAAATGAATATTGTACCTTGAATTTTACTAATTCTGTATTAAATAATCTGAAGATAAATAATTTTTTAAAATCGGTTTCCAATTACTAATTCTGTATTAAATAATCTGAAGATAAATAATTTTTTAAAATCGGTTTCCAATTACTTTCCAGTCAAACATGTAAATCCTAAAATTGCTTATAAATATGATAAACCGCTAGGACGTTATATTTTCAACTATAATCAAATTGCCAAATCAGTAGATATTAATCAAAACTATGAATTGGATAAAGAGTCATATTGCCACTGTCATTTAGAAAAATACAAAGACTTCGTAGATAAACACCATGGGCATGTTATAACGGGAAATCTAAATATTATTAATTATGATACACTAAGATCACTGATGTTACTGGGTACTAAGTACCGTATACCTACTAAATTTAAACATAAATTAATATGTAAAGGTTTATTTCTTGACTTAAATAAATTTATCTATAAAATCAGTTATAAATATCAAATCCCTGTAGAAGCCTTTAAACCTTGGAGAGTCTTAATAGAGCAATACTTAAATCATTATATATATAATCAGAAAATTAATAATTCATATAAACTTAATTCAATAAAAAATGATATTAAAGAAATACAAAATGATTTTGTCATTACATATGTCGATAAGGCAAGTGGAAACTACTCAATTATATGTAAATATTATTATAAAAATACCCTTCAGTCACACTTACTTAATAATCATATCTATAACTTACATAAAACTAACCTTAAAATCTTATCCAATAGAATATCAGCCAAATATAAGCAAATCCATCTAAAAAATAGTTGTAATAACATTCCATATATTGTTTTAGTACCCAAGTTTCATAAATCCCCTGTTGCTTTTCGAACCATTACCAGTGGGCATAATTCTTACATTACTAATGCTGGAAAATTATTATTAAAGATATTACATGAAGTATCCTCGTCAGATGAAATCTCAAATAATTGTCATATTGTAAAAACAGTTTTGAAGTAGTTAAGAAATTGAAATCTCTTACTAATATTCGTAGTATTTATACCTTTGATTTCAAAGATTTGTTTAATAATATTAATATAGATGATCTGTATAGAATTATTTTAGGAATTTTTGAAAAATATAATATCAACCTAAAATATTCAAATTTTCTTTTTAAAAAAATTACTTAACTTCACTCTTTATGAGAATTATATTCAACATGGTGGTACTATTTTTAAACAACAGGTTGGTATCCCACAAGGGGTGTGTGCCTCATCATTGTTAGCTAATCTGTATTTATTCTTCTATGAAAAAAACATTAATCCTAGCTTGCATAATATGCACATGTTTAGATATTTAGATTACATTTTATGTGTATCCCCAAATAATAATATCCCTATAGTATTAAACTTTTATCCAAAAAATTTACAATTAAATGCAAGTAATAATGACACAAATGTTGCAAACTTTTTAGATTTAAATTTAAATTTACAAAATTGTAATATGGTTATAAACTTGTATGATAAAAGACAGGATTTTAAATTTAATACATCAAAAATTCAACATTTTGACTCTTGTCTGCATATATCTGTATTTAGAAATATTATAATAAACCAGGCTCTTAGAATCAATAAAATTTGTGATGAATATTATAAATTAGCGCACTTTATGGAATTATTGAGTACAGCGGCTAATAATGCATATCCCCCCAATTTTGTTATTAAAATTATCAACTCAGTGTATCAAATTTCACTCGATAACATCCTAGAAAACATTCCCAATTATAGTGACTAACATACAGGAAAAAAAAAAATATATATATATATATATGTATGTGTGTGTGTATATATATATATATATATATATGTATATGTATGTATATGTGTATATTATATATAATTATTTATTAATTATATAAATAAATAAAAATGAAAAATATTAAACTAATTCAAAAACATTAGAAAAATCAAAAAATCGGAAAATAAGATGCATTAACATTAATGTTTTGAATTTTATTTTCGCAAAAAAATGTAACTTTTGTCAGTATTGAAACTACGTTTTGAGCGCCCTTATAATGGTGTATAGTGGCATTCTCGATTATCCAGTTTTCCTATGAATTACTTGTTTAGTAGGAATTTTCATCTTTGATTCATGTTCATATTCAGTTCTGCATGTTTGGGAAGTTGTATTCTGAATTGCTTGTCCAGTCTCCAGCTTAGACTCACTGGACGGGTTTGGGAGTATTTCCGTGAACGTTCGTACTGCCTCCCTGGTAGAATTTCGACTTGTTCATTCCGGTGCTTCTAGATTAAGCTGTTGAGGTTGATCGTGTATACACGTGGTGAGGAAGAAGGATTCATGCCGCATGGTAATACAATTTTCTTAATGTATTCTTTTTTTCATTTTTTCATTTTTTGATGTCTGTAGTCTGAGTTTAAGCATTTATAGTAATGTACTATTGCATAATCTGAAACAGGCATTCGTTTGGGTTAATTATAATTAAATACTCAGACCTGAAGAGGAATTTTATTCTGATTAATCATCGAATTTGGGAAGGTTCTGTTCTTTTCTCTTATCGGCATTATGGCCGTGAATTTGCTTCTATGGTGATGTTAATATTACTTGAATTGTATTTTTTTTTTTTTTTACATAATTCTTCTTATTATATTTCAAATATATATATGTATATATATATATATATATATATATATATATATATATATATATGTATATATATATGTATATATATATGTATATATATATATATATATATATATATATATATATATCTGTATATATATATATGTATATAGATATATATATATATATATATATATGTATATATATATGTATATATATATGATATATATATATATATATATGTATATATATATATATATATATATATATATATATATATATATATATATACATATATATATATATATATATATATATATATATATATATATATATATATGTATATATATATATATATATATATATATATATATATATATATATATATATATATATATATATATATATATATATATATATATATATATATATATATATATATATATATATATATATATATATATATATATATATATATATATATATATATAATGTCGTATAATTTGTTTCAGTTCGTGTAAAATTCCTCACATAAGTATAATCGTCTTAGTAGCTTTTTTTCACCAATGCGATGCTTTTATTCACTTTTATATTTCTCTTACCGCCTTTTTTTCTGCAATTCTTTCTTTTCTCCTTGGTTTTCCGTTCGTTTTATTCTGACTGCCGTTTTGCTGCAACATTGTTTTTTTTTTTACTCTTTCATGTCATCCCTAGATGCTGGCATATTTTTCTCCTACCTTTAGCCACGTTCACTATTTTTCCGCAGTTGTCGATTTGATTTGAGAAGAAGTGGAGTTCTGCTTCATGTAGGTCCTAAAAAAGTTTTCATTTTGTGCATTTTGAAACCAGTTTCTCTTCATGCCATATTTACGAAGATTTTATTTTGTGTTATTTTTGAAGCACATTTTTGGGCGTTTTATTCATATGGATACATTCTGTAAAGATATTGATATGCTTCCTACATCAGACTCTGTACCCAAGTTATTATTTTATAATGTTTAATAAAATAATTTATTTTTTGAGTTGAAAACAACTTCAATGGATGTATTCAATGGATGTATTTGACTCACCTATAGTAATATAAATTATTTTGATACATTTTGCATACTTAGTTAATAGTATAAGAAAACAAAAGAGCAAATATAAAATTTTGGGTCAGAAGGAGTTATATATCTCCGATATATTTCGAAATAAAATAAAACATCTGATATGGGCAGCACATTATTTTCCATGCAGACTTACGTAAATGTTATCGTTACTTCTTTAATGATTCATTAAATCGTGTTTAATTGCACAAAATAACACCGAATATCTCGAGAACGGTTAATCCCAGATTAAGAGGGTTAATCTTATTATTTTCCTCGTCAAAAATGAAGTATACAGCAAGCATTCAATTGATACATTTGAACACGTAGCATTTCATTTTAGATTTTGGAGAATTTCGAGGACCAATTCGTAAACAAATGACAGGTACTGCTTTTATAAATCATAAAAACGACTAATCAGCACCAAAGTATTATACTAATATACTAGTACTTATCTACCAAATTTTGTGAAATTTAGTGAATTAGCCTTTTAGTTATATTAGATACATGATATTTTTCAGGACTTCTTCGTTAAAAAAGGCGGGTTCTTTTTTCCCGAATCGCACCGAAATCAAATCAACATCAGGGTTACGCACAAATAACTTACCTAAAAATTTTATTAAATTTGGTGCATTAGCTTTTGAGATAGTGTGGGTATATACATCGCACAGTCAGCCAGATACACAGACACACTGACTTCACACTAAAAATAGTCTTTCTCACGTTCTAAAAGTCTCAAGACGTATAGATCCGTCGAAAACTCGAGTTGCGATTTTCAACACTATTCTAATACTTTCGACGCGATTCCAATACTGTACTTTACGATGTATTGCAGGAAAATTAAAAAATCTGATGTGGGCAGCACATGACTTTCCCTGCAGACTCAAATTCATATTTTCTTAATTTCTTTAATAATTCGTTAGATTGAGTTGAATTGTACCATATAACACTAAATTTGCATTTTTAATTCAATTTTTGTTTTTATTTGGTAACCAGACATTTTTCCGAAATCGGCGTAAGAAATATGCAAGAAATCTCAAATATCTTGAGAACGGTTAGTCCTAAAGTATAATGGAGTGTGTTATATTATTTTCCTCTTCAAAAATTGCGTATAAAATAAGAATTTAATTGGAACATTTGAGCATACACTACTTAGGCTATTTTTTTAGATTTTGGCGATTTGGGCCATTTCGTAAAAAAAGGCAGATTGCTTTTTCCGAATCATACCGAAATCTAATCAGCACCAGAGTATCCCACAAGTAACCTATCTGTCAAATTTTGTGAAATTTGGTCAATTAGTATTTTAGCTAGAGTGGATACATGAAATTTTTACGGGCCATTTCGCAAAAAAGACGGGTTCTGTTTTTACGAATCGCACTAAAAACTAATCAGCTCCAGATTCACATCCAAATGACTCTCCTAACAAATTTTATGAAATTCGGTCCATTAGTCTTTGAGTTAGAGTGGATAAATACATTGCACAGGCACCCAGACAGACACACACACAGACGTCATGCTAAAAATAGTTTCTTCGTATTCTAGAGGTCTCGAAACGTGTAGATCCGTCAAAAACTCGAGTTGTGATTTTTGACACGATTCCCAAACTTTCACTATAACATTACCATGTAGCGCAGGGAAAGAAAAAACTGATGTCTGCAGCAAATGACTTCAAGTACGTTTTTTCATTATGCATTAAATTGAGTTTAATTGCAGAAAATAACATGGGCACTTTTCTGATATTATATCCGATTTCATTTTGAAAATTAATTCACTTTAAATTTTGCAGCTCCTCAAAATTCCAAAAAAAGAAAAAAAGAAATAAAAATATATATAAAATATCTCGAGAACGTTTTTTTCTACAGTCATGGGATCGGTCTTATTCGCTTTGTTGTCAAAACTTACATGAAGTTCTTAATTAATATGTGTTTACAATTTTAATCATTTATTTCAGATTTTCACTATTCACTTACCTATTAAACTATATCTTTGGCGAACATTCCGCTTAAAATTTACAATTATATTTTCCGAATCATATCAAAATCCAATCAGAATTAAAATAATCATCAAGGAAGTTAACTACTACGTTTAAAGAAATTTCATTGAGTAGTTTTTTAAATACAGTGAAAAATGGCTTCAGTTCCTCAAAATCAGAAATTCAGATATATCGGGATTGGTCCATCTTAGATTAATGATGTTGATTTTATTATTTTTGCCGTCAAAAGTTACGTATAAAACAAGCATTTATTTGACATATTTGAACATATGTAGCCTTTTATATTAGATTGGATATATTAGATTTGCAGGCCATTTCGCAAAAAAAGCAGATTCTAACCAGCACCACGTCATCCCACAAGCGACTTATCTACCAAATTTTGTGTAATTTGGTCGATTAGTTTCTCAGCTGGAATAGTCACATGCTGTGTTTGCGGGTCATTCCGCAATTCAAGAATCGTATCTTTTTCAAGAATCTTAGCAAAATGCAAGCAGTACCAAAGTAACCCACAATTGACTTATCTACCAAGCTTCATGAAATTTGGCATTTTTGTTTTTTAGATAGAGTAGATACATACAATATTTGCAGCCATCTCGCATAAAAGGATGGTCCATTTATTATGAATCATACCAAATTCTAATCAGCACCAGGACCACCCCCAAATGGCTTAAATAAAATTGTTTTATGAAATTTGGTCTATTAGTTTTTGAGTCACAGTGAATATATACTTTGCATAAACATACAGACAGACACATACACAGACACCACGCTAAAAATAATGTTTTCGTGTTCTAGAGGTCGCAAAACATGAAGATCCGCCAAAAACTATATTTGCGATTTTCGACATGATTCCAATACTCTCCCTATACATTACCATTTATTGCAGGAAAAGTAATAAGTCAGAACTTTCATTTTCAAAAAGTGTTACCTTTACATACATTTTATTTGCAGTTCCTACAATTTCTTGCCAGCCTTTCGGAACATTTTTAAAATTGAAAACAGAACTTAACATTAAAATATATTTAATTGAAATGGCCTTTATTTTTAAAATCCACAACTCGAAAACTGCAAATGTTACGTTTCTCAATGTCATTCGAATAATCAAAGGGAATAATTTGAAACATAAACAAAATAAACGAACACTTTTTTAGGGTAGAATCAGGCATCAAGTAGGGAGAAAATTTGGAAAAGTAGCAACATAAACATTTACAGGAGGGGTTTGTGCTGTGACACATTTTAAAAGAAAGTTGTTTTCCTTTTATTAAAGGGCTGGTGTTCATTTTAAATTAAATTGGGTCGACATCTTATTTGTTTCTTCGATAAGATAGAGAAATGAAATACAGCACCGTATATTGGATTATCAGTGAGTTTAAAAATTTTCAAAATGAACTGGTGTGACTTTTATTATTATTTTCTTTTTCTGGCATCCAAAGTTTCAGGACGCATGTTGAATTGACTTATTTAAACTGGAAAAATTTGCTAATTAAAATGGCTTATAAAATAAATATATTAATGCAATTATTATTAAAGCTTATTTTATTTCTAAAATTGTGAGCTATGTACAAATATCAACGTATCGTCCATTTTATTTCCCCGAAAAGTTTTAGTTGTTTTATACTTGATATATATATTCCGTTTAATCATTATTTTCTGAAAATTCTTATGATTTCCATTTTCTTCCATTTAATGCTAAAGGGAGAAAAAATGATTTTTCAGAACAAAGTAAAAAAAAATATATTTGTTCTTTTGATGTTCGAAATGTTAAATGTTTGACCAAATATCAATCGTTCTTCATTGTCTTTATGAGAGCAGGAGGTAATTATGCAGTTTTGATATTTACGAATATTTGCAACAAAGCAAGGAGCTGACTTCTAGTTGCTGTTTTACTGCATTCTTGGCTCAAATGGTCATTGCCACAGTAAAATCTCTTTACAAAAATTGCAGGTGTGGTTGAGGAAAAGTTCTCTTAAGAGCCACAGCTTAAACCAAGCACCATTTGAAACTAAAGTAGCCAATAATGCAATGTTGAGACATCGTACTGGAGAGCAACCAATGAGAAATACGGGAGGAGTATCTGGATCTCAGGCAAAATGATGTGGCAACAAGGAGATAATGGAATGAATATTCGACAATTGCAATTCAAGGATCGAGAGAGGTCAGTCAATAAGAATGACTGCCCAGTAACGTAGCTATTCAGGCAATGAATGTTCAAGAGTGCGTTTCATAAGCAATGGGGGAGCAGAAGTGTTGAAATATTCAACAAGAATGATTATCCTAAAGTTCACAGTCGTGTTTGCAAGCAGTGTAGATATGAGAGTGTGTTTAAAAAGAGAAAGCTGATCGCAAAATGTCTGAAAAAAACGGTCAATATTTCAAGCATTATGAGAAACAGATCAGAGGTGTATGTGCCAAAAAACAGAGGTATGTGCCAATCTGCGTATATATTAGGTCAATTATTGATTTTGGAATAATATAATGATCTGATTTCACACGTGCATTTTCTCCTCCTTAAAGGTTAATTAAAATTAATGTAATTTTAATCTTAACAATAATATGTGTAAATAAATAATGTATATTTTAAAAGTTAAAAATGTGGAATTTAATGTGTAGTGCTTTAATTAATGATTATATTTTAGAAACTTGTGCAAAGAGGTAAAGGTGGGATATTGCGGCCACGATAGTAATGTACGAACTATTCGATTCACGATCACTTCAATTAAGAATAATAATTCAATCCAAAGAATTATTTATATTTAAAAAGTAAAACAACGTAATGTATCTTTACTCTTTACCACAGTATTAATGATTGTTTTGTATTTAATCAGTGTTTTCTTTTGTTGCATATGTATTTTGATTACTTTTTTTTTCAAGTTATTAATATATTATTCTTATTTTTGAGAATTAGTAATTTTTATTATTTTGTTAGTATCCAACATTTTAAATTTAGTAAAATAGGAAAAATATTAAGCTTTCCATTGATATTTTAAACAAGTACTAGCAACGAATATCCGTAGATAAATTATAATTAGGTGATTATAAATCCAAAACATTTGACAAGCCGATACATGCATAAAATGTTCATAGGAATACGCTGAATAATCGTTTAGTCACAATTAGTATGCGATTAATCGTTAAGGCCCAAGTAAATGATTAAACACCCCTTTAACCTCTGTGGGAACCCACACACATTGTCACAACGTCTACTGCTTGGGCGTTATATGAACTAAATAATGAGGTGCACATGGTATCTTAATACGTGGCCTAGCTCAAAAATTAGGAGTATAGTTTTAAAACTAAGCTCTAGCATAATTAGAAACTGATATACGATCAAACAACTAGAATGTGTAAAATTGTACCAGATATAGGAGAATTAGACCTCTCTATGTGGTGAATGGAACAATTTTAAATGTAAATATAAAAAGTAAATAAAACAGTAGGGCAGGGAAGACAAATATTGGATTATCTTTTGACTTTCGAACAACAATGTTTATTCATATCCTCTTCAATAACGCGACCTAAACAAATATGGTTGGTGGAATCATTGCCCCCAATCCCCTTTATGAAAATTTTTAGGGTTTTTGGAATTCTATAGCAGTTACGCCATTCGAGACATGCGTGTACAAAATTGCAAGTTTCCCGGACACACGTGTATTATATTTTAAATATCTGAAGTATTACTTTTTTATAATGGCAACGCGTTTTCTGAAAATTCTAAATTAAAATTGCATGGAATAGAATATTAAATAGTTGATTTTCTCCATATTAAATCCGAAATATATAAACATTTTTTAATACATATTACCTAGTTGAGGGTGAAATAGAGAAAATAATAATATGTTCATGCCCAGATCAACTAGCTGTTATTCCAGGAACTTACGAAATTACACGAGAATCGGCTTACTTTTTATCCGTCGCATTGAAGGTCAGTAAGACAGCCACATACCACGGACAAGCGCAAAAATAGCAGAAATGTATATAATGATAACCATCACATCTCCTCATACAATTTTACATAGAATCAATAATGATATTTAAGATTTTACACATAAATTTGCAAAGAACCTGATTAGCAAACGTAGCAGGGTTTTCCACATTAAATTCGAAATATATAATAAACATTTTTAGATACACATTACTTAGTTGAGGGTTAAATAGAGAAAATGATAATATTTTCATTTCCAGATCAACTTACATGTCATCCCAGGAACTCACGAAAATACACGAGAATCGGCTTATTTTCCATCTGTCAATTTGAAAGTCAGTAAAACAGCTGAATAGCACGGACAGCCTTTGGATCCTTGATTGGAACGAGGAAGTATCTCTTAGAACTAGACAACAGATGTATGAATTTTAAACCATCCACCATTTCCCTTATAAAATTGCAATGCGTTGTTTTACGTGTCAAGAACAGGCCATGAGTCATGTGGTTGCAATCGTATAGTAAAGTGCGCTAACTGTACAGGTATCCATGTCACTTCAATCTACACCTCAACAATACCAGCCTGCGTCAATTGTAAGTCTGCAAATTATGGACAGTACACAGGGTTGAGTAGAGGCTATCTAGCATACCGACAACGCTGACAAGTACATCACCAGCTAGGGAAAAAATAGCAGAGATGTTTATAATGATAACTATCACATCTTCTCATATAGTTTTACATAGAGTCAGTAATGCTCTTTAAGATTTTCCACATAAATTTGCAAAGCACCTGATTCAAGCGCAGCAGCCTCCAGATGTACAGTGCGCGAAAAAAGTATAAGGACAAGCGAAATTTCGCCAAATCTAGATATCTTTTAGACGGAAATGTATGAAAATTTCTTAAGTAAAAATATTGATAAAATTAAGTTCTTTTTCATGTAAATTAGTTAAATTTTCCAAAAATAAGTATGTATAAATTTACTTTATAAATTTTAAACCTATGTGATCTTAGAAACAAGAAAGATCAATCATACTTAAAGCATTGATTATGAAACACTTTCCAACTTCAATGCAATTTTATTTAAAAAAGTCTAAAATGCAATACATTCCTCGGTAATATTTTAAAACTTATCGCAATACTACATTAATTTATTATATTTGAAAATTTAAACCTTCATTGAAAAATATGAACTTCATTCAAATGACGGCATTGAAATATAAATTGCCTGGTTTAAATATCTCTGAAATGCGATACATTTCACGGTAATATTTTTAAAACAATCATAATACTACGATAATTTATTATATTTGAAAACTTCATCGAAAACAACTGAAATTAATTCAAATGACGTCATAGAAAAAATAACACGCCTGGATCTTTCTATAAAAACATCATTTCATTCATAACTTTCTCCCATTCACTTCATTCATCACAATACTATAATAATTTATTGTATTTAAAAATTAAGACCATGGAGCTACAAGTAATTAAACTCTATGCTTAAAACTTCATCGAAAAAAATCGTCCTTCTCTTGATAAATCAATTAATATTTCATTCATATCAGCCATGCAGACTCCATGGGCTAAATTATTTTGTGTTAAAGAAATACAGCAATTCTAATACAACTCATTCTATATATTTTGCTGTTTACATTTTGCATAATTGAAAAATAGGCTTCGTTGTAGAAATAATCAAATTTGGATAATCATTTAAACACAAATATATTGTATTTGCGTTGTTTCAGTATGTAGAATTTAAGCAAAAATAAAGTAGTTTTAGGACGGATACAACACTCAATATGAATAAAAAAGAACTTAAAAAATCACGATTTTGAAACAAGATGGATGCCATATATCATTTTGAAGTGGGTCATATGATCTTTTCATATCATGGTCACGTGATCGTTTCATATAAGAGGTGTAATTATTATTTTAATTTTTATTTAAAAAACTACTGAATATCTTTCGCTGAATTTTTTTTTATATATTTTATGGAACAATTTGAATATTGCTTAAAATTTTCGAAGCAATTTGTGAATTTTAAATCCGCTTAAAAAATGTTTGAAAAATTAGGTCCCATAGGGCTTAATGTATTTCATTTTGTCAGCCCGGGTTCAATCCAAAACTAATTGGGTGATATTAGTAATTTATATTCCCATAGGTCCTACAGACCGTCTGAACAACATACTAAAATTTCATTTTGATTAAGTCATTTTAACGGCAGTTATCGTGCTAACGGACAGACAGACAGACAGACAGACAGAATTAACAAAGTCATAAACACTTTTCAACTTCGTTGTAAAGTGTTAAAAAGTATAAGGGCAACTGTTTTTTCATCTAAAATTATAGTAAAATTTGCATATTTGAAAGCAGAAAATGACCATTTCAAATATAAAGACTGGGTTTCTAAACAAAATTCACACTTGCCTCATTTCTTCACGATTTTTGTACGATGCTAGAAGAAACTCATCTATCTGACCTTGAAAAAAGGGAAATTCTTGCTTTTAAAGTACGTGGATTGCGTGGGCATGAAATTTCGAAAAAAATTAAAAGATCTAAAACTGAAGTGTATAATTTTCTAAATGAATCTGGAATGTATGGGATGAAAAAACGAACTGGAAGGCCAGAAATTCTAACGCATCGACGGAAAAGAATGGTTGTCAGAAGAGTTTACGAGAAAAAAGAAACTGCAAAAGAAGTTAGAAGAAATTTGGACTTAGCATGTTCCACACGAACAGTTCAAAATGTTTTGAATATACATCCGAATATTGGTATGGAAAGTTAATGCCATGTCCGTTCTTAAAAAGGAACATAAGGAACGAAGACAGAAATTTTTCAAAAAATGCATTTCTCTCGGTCTGAAATGGATTGATGTAATCTTTTCGGACGAAAAGATGTTCAATCTTGATGGGCCAGACCGTTTTTGCTATTTTTGGTATAATCTGCGTAAAACCAAAGAAGTTTTTTTCAAATATCAATACTGTGGAGGGCACTGTAATGATTTGGGGCGCTTTTGTAGCAAACGAAAGCATGTCTATCGTCTTTATCAACTACAAAATGAACTTTGATAAATATGTCGATATGTTTAGCGAACATTTGTTACCTGAAGCCTCACTAATTACTTACTTCAGGAGACTATATTTTCCAATAGGATAACGCTTCCATTCACGTTTCTTAAGAGTACAAAACTCTGGTTTAAAGTTAATTCAGTAAATTTACTTTATTGGCCGGCGAGGAGTCCCGTTCTCAATCCAATAGAAAATTTATGGGGCCTTCTAGCCGGAGAAGTTTATAAAAATAGCACACAATATCAGTGTAAACAGGATCTTGTGTTAGCCATCAAACAAGCTTGGAATAACATTTCCATAGCCGCTTTAAAATAACTTTCAGCATCGATGACCTCTCGGCCTATTCAAGTAATTGAAAAAAGTGTTGTTTTCTTGATTATTAAGAGATATATTAAGTTATTTAGAACGTGTCCTTATACTTTCATATTTTTAGTGATAATACTTAAAAGGTCAACTTTTATAAGGTCCATATTTGTTGTTTTAAGTGTTATAAATGTTATTGTATAATTTCATATTAGAGGTCAGAAATATCAAAAATTCTTTTTGATAATATGAAAATAAAGTATATTTTCATTCAATTATACGATGTCCTTATACTTTTTTCGCGCACTGTATTATCAAGTCCATTCATATCACCCTCATCCAATATCCTTACAGTGACGGCTCCTGATTCCAAAAATGAGTGAAGCAAATTCAGTGGCGAAATCCCTCCTCTCCGACAACGACCGTCATCAAAACATATCATGCTACTGGCACTAGTGTTGTCAAATATTGCCTAAAAATAGCTAAACGAGTCTGAAAACTTCGCCAACTAATAATAATAATAATTACCCATTCAGCCAATAACTCTAAGTGAGGTATCTCTTATCCTGCTTCATCTGCGTCACCTCGCGAACCGGCACTGATATATAGAAAAATATACAGTTTCAATCTCTCTTGCAGTTACTGCGATTTGCTTCAAAGAACAACATTCAACAGCACCTACCATATCAAAACATTCATCACATATGCTCCACTATCTATTCATGGTATTTGAACACAAAATCGTTCCCTTTAGGCTGCTACACATTGAATGATCTCCTAATATTGACAATCGGACGAGAGGTTTAACCTGTAGCTCTGTTTGTATGTTTTGGCTAATGATCCATAACAGCATCAACAATAATTATCTGCGGTGTGGTTCAACTCGGCCCTCGCATACCTAAATTAATTTTATCTTTTCAAATTTTACAAGAAAAACTGTGAAAAATCAGTATCGTTGCCCCAAATGATTACAACTATATCGTAATACCCTTCACTTTAAAGTGACTGAAAAATCTTCCAATTGATACCATACCAATGTAACCAGCCGTGATCGGGCTCAGGTCTGTGGTCGATTTCTTGTGCGCACGATAACGACACCAGATATTAATGGATTCCAGTGAAACTTTATATCCGGTTTTTCTATCGAACATCTAGATCTTGATAGATTTTGTTTACTAAATTCGAGCGAAAACTTTTATATTACTTTACTTATATACATAACGTATAAGGAAAAGTATTGTGACTGGGTCGAAAATTCGAATTCGAGTTTTCGACGGGAGAGCACGTTTCAAGCATCCCTGATCACGAATCAAACATTTTTGAAATGATGTCTGTGTGTGTGTGTCAGTCAGTCTGTGGAGACGATAACTGACGAACGAATGGACCGATTCGAACCAAATTTAGTACACAAATCACAATCCGTAAACACTGGAAGCCTATTGTCCTTATACGCAATCGAATGTTCAGAACCCCCTAAATTTTCGAATGAAATTATGAAATTATCGTCAAAAAATCAAAACCACCAATAAAGTTACGCAAATAGACATTTTTTACGTAATTTTTCTTTATAAAACGATTGACATAAATTTTAGAACGCTAACATGAGTCGTTCTCGAGATATTACACATTTTTCAAAAACATTATCAGAGAGTCATATAAAATAAAAAGAAATACTTCCTGTTGAGAAACATGTTCACTTTTCATATGTAATACCATGCGATAAATTGGGTGACATCATTGGGTGACATCTAGCTCGTTCCATTCATGAAAAAAAGATACTTTGAGTCATACTTTTGTATTTGAACACCAATAGTCATTTATCTGCTGTAAGAATAACTTATATCTTCGTCCATAACGCTTGGCGATATTTTGGCGACGAATTTGGCGGAATGTCGCCAACTTGGCGGCTTGAAATGTTGCCAAATTAACGAAAATCTCGCCAAATAAATAAAAATGACGCTAAATCAATGAAAATGATGACCAGTTGTCGAAAATTGAATATCTGGGAAAGAATATTAGTATCTACTATAAGAAAAACCTATTTTTTTTTACTGTAAAATTAGTAAATTCATTACATTATATAAGGAAAGCCATGTGTTGACCACATCAGATTTTTATACCATATCAACTTAGGCCAAGATTTCGCATAATCATTCATAAAAGGGTTTCTTTGTGGTTCTTAAATCCCGAGACTTATTAGTTTCAATCATCAATGTTGTGAAAACAAATTTTTTTGTTTGTCACGCCATAAGCCCCCTTCCTTGGGGGTAAGTTATCCCCCGATGGTACATGTCACATTCATTTTTCAAGCCCTTTAAAGTAAAGGATAACGAGCTATATTATTAATAATTTGGATCCATGATATCGATTTTTACATTTTCTTGCAAAATTTGAAAAAAAAAAAAATCAATTCTGGTATGAAAAAGTCGAGTTGATCCGCACTCCAGTTAATTCTACAGGTAAAGCAAAAAAGGAAATACAACAAATACAATATTCCAAAGAAATGCTGAAAATTTGATGCAATTGTAAAATGTTTGTCCCTTATTTTTTTGCATCTCAAATCTCACCTATGGTAGGCCATTTCTCACATGGACAAACGAAAGTGTTCGGGGCGTTTCTACTGTCTGTCATGTTAGAGAATTTCAATAAGGCGTAGGATTTCCTTCAGTTCAGCGGCTTCAGTATTTTGAATATTTCTTGTGTTTTGAAAAATAGAAACATATTTCTAGTGTAGAATTTTATATTATTCTTCATCAAGAAATGTGTTTGAATCGATTTTCACTTTTCTGATGAAACATAAGGTGAATGATGTGAAGGGCTAAATACAATATTAATGTCTGGAGTGGGAATCTCCACTCGAATTTCTCATACAGTGGTAGTCCGTGGTGTTTATCGTCATGGTCATTAATAAAATGTAAAAAAAGATATATATTTTTCGAAATGGGACCCATGCTTTTGTACCCATATTTTTCTTAACATTTTTTAATCTACATAGCATATATTTTTTAATATTTTGTACATGTTTTAAATCTTCTTGTTTCACGTTGGCAACAACTTAGCAAAAAGTTGGATACATGTAGCTTATATCTGTCAATATAAATAAAATGGCTGGCCCTGATTGGACTAGCGCACATGAAGAATGCGAGCTTTCAAAGTTCCCAAATTGAAATTTTATCACCTCTCTAAAAGTGCAGTGTTAGCATGTTAGAGCACTAAATGTGATGGCTGAGGAAATCCATGTGCACTAATTTGACAATGCTATATCCAAATCAAAAATCCGTTTTTCAAAGTAATCCTTAGATATGAAGAAATAGCTTTTCAAAGTTTGGCCATTTTTTCTATTATTGTCTTTATAATATAAGACTGAAGGCTTTGCCACATCATAGAGCAACGAGCCAACGGCCCGACCGTACTGGAAACGCCGGTTCTCGTTAGATCACCGAAGTCATGCAGCATCGGGTTCGGTTAGTACTTGGGTGGTTAACCACCTGGGAACAAACACCGCGTTCTGTTGGCACCGGTAGCCCGGTGGTTTGCGCGCTGGATTTGCAAGCTGCCACAACTGCCGCCGTGTTCATGCGGAGTACGATCACGTTCAACATGTGTACCCGTAAGTCTTTCTGAGAGGTTGGTGGTAGGGGAAGGAGGGTACGGTCCCTGTGGATGCCTTCCCCACAGGGTTCCGGTCTAAATTGGGTGGCACTTCCCGGCCGTCCAAACGGTTACCTTACACCTTTCTGGTAGGTCAAACGGTCTGAGTCTCAACAACAACATCCTAAAACAACTGCTTGGTCATGAAATTTTAACGGTTGCAAGCCTGAAGGAATAAAAGAAAAACTATATTCAGCTTATAGACTTAGAAATAAGATGATTCAGAGGAGTAGGAAAGTTAATATTGAGAATTTATCCCACTTTAAAAATTTAGAATATGAATATTAAGTCATGGAATTATATAGACTTGCTGCCTTGCTTATTTCAAATTCATGTTTTAAACAATGCAATTAATGCAGACTTTGTTTATAGATAGATTGGCTGGAGTTGAATGGTATTATCCATAAAGTTAGAGAGTTAGTACATTTTCTTTCATGGTAAGAGCAGAAATTAAAAATTTGGGACAAAAATTTTGAGTTAGGAAACTTGATAAATTGGTTTATTAGATGGACTAGGAAAGCGTAAATTAATTGCTTTTTGTTAGGGGTTGGTATAGTGTGAACATTTTGATAGGGAGTTGTATAAGAAATAGCAAAATTTAATGTGAGGGTTTGTAGCTCGCATTTGTCTGTGTATATTAGGAGCTGATAGAAGGGTCAGTGGTTTCTGATCCCTGCCGTTCACTGTTTCCTATGAATGACCGTGGTGTACTTGGATGGACTTATCGCAGGAAGTTCGCGGACTTGGCTGGTTTAACTAAAAATTATGAAATTAAAAGTATATATTTTAATTTCGATATTTGAGAATTCTAATACAAAAGAGCATATACGTTTTTCGAATCTGAATATTAAATTAGATACATTAAATACAGGAAAACAATGAAATCAAAGTAACACATTTAAATCTCAAAAACGTATGTTTTAAATCGCATTCCATGCAAGTGCACATTCTTTAAGTAGATCTTTAAAAGTCGTTGCTTATTTATTATTTGCACGGATCGTAGTGAGAATGTGTGGTTTAAAAATGGACATTTTACCCTATTACAGTTCGTTTCTGTTATTGAAATTGTGATTCTGCACATGCGTGTACAATTTTGTACATGTTTTCATCTTTTTATTGCAGTTTTTAAGTAAATGGGATCACATAATTCAGATAGATGTTGATTTCACTTCGTTAGGAATGGAGAAGGGACTTCACTTCTTTCGTCCACAGTTATATTTATATAATTAATATTGATTATGTAGGTTAAATAATCAATTTCTTCCTGGTGATTTAAAAGTAGCATACTATGTACTGGGAAATTTAAATAGACTTTTTTCTGTTAGGTAGTACAATTGTAACCTCAAAAATATATATCAGAAATATTGTCTGCTGTTATTTTTAACACTTTACAACATAGTTGAAAAGTGTTTATGACTTTGTTCGTTCTGTCTGTCTGTCCGTTCGCGCGATAACTGCCGTAAAAATGACTATATCAAAATGAAATATTTGTATGTTGTTGAAACCGTCTGTGGGACATATGGGAATTTAAATGAGTAATAACACTCAATTACTTTTAGATTGAACTCGGGTTGAAAACGTGAAATACATTGAACGCTATGAAATCCAATTGTTCAAACATTTTTTAAACGAATTTAACATTCACAAATTCTTTTGAAAATTTTAGGAACTATTCAAATTTTCACATAAAATATATAAAAAAATTTCTGCAAAATAGGTCCGGTTGTTTAAAACAATTAAAACAATACTTATACCCATATTGTATGAAAAGATCACATGACTCACTTCAAAATAAAATATGGCATCCATCTTTTTTCCTAGTGTAAAAATCGCGATTTTTAAAGTTCTTTTAAATTTATATATAGGGTTGTTTCGTATTAAACCCGCTTTATTCTGCGTATTCTCTGTACAGCTATATTCAGTACCAACCAATTATATTATTTTTTAGTTTAAATGATCATCAAACTTTGTTTATTTTTATAATGAAGCCTAATTTTAATGGATACAGAATGTAAACAAGTGATTGTAATATGTGTTGTATAAGAATTGGTGAATTTTGTAATGAAAAATTATTTAGGTCTGGAGTCTGAAAGAAAAGTGATATAAATGAAATATTCATTACTTTTACATAGAGAACCATAAAATTTATATTTCGATGACGTCATTTGAATATAAGTTCAATTATTTGAAGTTTTAAGTTTTGAAATATAATAAATGATTGTAGTACTGTAATAATTTAAAATGTATCAGCGCTAAATGCATCGTATTTTAGAGATGTTTAAATAAAATTGCATTTCAGTTTCAAAAGGTGTTCCATAATCAATGCTCTATGCATGATTGATCGTTCTTGTTTATCCAAGCGGAGAACATGGCATTTTCCTACCATAAAAAAAAATCTATTTTAGAGCAATGTATCTCCAGTCATTCTTACTAAATTGTCATTAAAGTGATTTAGAAGTGATTACTGAAAGTTGCAGCAATGCAGTCCCTATGGCAGACAGTTTATCCCGGGATAAAATGAAAGGATTGGTTTGACTGCAACAAATACAATTTATCAAACAGATACAGTTCTTGGTTCAACTGCAACAGATATAATTTATAGAAAACGATTTAATCCGGAATTGTTGAATTTTCAGATGAAATAGAATTGCATATTTCTTCTGATTCCTAACAAACGACTGAATAAGAAACTAAATTAGAAAGAAGATTAAATATTCATAATTATTCTTTGTTAATGTATACAAAAGAAACATATTGAAAACATATTTGAATCTGCTCTGCTGATATTAGGTTATAGTGGAAAAATATATAATTAAATAAAGTAAATCAAGTATATGATAAGATAAAGTGGTAAATCGATGCAATTTTGATATTTTTATCTCTTTTTCTACTTGTATTTGAAATCCTACTATGCCAAACCATTTCATACATGGACGAACGCAAGTGTTTGAAGCGTTACTGTTATCAGTCCTCTTAGGGTATTTCTATGAGACGTACGATTTCCTTCAGTTCTAAGTCTTCAATTCTTTGAAGTTTTATTGTGTTCTGAAAAAATATATTTCCATTGCAGAAATTCATGTTATTCTTCATCAAGTAAATGTATTTGAATTGATTTTCACTTTTCGGATGAAACCAAGGTAAGCGTAAGTTATGGTGGTATAAAAATAATAAAATTTGGAGTGGGATACTTTTATTCGACTTCAAATATTGTCATATTTCATAGTGTTCAAATCCATTTACGTCACACGCCTTAATACACTCATTAACACACTCAATACACCACACTTATTAACGTAAAAAAGCACTCTTTTAAACATTTTGTTCCTAAGATTTTTAAATATATATTTTAGCTTCTTAATAATGTTTTTTTAATATGTTTTGGGTTTTTTGATGCAATTAGCATGGTTTTGTTACTATAAACTATTTTAATACCAGTAACCATTCACTGTCTAGACCAAACTATCAAATTCTTAAATATACTATACACTCCATAGTTCGAAGAATCACCATTGTCATCCATGCCAAATTACAGTCGCAAAATCGAAAAAAATGAATTATTCGAGTTCCAATAGTGAGAATTACTAAACATTCTGTCGAATTCTAATACTACAATAAATATAGCTAAACATAAAACTCAATGTCTGTTGCTTAATTTGTTCTGGACTTTCCGTGTCCACACCTCATAGAAACACACACACACTCAGCTCCTAAAGATAGACACAGACACATATCCAAGTCCCTAAAAATGGACACAGTCACACACATAGAAACGATATCTGACTGAACGTTCTAAATAATCGGTTCAGGGAGTAAACGTTCATTTTACGTCAAATCTCAATTTAATAACTTTTCTTGGAAAACAATACTTCCCTATATAATAGTATAAGAAATCAAAGATATAATACACATTTTTTGTTGATATATCCATAGTGATAATAATTAAATTGCGCTCAATCAAATCATTCTGCAAACGTATTATTTGGCTGAAACTCATCCAAACAGTGGTAATATTCGTCAAAATGGAAACGTTAATTGTATTGTGATAAGATAAGTTCAAGGGGTGGAGGCAGAATCATGTAATGCAAACCACTAAAATAATAAATTTCAGGAGAGCAAAAAATACGAATAAAAATTCGTGTGTCATACTAATTACAATTACCAATGTTATTAGAAAACATTGCTTATTGCCTAATGCTTATAGGGAAAAACAGTTATTTTAGTTTCAAGAAGAATAAACACCTGAGGTAGGCTTATTTGTCTATCCGAGCAAAATAAACAAATAAATGCGTATTTAAGCAAGATGTAGCTTTATTGAAGTGTAAAATACAGTAGTTTGAGTAAAAACAGCCATTATAGTAGTCTTCTGTTCGTTTACTTTATGTTTTACATACTGCCGCAAACAAACAAGCAAATAAATAAAAAATTAAAAACTATTGATTTAAATGAACATCTTCCAATCATATGGGTGGAGTTTCAAATTTCTTTTATCATTGGATCATTCCCTATGCATTGCAGCCTTGTTTCCGTCATGAAGCGCACGAGCTACGAGATCATAATTTAATATATATGTCAAAATATTACTGTCCACACAAACATAAAAACTAGAGTCTTCACGTCTGTGGCTTGATTGCATCTTGCTGCTTTTGAATATGTAGGCAATATAATGACTTCCATTTTATTCAGAGTAGTATTTTGTTCGTTTACTTTATGTTTTACATACTGCAGCAAACAAGCAAATAAATAAAAAATTAAAAACTATTGATTTAAATGAACATCTTCCAATCATGTGGGTGGAGTTTCATATTTTTTTTGTCATTGGATCATTCCCTATGCATTGCAGCCTTGTTTACGCACATGAAGAACACGACCTACGAGGTCATAATTTAATATATATGCCAAAATATTACTGTCCACACCAACATAAGAACTAGAGTCGTCACGTCTGTGTCTTGATTCCATCTTGCTGCTTTTGAATCTGTAGGCAATGCAATGACTTCTATTTTATTCGAGTTGTATCACAGAAGGTACGGTTGCCGGATGTTTAATGCGGAGTACTAAGCGTATGCATACGCCCGTGATTGTTCGAAATCTAGTTTATGATACAGTATCTCCAGTTACTTTAAACCCACGGGTTAAAGAGATGACTTGGGTTATATATTTTATTACTTACTGCTAGCGGCAATCAGTTTATTATATATGTGCTAGCGATAATCAGATAATAACTAACATTCATTCGGGTTGTTTGCAGGCTATCATATCTCTATTTTCGTCTAATAATAAACCCAAATCCTTGTGAGAATTCAAATCGTTCGAGATAGAAATTTAAGAGTTGGTTCAATTCAGTTAGATGAGGAGGAGTTGAGTTTGGAATTCAAACTCAGCTCTTAGGATATAGAATGAACCGATTGGCCACACGTATATCTTGTAGATCTCGAAAAGTTTGGATACAATGTTTGCATCTAAGACTATAGAACATTTTTTAAATCTTTCTTGAGTCAGAAAAGATTGTGTTTCCTAAAAGATAACAGCAGATATTACTGAAATTTTACTTTTCCTTAGACAAATGTTAAAGAAATTTCTTACATTGTACAGAACCCTAAAAATGTAGCCCACTTTCCAAATCATTTTCAAAATGAAATTTATTTTATAACTTATTCAACAAAAAGTGCATAGTTTATAATAGTTTATCACCTTCTTTTTTTCTTCCATTAAGAGAATGGAGACCCATAGCGCAGAATGATTTGTACAGGGTCAGCTGATCTCTGTCCTTATATTTATTTAAAATTCATAAATGATTTCATAATTATGAAAAATGCAATTTTGAAAAGTATAACATAAACATCTTTTTAAATGCGGGGATAACATTTTTTACAATTATATATTATATTCTAGATGGAAGTGTATTTTATTTTCAATTTTATGGGAAACAGCTTAGGGTGAATCCATGTGGAGTGTCCCATTACTGGTTTTATAGACCATCTTTAACAGTATTTTTATATTATCTCTCCTGTGGGTCTCAATTTTAATACCACTAGACTTTTATTCCTCTGATTTTTTATTCCGATATGGTGTCCTTATTTGTGTCATGTCGCATGGCATTTTCAGTCGTTAAAAACCTCTAAGCAAACCACTATACAGGGTGTCCCAAAAACATTGACCTCCGCTTTTATTCCTTAAATATTGATCTTAGGCATATATAATAACTTACAAAGTTGCGTAAGAAGGGCACACAATTTTATGAAATCGATTAAAATTTTCAAGGGAATTAAACTTTAAGAAATACAAAATTCAAATATGTATACAGTCCCCGTACAAAAACATTTCCAATGATTAAAATTTGTTCCATACACTAATAAGGTGATGTACAAAATGTCAGCATTTTATCATAAAAGTCCCAGAGATATGAAAAGACAAAAATGCTGACTTAAATCACTTTTCGATGATTCGACATGGCTTCTCAGAGGGAAAAAATGATGTCGGCAGATGGCGTTTCAGGGGTCATACACAAATCACGAAAGAAAACAATGATTACATAACTAAATAATATTTTTGTGTATTTATTGGTTTAAAAATATCTACACTGTGTAGAAATAATAACTTTACACAAGGATTACAAAGTTTGTTCTAAATGTTTTCCATCCATGCCAAAAATCCATTCAAGACAAGAGGCAGATAATTTTTGCTTATTATGCATTTCTGCGTGGCTTCATTTGCACTCTTGTTGCAAACATTTACATTTTAATTTGTGATGAATCCCTCACCAACATTCTTTAAAGATATCTCTGGGACTTTTTATGATAAAATGCTGAAATTTTGTACATCACCTTATTAGTGTATAGACCATATTTTACTCATTGGAAATGTTTTTGTACGGGGGCCGTATAAAATTTTAAATTTTACATATATTCAAATTTAATCATCCGAAAATGTTTATCGATTTTATAAAATTCTATACCTTTTTTACACAATTTTACAATTTATTATATATGTTTATTATAAAGATCAATATTTAGGAAATATAAGCTGAGGTCAATGTTTTTGGGACACCCTGTATATCAACTTCTTTAATTTCTCAACCATTGATATCATTGTTTTAAAGTGCAAGCCAAGTACATACTAAAAATCTAGATATAAGTTGCATAGCTAGGTACAAGTTACATAGGTATGAGCAAACAAATTGACTATGCACAATCTTCCTAGGGTTTTTTTATCGGCATAATTTAGGCCTAAACTTCATTACTGTATTTGTTAAAAAATGATTTTCAAAGACTAATATTACATATTTTATTTTTTTAAGACTATCTCTATTTTTACATAAGTATCTATATATAATAGAACTCAATTGACACGGGGTATGCAATTTAAGACTCGCAGTTTTATTAACGGTACTTTAAACTGAATAAATATTTTTCCGTTACCCATTAGATATAGAATAAAATATCGCTGGTGGCGGACATTATTAGAACCTGAAAATTGCACACAAAGGTATATATGATGACAAACTACAAGAATGAGTTTCAGATTTAGTCTGTAACATATTTACCACGGACAAAAATCTGGAAGAAAATAAAATACTTGCGCATAACAAGAATTACACAAATTAATTTTTTTTCTGGGCCATCCATTATCAATTAAACTTTGACTGACAATAAAAATTATATTTGTACGTGGTCCACGTAAAACATTCTCTCAATTCCAGTAGGGGGCCAATGCTCTTCCCTTGAGATACACTGTACTAATATTTGATTAGTTTTCACGCAGTGAGAAGAATTTTTCTGGAGAAAAACATACTTCATTAATTTTTAATGATTTCATATCTTAAGTGCGTTGTGCATAATTTATTTTAACTTTTACGTTACAAGATTTCAAATTATTTTTTTTTGCAGGTACCATGTTGACGCCTGGGTTGTAATGGTAGAAACATGTTTTAGTTTTCAAATCTTTGTTAAAAGAATAAGTTTAAAAAGTTGAAAATGAAATGTAGAGATAATTTAAATGGCTGAAACATGTTAGAGTCGAAAAATGTACTTCTGTTATACCGGGATCACTCATAAGTCCTTATGCATATATTTAACTTTTGTTTGTTGTATAATAGGGCTGCAAAAGCAGGGTCTACTACATTTGAAATGTAAATGTGATATGAAAGAGATTATGCAATATTGTTTGAGAAAATTTGCAGCGCATCTAGAAGCAAATTTAAGAAGTTAGAATTCCTATGTCAAAAACAAAGCGACAATTTTAAATTATGCGGAAATTTCCAATTACAATGTTATAAAGCATTCTCATTTTAGAATGGAAAGACGTAGCATGTAAACAGACGTTTGAATATAACATGTAAACAAACGATAAGGAGGCGAAAGATAAGGCGAAAATTGTTAATTACAAAATTGTAACGAATGCTCAATTTAGTGTGGAAATATATAACATGTAAACAGATGTTTGAATACAACATATAAACAGACGATGGGATCAACAAAAAACGATAATTATGCAAATGTCTCGTTATACGATGGTAGTTCTGAAAAAAAAAATGCGAGAATAAACATGGAAGATTATCAATATGTGTAGTAAGTTAATTTTTATTTATTTAGAATTACTTTTATTGCACTAAAAATTAAATGCTGTATTAAAATGGCAGATAAAGGATTCAGTATATAATTATCTGTTTTCATTAATAGCATTTTTTCGCATTGACTAGTTTTAATAGTTTTAAATTCTCTAAAATTCGTCTTCGATTAAAGAAGCAAACTCATTTTTTATACTACTTGAACTCTTTAGTTGTAAGTAAATATATTTTAATTAATCTTGAAAAGTTATCTGTAAATGTTATAAAATATCAATTTACATCTAAGTTGTCAGTTTGAATAGCGTGGAAAAGATGTATTGAATCCAAAAGATGTTCACGCCTATCCATACTTTCTTAGGGTAAGGAATTTTAGATAGTTTTGATTTTATAGATGGAGTGTACTGTAGGCTATCTTTACAATTATCTATCTTAATCCCATCAACTATATTTTCACTGTGTATTTTCTTGAATTAGTCATAATATATTGGAACTGATACTTGATGTTATTTTAATATTCTAATTGGTACAATTTCACAGTCGATTTTAGATTGTAATTAGTTTAGAAAAATAATTTTCTGATATAACATGTTGTTGTTGAAACCCAGACCGTCCGACCTACCAGAAAGGTGTAAGGTAACTGTATGGACGGCCGGGAGGTGCCACCCAATTTTGACCGGTACCCAGCGGGGGAGGCATTCACAGGGACCGTACCCTCCTTCCCCTACCACCAACCTCTCGGAAGGAATTACGGACCCACATGTTTAACGTGATCGTACTCCGCATGAACACGGCGGCATTTTGTGGTAGCGTGCAAATCTAGCGCGCAAACCACGGGGATACCGCACCCGAGATGGCCAACAGCACGCGGTGTTCCGAGGTGGTCACCCACCAAGTACTAACCGCGCCCGATGCTGCTTGACTTCGGTGATCTAACGAGAACCGGTGTTTTCAGCGCGGTACGGCCGTTGGCCCTCTGATATAACATGTTGTTGATGAGACCCAGACCGTCCGACCTACCAGAAAGGTGTAAGGTAACTGTATGGACGGCCGGGAAGTGCCACCCAATTTAGACCGGAACCCAGTGGGGGAGGCATCCACAGGAACCGTACCCTCCTTCCCCTACCACCAACCTCTCGGAAGGACTTACGGACCCACATGTTTAACGTGATCGTACTCCGCATGAACACGGCGGCATTTGTGGTAGCGTGCAAATCTGATATAACATGTTGTTGTTGTTGAGACCCAGACCGTCCGACCTACCAGAAAGGTGTAAGGTAACTGTATTGATATAACATGTGTAACAACATAGAAACAATAAGGTTAAAAACCATGAATCATATTACAAACATTTCTATAAACAAATCTGATGTGGGCAGCACATGACTTTTCCTTATTTTGCAATGAATTTACTATTTTTACAGTAATAGAAATTAGGTTATTCTTGTAGTGGATACTTATATTCTTTCCAAGAGATTGACATTTCGTCAATTAATCATCATTATCATTGGTTTAGCGTCACTTTTATCCATTTAGCGAGATTTTCATGTTAATTTGGCAACAATTAAAAATGTCGCTAAGTTGGCGACATTCCTCCAAATTCGTCGCCAAGCGTTATGGATGGAGAAATAAGTTATTCTTACAGCAGATAAATGACTATTGGCGTTCAAATACAAAAGTAGTACTCAAAGAATCTTTTTTCATGAATGGAACGAGCTAGATCCACGAGAATGATGTCACCAAATTTATCGCATGGTATGAAGTCGACAAATTGGCGACATTCCGTCAAACTCGTTGCCAAAATCGCACCAAGCGTTATGGACGGAGAAATAAGTTATTCTTATAGCTGATTGCCGTTCAAATACAAAAGTTTTACTCAAAGTATCTTCTCTCATGAATGGAATGATCTAGACCCACGAGAGTGCTGTCGCCAAATGTATCGCATGATTTTACATATGAAAAGTGAACATGTTTCTCAACAGTTATTATTATTTTTTTTAATTTATGGGATTTTTTTATAAATGTAATTGAAAAATGCGCAATATATCGAGAACGGTTCATACTAGCTTTCTAAAGTTTATGTCAATTATTTTCTAAGGAAAAATTACATAAGAAATGTCAATTTGCGTAACTTTATTAAAGGTTTTGATTTTTAGATGCATTTTTCAAAATTTCACTCGAAAATTTAGGGTGGTTCTCAATATCCGATTGTGTAACAATAAGCTTCCAGTATTCATGGATTGTCATTTTTGTACCAAATTTCATTCGAACCGCTCCATTTCTTCGTGATGTATCATCTCCACAGACTCACTGACACGCGCACATACAAACATACACAAAGACACACACACACACACACACACGCACACACACACACACACATACACACACACAAACACAAATACACATACTTTCACACACGCATGCACATACTTTTACACACACATGCACATACTTTCACACACACGTCCACAGACAGTACCTCAAAAATGTTCGATTCGTGAGGAGGGATGCTTGTAACGTGCTATCCCGTTGAAAACTCAAATTCGAATATTCGACCCCGTCACAATACTTTCCTTATACCTTATAATATGTATATAAGGAAAGTAAAAATGGCTGAAAATCTTGGGAAATATTGCTATAGCAGATAAAAAACTGCCTAAAATATGCAAATTTAAATTAATCATTATTTATGAGTTCATATATGAGTTCTTAGTGCATTATTCATTATTATGAGCACGAATTCATACAATTCTATTAAAACATATCATTATAATGCCAGAGCTTTTACAGTAAAGGTAACATTTGCATATCAAACGGTTAAAAACGAAGATAAACTCTTTAAGTAAAAACTGCAAAATATGAAAAAAACAGAACTGCATAAAACCGGCTACCACTCAAAAAAAGTTTTCGGAAATTAGTTAATAGCAATTTCAATCGCAAAACAGATCGAGTATCTTCAATAAACTTAAATTATTTCTGTATCCATCAGTTAAGCTATCACCTACTCCTTCATGAAGTTTGCCTTAATTATGAAAAATATCAAATACGTAAGAAATGATTACAAAGCTAGCATTTATTTCCAGATATTTTCGTTATTGTCAGTTCAACAGAAGTAAGACCGTTCTACAGTATCAAGCAGATAAAATAAAAAAGTATTTAAATTTATGCAGAAATGTTTTTAATCAGTGGATTAAATTATATATCGCGTAATTTAAATGGAGAAGTACTAGCCAATATAGTAAAAACTGTCGCATAACTAATGGAAATATTAGATATCTCTCATATTATAAGTATCATCTTAGATATGTTAGGAACGTATATGAGATCATATATTTCCAGTAGGCAGGAAGATTTCATATTGGAATATAAGGTCATAGGGACAAGAAGTAATTCATATGAATAAACATATATAGCGAGAATGAATACATTTGAAATCTTTATATATATATATATATATATATATATATATATATATATGTATGTATGTATGTATCATATGTGTAATATAGTACTTAAAAATTGTAACTATATAAATATCGGTTAAAAGTTTTCAATTTCTTCATTTTAAAATTATTTAATTTAACAATAAAATAAATGATAAATTTAAAAAAAGATATTCATATTCTACGTATGATATTTTTCTCATTTTTGTTATGAAAGTTTTGGGAATAACGACAGTAATGTGGTTGAAATAAATATTTTTGCCAACTCGTTTCTTTTATAGAACACAATGAGAAGAAAACCATAGAAGTTTTGACAATTCGGGCGTACAATGTAGAGAAAATAATAAAGAAACATATATGCTTCCTTTAAGAAAGGTCATCTTTTCGAGAATTCATATCTCTTATGATGCTTTTATCCTGATTGTGTAGAAATTTGGAACGATAGAAAATAAAAAGATGAAAACAACATATAAGGACCCGAAAATAAATAAATATAGAAATATAGTAATATATATATATATATATATATATATATATATATATATATATATATATATATATATATATATATATATATATATATATATATATATATATATATATATATATATATATATATATATATATATATATATTTGGCTATACTTCAGTTATCTTGAAGTATTGAAGTCAAAGAGTTTCTATACGGAAAGCAAAAAAAAAATTCTTAAGTTGTATATATTTCTGAGAGGAAAGTTACTAAAATATAATTATCCTATTGAAGCTTTTATTCGCTTGAAAATTGCTGCTAGCTATAGACTTTATTTCATTCATTGACACATTGTAAACGCCTCATTCAATATATTATATATATATATATATATATATATATATATATATATTTCAATTCAATTCAGTTTAAATTTAAACCTTTTCAACAACAAAATGATGTCATAACATATGCTGATAAAGCACTGAATAATTATTCTAGTATTTGTAAAAAAGTTTATATGTAAAAACTGGAAAATTATTTGCATCAAAAAAGGTTTCCGTAAAGTTATTACTGTTATTAATATAGTTTATAAGACAAAATTTGTTCTATATAAACTTCTCAAATCTGAAACAAAACTACGAGCTCAATTTAAAAATTCAAAACTTGCTGTTTACTGCATTGTAAACAGAATTTATTATTTAAATTTTGTCATAGTAAATACAGACTGGATTTTTATATTACAAGGAATACTAGCATCCAGATACTGTAAATGTATTAATTAAGAATTCGAAAATTACTGGTTTAATTAATTTATATTCAAGTTAAACTATGAAATATTGTCATATATTCTATTTTATTTTCCATGGAACAATTCGAAGCATTTTCTGAAGCCATTGAAGTACAGAAATACCTTACTGCCTGAACACCGTACTGTAGTTAAGTTATTGCACTTTGAACTTTGATAATTGCTTCTATAGATTCTGCCTCCAATCATTTCATGCATGTATCTTATACGCTTAACTCGTACTAAATCATGTGATATAGATGTTATATAGACCTTACGCTTGGAAAAGGATTTGTTGTTATCTAGAGATTCGTTAAATGGCCAAACAAAGGAAGTTTGCGTGTGTGTGTTGTTTTATCCCTTGGATAAGCGTTGTAGGAATGATATATAGAAATAATATATTTCCAGTAGGCAGGACGATTTCATATTGGTAAAATAAAGCCATCGGGACAGGAAGAAATTCATATGATTAAATATATATAGCGAGAGTGATAGATATTTAAAATATGTGTATATATAATGAATCTTATGTGTAATATAGTACTTAAAATTTGTAACTATATAAATATCGGTTAAAATGTTTTCAATTACTTCATTTTAAAATTATTTAATTTAACAATAAATTAAATAATAAAATTTAAGAAAGAGATTCATATTCTACGTATAATACTTTTGGTTGGTATTGAAATGTTTTCAATTACTTCATTTTAAAATTATTTAATTTTTCAATAAAATAAATGATAAAATTTAAGAAAGAGATTCATATTATACGTATGATATTTTTCTCATTTTTGTTATGAAAGTTTTAGGAATAACGACAAAAATGTTGTTGAAAGAAATATTTTTGCCAACTCGTTTTTTCTATAGAACACAATGAGAAGAAAACCATAGAAGTTTTGACAATTCGGACCCATAATGCTTTCATAATAAAGAAAAAGTTCTGCTTTTTTAAAGAAAGATCATCTTTTCGAGAATTCATATTCCTTATGATGCTTTTATCCTGATTGTGTAGAAATTTGGAGCGATAGAAAATATAAAAATGGAAAAACATGTAAGGATCCGAAAATAAATAAATAAATATTGAAATATGTATATATATATATATATATATATATATATATATATATATATATATATATATGGGTATACTTCAGTTAGCTTGAAGAATTGAAGTCAAAGAGTTTTTATACCGAGAGCAAGTTTTTATACCGAGAGCAAGTTTACCGAGAGTCAAGAGTTTTTATACCGAGTTCTTTAAGTTGTATATTTATCTGAGAGGGAAATTACTGAAATATAATTATCCTAATAAAGCTTTTATTCCCTTGAAATTTGATGCCAGTTATAGACTTTATTTCATTCATTGATGCATTGTATATGCCCCATTCAATATATTATTTCAATTCAATTAAGTTTAAATTTAAAATTTTCCAACAACAAGTTTAAAAGGAAAATAGTAATCAAAAGTATATTTTTTGTGCACTCATTGCTTTTATTTCATGAAAATACGCGAGCCATGTGTTAAAAAGAGAAAAAAATCTATCACACGCAAAACATATACAGCTGTCCAATTCTTGGAGCTTCGTTCTGTAATTGTTCATGCAACTATCCATGTGACCAACAGACAGCCGTGCAATTATGCTTTTTTACAACAGCAAGACGATCAATGTCAAAGTACATTTTTTTTTTTCGTTTATGGACCATCAAGAACATTTATTTATTGAAAATTTCACACATTTAGTTGATATCAACTGTACATCTCTGTTATCAAACCATTAGACTAGGCAATCTTTTTGGGCAGTTTGTACAATTTGATGAATAGATCGACGACACACAATTTTCAAATCCTGATCTTAATATGGAAGTTTCAATCTTAAATTGTCAGCAATGTGTTCCTGCTAATTGAGTAACCTAATTGAATAACAGATCTAACAACATTTCAATTGTAAAATAGATATCCAAATATAGGGATAGGCCCATCTGTAACAAATCAGAGAGCTTAAGTAGAATAAACTGTGCCTTCAGGAAATTCAATACCAGTCCATTTATTTCATAAAAAACAAAGTATTGTGCAAATTAAATAAAGAAAACATAACAAAACACTTTCATCTTACAATGCTCAGTTTACTTTTCACATACTGGCGCATAGCAAGCAACATGTCTATATATAAATGAATATGTGAATTTTAAATTCACTTAAAATGTTTGAAAAATAGGCCCATAGGTGTATTTCATTTTTTCAACCAGGGTTCAGTCCAAAAGTTATTGGGTGATGTAATTCATTTATATTCTTATAGGTTCCACAGACCGTCAGAACAAAATATTAAAATTTCATTTTGATAAAGTCATTTTTGGGGCAGTTATAGTGCGAACGGGCAGACAGAATGAACAAAGTCATAAACACTTTTCAACTATGTTATAAAGTGTTAACAAAGTCATAAACGCCTTTCAACTATGTTGGAAAGTGTTAACAAAGTCATAAATATTTTTCAACTCTGCTGTAAATTGTTAAAAAGGAAAAGATTTCATTTTGAGCAAGAGTAAATTTTGAAATTGACACTGACAAAAATCTGAAAACTTATGAAAAAATATGAATGATCGAATTTTCATAAACAAAAATCGTACCGAAATGTCTTATTTATAAGCATTTTAAAAATGATACTTCGATATAATTTTTTTAAATACACGATACTTTGAAGAAACAAAAAAAATACTAGGAAGAAATTTTAAAATAATACGCTACTTAAAAAAAACTATTGATACAGGGGTGAAATGTTAAAAAACATAATACTAAATTAAAATAAATTTGATACTTTAAGAAAATGAAAAAATGATACTTGGAAGAAATTTTTAAAAATAAGATACTTGAAATAATTAAGAAAAGCCTTATACTTCAAAGAAAATAAACATGATACTTAAAAGAAATAAAAACACGAGTAATTCTTAGAATGTTTTTTAAAAACACTATACGCAAAATTATATTTCATAACGTAGTATATTATAATTTTTGCAATTTTTAGAAATAATTAGAATTTAAAATATACTTAAAAGAAATATAATTAATCGAAAAAAATGCTAATTCATTTTATAGCAATTTGTGTTCTGTGCATCTAGAAACATGTTCTACTTGTGCTTTATGCCCTTACTCACTGTGTTCCCTCTTAAAACTCATCACAGTCACATGATATCACCATAGATCAGAGATGTGTAGTTTTAGCACGTACAAATAATGCTGGATGTACAACTAGAATAACTTTAAAAGCAAGAGGGTTCCTAGAGATATACCAAATGGCACTCCACTTATTATCGTTTGGCATAGCCATAAAGGTTTTAAGTATTGTGTGTTTTCTAGGTATTTTATTCTTAAAAGTTATTTATAATTTAAAATAGCGTATAAATTTAATTACAATATTTTTAATATTGTTTTTTGATATATTTTTAGTATTGAAGTTTACTTTTAAAAAATCAACTTTTTAAAAATTGCAAAAATGTTTTAAGTTTTGTGTGTTTTAATATTTTTTTATGTCCCGAAATTTTTTTCTGTATTTTTATGTTATTTCCAATTTAAAAAAGCTTATCTTTTAGATTCAAAATTATATTTCATAACGTAGTAGATTATATATTTTGCAATTTTTAGAAATAATTAGAATTAAAAATGTATGTAAATAGAAACTGAAAATAAAGGAAAAAAACTTATTTTTGCATTAAAATTAATTTATGAATTTCAAAATAATACTCCTGAAATTATATGATATTTTATAATTATTGTATTAACAATATAATATAAATTAAAATAAAAATTATATTACATATGAACAGAGTGATTCTATAGTGTTGTGAATTTTGCACACATGACACATTTGATGTATCGTAAGTATCTTTGTAAAAAAATGATTTAGGTGAATGTATTTTAAATTTTAAGGATACTGTTTCATATTCTGTTTATTTCAATATTAATATACTTCAATTTATAAAAAAAATATAAATTCAAGTAAATTATTAAAATCAACACAATCTGAAAAGTTGACATCTATTGTAAAAATATATTTTCCTAGCTCAATATTTTTTTTACAAAAATGCATGAAAATTTGCAAATGTCATGTCTGCAACATGCACTATACTGTAGAGTTGACCAATGTGTGACAAATATGTATATAAACACGCAATAAATACGTGTAGAAACACGATATAAACACATAATAAATACGTGATGAAACACAATATAAATATGTATGGGAATATATTATAAGTATGGGAACACGTAATAAATACGTATGGGAACACATTATAAACGCGTATGTGGATATACGTAATATACATGCATGTGGTACGTAATAAACACGTATCTAGATGCGTAATAATAACGTATGTGGATTTACGTAATATACACGTATATGATACATAATAAATACGTAATAATAACGTGTGTGGATACATAATAAACACGTATGTGGATACGTAATAAACACGTAAGTGGATACGTAATAAACACGTATGTGGATACGTAATAATAACGTATGTGAACATACATAATAATAACATATAAGGATAGGTAATAATAACCTTATTTATAACGGTTGGTATACCGTATTCTAACGTACCGTTTTTGAGTAATAATTACGTATGGCCTGACACGTAAAGATTACGTAGACTTGATATGTAAGAATTACGTATTTGTGCTACCTGAGTTTAAATGCATTATTTTCTAGCATGCGCATATATAATAATAAAAAAGAACTATATTTCAATATTATATGGAAACAATACACTTATAGCTTCCACAAATTAATTTTCGCTTGAAACTCTAGTATCATGCATATATATATTTATGTCGCCGACCGTTACAGTGCGCAATTGACGTATAAAACCATTAATACCCGTCGCTTGCCAATTAGTGACGAGTCAGTCCAATATCCCACGACTATAAATATTCGGAATGCGTATGGGGAGGGCAGGCAGTTCCTGAATTGAACGCAACCCCACACTGATTCATGCTGAACATTAACTGAGAAATCAGGAAATAATTAGATTAACGAATAAGGAATAAAGGAAAGCAGATCAAGCTGAGAATAACACAACTGTCTTAAACAATACTTGCATATATTTTTAGTCTTTATATAATGTTTCGTAATTATATATAATTTTATAATTAATTATGCTAATTTTAAAGTAATAAAGTGGGCAGTACTTTAGATATTGATCCGGTTTTTAGTTACAAATAAGTAGCACAGCAGAATATATATATATATATGTATATATATATATATATATATATATATATATATATATATATATATATATATATATATATATATATATATATATATATATATATATATATATATATATATAAATATATATACATATTCTGTAATTTGAATTATATGTGTTATTATAAATCATTTTGATACTATTTAAATACACAACTTATATAAATACTATTTTACTTCCATAAATGATATACTACTATTATTTTTCGAGTCATCATACCATCATTGTAATCATTTTCCGTAGAAATTAATGCTGTGAAAATTATAAAATTCCCATTATGGGAATACCATATATTATAAATTTATATAAATTATAAAATGAAATTAAATGGAAACGAAAATAATCACAGAATCCGCGTCTCTATGTAAAAATATCATTCTTCGTCAAGATACATTTTTATGGATAATACTTTTTTGGAATAAAAACTTTTATTGAAATCAGATACTCTTTAATACTTTGTGATACTCACATGAAAAATACAATTTAGAACTTAAAGTCCTAACATATTTTAGAATAAAACGCATATTACTTAAAACGCATATTACTTAAATATATAGAAATTTAAATATATAAAAACTCAGATACTCTTTAATACTTTGTGATACTCACTTGAAAAATACAATTTAGAACTTAAAAGTTCTAACATATTTTAGAATAAAACGCATATTACTTAAATATATCAAAAAACTCCTTAATCAATTTAACACTTATACAGACACACATATATAGTTATTTTGAAATAATACATATTTGAATATATCTGTCATCGTCCTTTATACACGTATTTTCTAGTATATTTCAAGAATATTTACAGTTAAAATTCTTCAGAATTCTTACTTTGTTCTAAATTACAAGCATACACTAACGTATATGTTCCTTAAAGTTAAAAATAAAACGGATGTAGAACTGACACATCAATATATGCTAATGTCTAGAGACAAACATTGTATAAAATTCATATGCAACGAGATACACACAAGCCTAATCTAATTTCAAAGAATATTGGATTTTATTATTTTGAGAAAGTAGGAATAGGACACAAAAGGATGATTAAATAAACGTTCTATAAATATTTATGGTGCTCTTATTCCATGGAATACAGCTACTGAAATTGTAACCTTAAAGCGATCGCATTACTCAATATGGAGTTCCTTGTGATTTGTATATTTGTTTCATTTTTGAAGTTTCAGAACTCTTGGCTTTTAATTTTTCTTATGAATATATTATAATATATGTGGAGAATATTGGAATCTGAATTTAAATGGAATTTTTTGTATGCTCTAAAACATAAAACAAGTATTTTTATCGAGGCTTCCCTTTTCTTTCTGTGTGTTTATCAATTCGTGCAATACATATATCCCATTTAGATCCATAATGTGGTGGAATCTGGCAGAAATTTTAAATTTGAAAATTAGGTAAGTCATAGGTTCTGCTGATGCTAATTGGATGAACTGACGATCGCATAAAACGATCGCATTACTCAGAATGGAGTTCATTATGATTTGTATATTTACTTTGAAATTTCAGAATACTTGGCATTAATTTATTTTTTCTATATATATATATATATATATATATATATATATATATATATATATAGAAATATATATATATATATATATATATATATATATATAGAAATATATATATATATATATATATATATATATATATATAGAAATATATATATATAGAATATATATATATATATATATATATATATATATATATATATATATATATATATATATATATATATATATATAGAAATATATATATATATATATATATATATATATATATATATATATATATATATATATAGAAATATATATATATATATATATATATATATATATATATAGAAATATATATATATATATATATATATATATATATATATATATATATATATATATAGAAATATATATATATATATATATATATATAATATTATATATATATATAATATTTATATATATATATATATATATATATATATATATATATATATATATATTATAATATGTATGGAAAATATTGGAATCTGAGTTTAAATGGATTATTTTGTACAAGTTTGAAACAAGTATTTTCATCGCAAGGTCTCCTATTTACTTTCCTTATATACATAACGTATAAGGAAAGTATTGTGATGATGTCGAAAATTCGAATTCGGGTTTTCGACGGGAGAGCACGTTTCAGGCATCCCTTATCGCGAATCAAACTTTTTTAAAGTGATGTCTGTATGTGTGTGTGTTTGTGTGTGTGTGAAAGTATGTGTGTGTCAGTGAGTCTGTGGAGATGATACCTCACGAACAAATGGAGCGATTCGAATGAAATTTGGTACAAAAATTACAATCCATGAATACTGGAAGCCTATTGTTTTAAACGCAATCGGATGCTCAGAACCAACCTAGATTTTCGAGTGAAATATTGAAAAATGCATCAAAAAATCAAAACCTTTAATAAAGTTACTCAAATAGACATTTCTTATGTAATTTTTCCTTAGAAAACGATTGACATAAACTTTAGAATGCTAGCATAAACCGTTCTCGAAATATTGCACATTTTTCAAATACATTTATGAAAAAATCCCATAAATTTCAAAATAATAATAACTGTTCAGAAACATGTTCACTTCCCATATGTAATATCAGACGATAAATTTGGTGACATCATTCTCTTGGATCTAGCTCGTTCCATTCACGAAAGAAGATACTTTGAGTAATACTTTTTTATTTGAACGGCAATCTGCTATAAGAATAACTTATTTCTCCGTCCATAACTCTTGACGAGATTTGGCGACGAGTTTGACGGAATGTCGCCAACTTGGCGAATTTTTAAAATGTTACCAAATTAACGAAAACCTCGCCAAAAAGATAACAAGAAAGATCAATCATGCATAAGCATTGATTATGAAACACTTTCCAACTGAAATGTAATTTCATTTAAAAATTTCTAAAATGTGATTCATTCAGTGGTAATAACTTTTACATTATCACAGTACTACAGTAATTTATTATACTTAAATATTTAAAACTGTATCGAAATATAAATCATCTGATTCTTTATGCAAAATCAATGAATATTTCATTCATATAACTTGTATTCCAGACTCCAGAGCTAAATAATTTTGTGTGAAAAAAAATCAGCAATTCTTATGTAATTCATCTTACAATCGCTTGAGATATTTGCATTCTGCATATGTTAAAATTAGGCTTCCTTGAAGAAATAATAAAAGTTTAGGGATCATTTAAAATCACAACTATTGTAATTGCATAGGCTTAGATACACAGATAATACACAGATAATATATATGTGTATGTGTATATACTCAAAGTATTGGAATCGTGCCGAAGATCGGAACTCGAATTTTCAAAGGATCTACACGTTTTGGGACTTCTAGAACACGAAAAAACTACTTTTAGGAAGACGTCTGTGTGTGTAAGGGTGTATCTGTGTATGTTTCTGTGTGTCTGTGTGGATATTACATCCACTCTAATTGAAAAACTAATGGACCGAATTTCATACAATTTGGTAGGTATGTTTTTTATGGGAAATCCTGATGTTCATTAGATTATAGTACGATTCGTAATAAAAGAATCTGCCTTCTTTGCGAAATGGCCGCAGAAATTGCCTTTATCCACTCTAGCTAAAAACTAATGAACCAAATTTAACAAAATTTGGAGTATAATATTTCAATAACCTACAAGTGATTTATATACCAAATTTAACAAAATTTTGTATATAAATCATTTGTAGGTTATTCTACTACGATTCGGGAAAAAGGAATGGGCTATTTTTGCGAAATGGCCAGCAAAAATCGTTATATATAAAATCAAAAGACTACGTGTGCTCAATTACATCAATTAAATTCCTATTTTATATGTGATTTTTGACAACAAAAAGAATAAGACTAACCCCATTACTCTAGGACTAGCCGTTCTTGAGATATTCTAGTTTTTTCGCGTTTTCGCTACGCCACCTTTGACAATAAGTCCAGCTATCAAATGAGAACCATATTTAAGTTTAACGTGTAAATTCAATGTCATTTAAAATACTTATGTTGTGCAGATAAACTCAAATTATCATTAAATAAATAAAGAGAACGAATATGAGTCTGCAGAGAAAGACATGTGCTGTCCACATCAGAATTTTTAACAATATTACAACAATGATTTATAGAAGTGAACGGGGATTATTTTCAGGCCATTTCGAAAAAAATGTATGATCTATATTTAAAGATCCATCAAATTTTTGTCCAATAAAATGTTCAACAAATTTATGCTGTGTACCAAATTTTAACTCTCTAGGACGTAGGAAAGTGCATTTAAAATGCCATCAATTAAATTTATCATGAAGAGTTATATAAAATTTTAAAAAAATGAAAAATTGTTATCTACCAAATTTATTTTAAAATATGAAGCCACTCCCATATGCAAAACGTTTAAACAAAGGGAGAGATATTTATTATATAATATCTCTCTCTTTTCTTTCTGGAAGATATCCCAAAGTCAGAATTTAATTGAATTTGTTTTTTTCCCTATATTAAATAATTTTTTTAATTAAAAAACTACTCAACATATTTTACTGAATTTTTTTTTATATATTCTATGGGATAATGTAAATATTTCCTAAAAATTTCGAAGCAATTCGTGAATTTTAAATTTACTTAAAAAATGTTTGAAAAATTAGGTCCCATAGGGTTCAATGTATTTCATTTTTTCAACCCGGGTTCAATAAAAAACTAATTGGGTGATATTATTTATTTATATTCCCATAGGTCCTACAGACCGTCTGAACAACATACTAAAATTTCATTTTGATAAACTCATTTTTACGGCAGTTATCGTGCTAACGGACAGACAGACAGACAGACAGACAGAATGAACAAAGTCATAAACACTTTTCAACTTTGTTGTAAAGTGTTAAAAATGACGTTAAATCAATGAAAATGACGACTAATTGACGAAAATTTAATATCTTGGAAAGAATATAAATATGTACTATAAGAATAACCTATTTTTTTGGTGAAAAAGTAGTAAATTCATTGCATTATATAAGGAAAGGCATGTGCTGCCTACATCAATTTTTCTTATTGTGCGTTTGTCAATCTATGCAATAGATTACAAAATTAGATATTTTATAAAGCATGCTAGGATTACAGAGTCCACTTCGACGATAAAAGTTTTCAACTCCCTTTCAGTAGCTGAATGATAGAGCGTGGACTGTCCAATACGAAAATCCGTGGTCCGTTTCCCGGTTGGTACTTAATAATGGCGCTCAAACAAATTGAGCTTGTGTTTCAGTGAAATTGTGTAAGAGGTCTGAAAGTGAACCTAATTTGACTAGCAACGAACCAATGGATAATGGTCTAGTCAGCGATGGTTTCAAATCAGAAGTTCAACGACAACGTAGGAAGCTAACCTAGAGGATAAAAATAGAAGAAGATGGTTAACCTGAGTAAACAATAAATGGCAGGCGGTGATCAGTCAGATTGTTAGTTGCACGTCTATCTGACATTAGTGGGTGGTTAATTCATAGGCCACTTCGACGATAAGAGCTTGTAATTCTGCCCCAGTAGCTCAAAGGTAAAGGATCAGCAGACCAGTATGTAGATCTGTGGTTGGATTTCCGGTTGGGGCAGTAAAATTCTTTACAGGGTTAGCGAGTGGCGAAATTAGAGGTGGTACCACTAGCTGTTGCAAATATTTTAAAATAAATTACTAAAATTTATTTTTCGGAAAGAAACTACCTCATCGTAAAAAAAAATATCCATCACTTTAATTTCAACACTGTTCTATCAGAAAACAAAAGCCCATCTCAACCAATATTATCACAATTGCATAGTATGTATGTATGCATATGTATGTTTTGAAAACTGCGTATCACAATGACTTATCCATATATTAAGTTTCTCACAAATGAATTTTACTGAGGATATATTCTACCATTGTAAGATAGTTACAATGGTGAACTTCAAAAACTCATTAAAGGTCTAATCGTGTTTCGAAATTCGATAACAAGGAACGTAATACTTCTCAAAAGAAAAAAATAAAGCGGATGGAAAACTGGCATATCAATTCAGAGTAATGTTTTGAGATAAATTATTTTTCGAAACCTGATTCCAAAGAGATATACAGAAATCTGATTTAATTTGAAAGAATATTAAATTCTATCATTGGCATTGCGATAAACGAGAACATAGAGAGCAAGCACATAAAATGAACAATTCATAGCAATATTATATAGTTACTTCTAAAGTTGAATCTTTTGTGTTATTGTACTATTTTATCAAATATTAAAGTTATTGATATGTAAACATTTTCCTTATATTGTGATGCCAGAACTGTATGGATTTTGGAAGGGACCCACAAACGGGAAAAGTGTGATATGATCCCTATTGTAGCAAACAATGCACAATTCATTAACACAGCACATTTCACTATTCAGTACAATAGTGGAGCCAGTCACTATACACACTATGACACTACAATATTTGATACTTATGAAATAGTGAGAATCACTCAGGACAGCTGCCCAAATAGAGATCCATAAAAGTAGATTCCACGTCATGTTACGTAGTTTGCCAATTAACTAACAGGTGTTTCAAGGTGAGTGATCAACGACTACAGCAAAGTAAGCGGAGTTAATGGGCCTATTCAACATATAGGAATGAATGTGTAAAAAAGTGCGAAAAAAGAGATGATATAGTGTAAAAGAACAGATACTAAATGGCAAAAACAAATAACAGAATACAATAAAGAGCCTAATACAGCAGAAAGAGTGTGGGCAGCAGCTGAAAGCAATAGCTTCCCAATAATGTGCAAATATAAGACTAGCAGCACAGTGTGGTATGATGTACTGAATTTGTGCTCCAACCATTGCATGACTCCGAAATATTCTATATTTACAAAATGAATTTTTAATACAGAGTAACACAAGCGAATGTCGCATCCTGTTTATACTGCATTACACCTTGTATGACAATATCAAGTGTCATTGCCCTCTAGCTATTATTACGGGACACAAAAGATTACCCCATTTCATCACGAAAATAATTCCTTTAATTAGTAAAGACTCTTCATTATTAAATATTTAATTAAAAAATAATGCCATGTATTTCTCTTTATTATTAAATATTTAAGAAAATAAAAATGTAACTTATTTCTCATTATGTCACATATTTCTCATTATTTTAGAATAGTCCATACATAGGTATTCATAAATAATAAATATTTGTGCATATAACCATCTTCATGATGCATATAACTATCTGCATGATGCATATAACCATCTTCATGATGCATATAACCATCTTCAATGTATTCGTCAGTATTAAGCAGATTAAATATCACTTTATTGTCCTTTTTCTTACTACAAATTTATAGAAAATCGCGGAAGATGCAATTTTTAGCAAAATTATACTTGTTAAATTGTTGTAATAGGATATTAAACAAAATAGGTCATTTTTAGAAAAAAATGTAGCAATAACTAGTAGTTTGGCATCACATGCATATAAATACCCTAAGATTTCGGTAACTAACTAATCATGATTGTGTTATGTGAAATGTAACTGTAAATAATAAGTATATTAAATCAATAAATGCATAATTATTGACTCCACCAATGAATATTGACTCCAACAATGAAATTATATGTCAGTGTAAATGTGGTGTAAAACCTTAAATGGGTTTACTTTATTAAATAAAACTTTTATATAGGTTAAATTATTAATATTAATTAAAATAGTCATGAATCAAAACATTTATACATTGCTATCTTTACTGCAACACCCACTATTATCTCTTTGCACGAGTTCCTGAAGACTGGCACTACTGTATTTCGAGTCTGAAGCTCATCATGACTGTCACCTTTAACAATTACTTTTCTAAAATTTGGAGTCAGACCTCGCCTTTTTCTGTAACATTTTCACTTCTCAAAGTGAATAACCACTTTTGCTGAATACCTTTGCTTAAAAATACGACTATCTCTCTACAACTCTTCAATAATCATTCCAATAAAATCACGACTTGTTCAAAATGTTTTCCATCCATTCCAAAAATCCATTAAAGATAAGAGGCAGATATTATTTGCCTATGATGCATTTCTGCGTTGCGTCATTTGCACTCTTGCTGTAAACATTTACATTTTAATTTGTGATCAATCTCTCACCAACTTTGTTTAAACATATCTCTGGGACTTTTTATGATAAAATGCTGAAATTTTGTACATCACCTTATTAGTATATGGGGCACATTTTACTTATTGGAATTGTTTTTGCACGGAGGCTATTTAGAAATTTAAATTTATATTTCTTCAAATTTAATCCCCTGACAATTTTAATCGATTTCATAAAATTAAGTACCTTTTTCACGCAACTTTGTAATTTATTAGATATGTCTAAGATCAATATATTTAAGGAATAAAGGCCGAGGTCAATGTTTTTGGGACACGATGTGTATATATATATATATATATATATATACATTAATATATATATATATATATATATATATATATATATATATATATATATATATATATATATATACATACATATATATATATATATATATATATATATATATATATATATATATATATATATATATATATACATATATACATATATATATATATATATATATATATATATATATATATATACATATATACATATATATATATATATATATATATATATATATATATATATATATATATATATATATATATATATATATATATACATATACATATATATATATATATATATATTATACATATATATATATATATATATATATATTATACATATATATATATATATATATATATATATATATATATATACATATATACATATATATATATATATATATATATATATATATATATATATATATATATATATATATATATATATATATATATATATATATATATATATATATATACATATACATATATATATATATAGAGAGAGAGAGAGAGAGAGAGAGTTTCCAAAATAAAACTGGCCCGGAAAAGTTTGTTCGAAATTTCGTGAAATCGTATTCTAAACAGCAAGGTGATCATTAGAAGACTTTCCTGGGACAGTTTTATTTTATCAACCCTGTATAACAACGTGAAGAAGATAAGAGATTGAGCTCCTAACAATCCAATATACCAAGGAACAGACGCCAATGCAGCTCAATATCCGAAGTATAAATATAAATGAAAAGGTTGAAGTATAGAGTATAGAAGGGGAACCGAAATGCAATGCATATAATGGTAGAGGAGGATTGCGACTCCTCTTTCCCGTTTAAAGCAGCTTTTACAGCCCGGGCAACGCTCACGAACCCACTGCATTACAAAGGTTGATCCCCGAAATGCGCATAGTCAGAAGCACTCGTACAAGGAGAGACCGAACGACCGATAACGGAGGCCAAGAAGTGTTCATATGAAAAACCAGACGGTGCCTGTTAAGCAGTTTCTGCAGATCTGATGGAAATTTGCACATGCGCACCATTTCTTACTTAACAGGCACCGTCTGGTTTTTCATATGTTCGCTTCTTGGCCTCCATTATCGGTCGTTCTGTCTCCTTGTACGAGTGCTTCTGACTATGCACATTTCGGGGATCAACCTTTGTAATGCAGTGGTTCCGTGAGCGTTGCCTGGGCTGTAAAAGCTGCTTTCAACGGGAAGAGGAGTCGCAATCTTTCTCTACTATTATATGCATTGCATTTGGTTTCCCCTTCTATACTCTATACTTCAACCTTTCATTTATATATTTATAAATATATATACATATATATATATATATATATATATATATATATATATGTCTGTGTGTGTGTGTTTGAGTGGGTGTGTATTTTACACGAACTGAAGCAAATTATACGACATCCGATTTCCTGTAGTAAATTTAATCATTTGCAGACACGTTCTGATACACTGTTTTAAAATGTTAAAATGTTTAATGTTGACTTTCATCGGCATTTCTGTACTTCAAGGTAAATATTATCCCACTGGAGACACCAAACTACCGTTTCAAGAAAATATACATTCAAGACTCATCAAAATTCCGATCCTGTTCAGAATTAGACGCAGAAATAAATAGATAAATTTCACAAAGTAATGAATAAAACGAATGCCGAACTGGGATATCAATATATACAAATGTTCGTAGACAGATGCTTTTTCGAAATTCCATTCATGGAGATACATAGAAACCTAATCTAATTTCAAATATTGGATTCTATCATTCTGAGGTAGTAGGGATATGGCACACAAAGGATGATTAAATAAACATCCTATAAATATTTATAAAGTTGCCTAGGGGAAATACAGCTGCAGGAGTTTTTGAATGTGAGTTATTACGTTACTCCATTAAAATGTAAATATTTAATTTTAACTGTCTGTAGTGTACTTAATTTTTCAAAATGTTTCATTTATATTTTTTCTTGCTGTGCTCAGTATTTTTTTCGTGGAAATTTTTTCGAATTGGAAATTTTGACGGAAAAGCGAGTTAAATGATTCCTAAATCCTGTTCGAACAAATTTGGGGATATTTTCGTCGGTGTGTGAATCTGTATATGTGTGTGTGTATATGTGTGCCTGTGATGTTTAGACACCATAATTCGAAAAAAAATACAAATAAAATTAACTCCGATTATAATGTAGGTTATCGGTGACACCAAATCGTCAGCGTTATAAGCGCAGCCGCGTTTAAACAATAAGAGCTGTTGTAATGCTCAGTGTTAAATACAATAACAATTTCAGTGTTAAATAAAATAAAATTGCCTGTTTATTATTCTAAATGTATGTTTTTATGTTCTTTACACATTTATTTGTTTGTTAAATAAAAATGTTATTAGGGAGCATGCAAAAATCTGTATTCCATAGATTTTATAATCGAACCCGGTAATGACAACCGTTTGGTAGCGACAATTCAGGAATTGCATTGAAATTCTAATGTCCCCTTACGAGCCTTATTCCGAATTTTGATGCCTTCGTCGATATCGATATTAATTTATTAACTAGTGAGAAACTTACAGACAGTGATATAATGGAGAATGTTTGATCTTACTCTGGATACTGCCCAAGAAGTATAATAATGCTGAATAAGAAGATGACAAAAGTGATCACGACGAATAAATTCCGAGAACACGAGATGCCTTGGAATCTATTTTCGCAATAGAAAATAGTATTGAGGCAAAAGGTGGAGATCCAAAAATACTTCATACGGGCAATTGAAAACGACAATTACGAACTTTACACAAACTCAGAGGGAAATTACTGGTTTCTCATCAAAAAGTTTGGTGTGTATAAACTTTTTTATTGTCGGATTTAAACATTTAATTTCTTGCTGTTATAATGCAGTTACCGTAATTTATCTACTAGCATTTAAAAAACATTTAGCTTTTATAGCGTCACTCGGTTTCAACGTCAAAATTTCGACGGTCTTTTAAATGTTATTATAACCGAATTCAACTTTAATTATTTTTTCCACAGAAAGACAATGGCTGATGGAGCATGCGTTAGTATATGTGTAAATAATAGTATATTTCAAGCATTTCAGTTATTACGGTGGTGAATATGCCAAAATATCTGTAATTTTAAGTTTTTTATATGAAATTTCTAGTTCAGAAGTTTTCTTCTGGAGACTAATTGGATTACACTTAGTGTCTAAGATGTATCTTCCAGATCGAAGAACTGTATCATAGCTTCTTCAACTGCAGAAATATCGTTAGGCTCGACCTGTGAATCACCCCCAGAGTCTTCCACTTTAAAGTTTATAATCGTTGCTGCAAAATCTAATTGTGCATCAGTTGCAAATCAACAGATTCCTATACTTCAATATCAAATCAATGATTTACAATTGTATCTACAGATTCTTCTTCCCCAGTGTTATTTTTACTAACTGCTGGGCTTCATACAAAGTATTTTTTGTATACGTTATCAACTTTCCCCGTGGATTCTTTATCACATAATTTTCTCAATTGCTATTTCTCTCAATGTCATTCAATTTTCTCTCATTGCTTACAGTTTTTGAGTTTAGGCGAACAGTAACAAAGAAAGACTCGAAGAGAGTCAATTTAAAAGAGAACGAATAACATACTTACACAAGCGTTATAATCGAAGTCAATTTATATAACCTAGGACGTTAAAATCGGGGTTCAGAGTGCTGTTCAGTATATATATATATATATATATATATATATATATATGTGTGTGTGTGTGTGCGTGTGTGTGTGTGTGTGTGTGTGTGTGTGTGTGTGTGTGTGTATGTGTGTGTGTATTAGTAAGTGGGAGTTTTTGAAGATTATGGTGTTATTCTAAGCTTCATTACATAACTTCAGTACAGTTCATATGAGAATCAAAAGATTTGAATCCATGCCGAAATCTAAAAACATAAATGAATGTTATAATTAAAATGGAATTTTAGAGATAAGTATTTCTTTCTTTATCGATGTGTACTTGGTTCCAATCACTTACGTTTACATATGTTAATAAAGTTTAATTTATATTTACATTAAATATATATGGATCTAACTGATATCACAGTTCCATTATACAACGAAGACATTTAAACCTTACGTTTTTTATGATCAAGGCAAAAATATTAAAATATTACTGAATAGCATTTTGATTTTTTCGATTCCAATAAACTACATATTATTAAATAAAGAATTATATATAGTTGATCTAAAATATAGACTTTTGTTTAAAAACTATATGCCAATACTCTATATGCATTGAATTCCGATATAAATCTTTCCCGCTGGGGAAACAATCCATCCTTTCAATATGTTTACTTTTAAAACTCATCAAAATGTATATCATGTTCTGAATTACGAACGCAGGCAAAGATACACACAAAGTAAATAATAAACTGAATAGAGCACTGACCTATCAATACATACTAATGCTTTGAGACAAATGTTTCTCTAAATCTCAAAGAAACATGATTTAATTTCAAAGAATATTGGATTTTGTCATTTCAAAGAAGGAAGACTGCTCACAAAGGATGGTCGAATGAAACGTTCATAAATATTTATTATATTATTTTAAGTAAATACAGCTTTTAAGTCATTGAATTATTTTACTGCATTTCAAATTCATTATTACTTTCATCTTTCTATCATTTCACTGTATTTTGTAACATTTATGGAGATTTCTTTTTCACTTGGACTTTTCCGAATAATCGGCTCCTTGATACTTAAGCTGCGCAACATATAGCGGGTGATTCAAAAGTTCGGAGCAACAGTAAAACGCTATAAAAATGTCTATGGGTCGGAGAGACATGCGGTTTGCAGATTAATATCCACCGAGGTGGGGGATTTTGTGTGGCAAGAAAAAAAAAATTAGTTCAAACTCTCGACACTCGGGAGGCTGCGGCAGATAAAACCATGGAGATGACTTATGCATGGAAGTCATTGCACACATGACTGGCCAGCAAGAACCCCAGATCCCACACCCGTGATTTTAGGTATCCCCCACAACAGTGTGAGAGATCTGGGGATCTCGCAGGTCGGTCATGTGTGCAATCACCTCCATGCATAAGTCATCTCCATGGCTTTATCTGCCACAACCCCCAGATTCTCGAGAGTTTGAACTATTTTTTTATATGCCACACAAAATCCTCCACCACGGTGAATATTAATCTTAACCCGCGTATCTCTCCGACCCATAGATATTTATATAGCGTTTTACATTTGCTCCGAACTTTTGAATCACCCGGTATATACAAATGATACAAAAATCGGCCAATACAAAATTACAAAATGAACCAAATTGATAAGGTATTGCTTCATTATGTCTACCTGTCAGGAGATTAAGAAAATAAACATTCTACTCCTTTAAGTTTCTGAGTTACAGGGGTATGATAAATCCACTTTGATGGCTCGCATAAAGAGTACCTGTCAGAACCTTCAATACTGTACTTTAAGCATTTGAACCGAGCTTGTGGCTGATGCTCGGCCGCGTACCTTAATATGTATTCTAGAAACACCAATATAAATGTGTATGCATTCTTTTTCATCAAGCTTTTCTATACATGCTTTTTGTTAAGCTTTTTAACGCATTCCATGTGAACATGGCTTTCGCTATATTCAACAGCCACCGTCTCTTAAAACTAGCATTAAAGATCATTTAAGACAATGCGTTTCCAAAGAAGTATAATAACTATATTTTGTAATTTTTTAGTTGCAACATTCATCCTAACTACTGATTCCAATGCGGGATTGTCTTTTCCTGGATTCTTGAAGGTTTCAGTATGTCAAAATTAGACAAATTCTGGACTGTGGGCCATTACAATCAATTTAATGTTTGCATTTGCTAAATTTAAATGGATGTATTTTGGTGTCGAAAACAGCTGATATATATATATATATATATATATATATATATATATATATATAACATTAAGAACAACAAGTGAGGTTCAAATTCGAAATTATCACTTACTCTAAGCGACGACAGAAATCAAAATACCACTCAGGGACAGGCGCAAAGCTGCTCACATCTCCAGAGTAGAAAATATCCAAGTGAAAAGGAAGAAACGTCAAAACTTTGAAACGGGAGATCCAAATGCGTTGCATATAATGGCAGGGGAGGGTGGCGACTCCCCTTCCCGTTTAAAGCAGCTTTTACAGCCCGGGCAACGCTCACGGAACCAATACAATACAATGGACAGTCCCGTACATGTGCATAGACAAAGGCACCCGTATACATGAAGAGCAAGAACAACATCGACGCAGAAGGAATGGACGCAAAATGAAAAACGATCCAAGTACCAGAGCCTATATAACAACACTTACGCATGCGTGCCAACACACCAGTATCGCATAAATCATAAAATTCCAACCAATTCCCGATGGAAACGGCTAAAGTTGTCTTTATTACCGAAAAAGGAATCTATAGGAGGACAAACCTTACTAAGAATGTCTTCAGAAACATCCTTGTCGGCCATTTCAAGAGAAATCTGGCTTATAACACTTTCAAAAGGGATTGCAATAAATGTAATCAAAAAATCGTAACCGAAGCTTTAAAAAAACACTATCCTATTTATTTCTTGCGAGCATGCTATAATTCCTTTTGCGGTAATAAAGAAACCTTTAGCCGTTTCCATCGGGAATTGGTTGGAATTTTATGATTTATGCGATACTGGTGTGTTGGCACGCATGCGCAAGTGTTGATATATAGACTCTGGTACTTGGATCGTTTTTCATTTTGCGTCCATTCCTTCTGCGTCGATGTTGTTCTTGCTCTTCATGTATACGGGTGTCTTTGTCTATGCACATGTACGGGACTGTCCATTGTATTGTATTGGTTCCGTGAGCCAAGGGCGGATCCAGCTTTGGCGCCAGGAGGGGGTCACATAGTCGTGGTCAAGTCAAGAACTTATAATTTAATTTTGATAACAATAGATACAAGTAAAAAGTAGGTATTTTTATAATGTACGTAAGTACTGTACTTAAAAATATTTATTCTTTATTGTACACTTGAAAAACTTAACACATAATAACTTGTACATATACACGCACATATTGCCATCTTCTCTTGAAGACATCCAGAGAAGCACTATCACGCACGGAATGAGGCAGCCTATTTATATTCCATAACCGTGGTGAATGATTTGTCATAACAGCTAGAGGTATGTCGAGGGGTATGACGCAAAACTCCGCAAAAGTGAAGAGGTGGTACGACAAGGGTTTCCAACAAACAAAATAGAAACAGACAAAATACATATATTTAAATAACAAAATCAATTTTTCTTTTACGTCTTCTCCCGAAACGCGTTATTACGTCATTTACGTCAATGGGTACGTTTTTATGAACGTGGAGAAGAGCCAGTCCGGTTAGGCGATCTTCAACCATTGAAGATCTTAGCCACGATTTAATTCTGCGCAACGTAGAGAAAGACCTTTCTGCTGTCGCTACACTGACAGGTAGTGTAGCCATAATACATAAAAATTTTCTTATATTAGGATACATATCGATGTCACAATTTAAAATAAGATCAGAAATCGACTGCGGTATGTCCTGGCTCCGCTGCCACGCCTGCCACTTCACCATCCACAGCCGATATTCATTTACAATGACAGAAACTGGAGTGTTATCTAGTAATAATGTATAGTCGGTAGCTAGTTGTTTCACAGTTTCAATGTCTTCATTACTATATTCACTTTTTGGCATGAAAACGCTTAGCTGAAACAAATTAAGTACATCAGGAGACAGGCGGTCCTGGAGATCACTTATTATTGAATCTAGAAGAGGGATGTATATAGCTCTGCAGAAATACTCTTCAGCAGATTGAGCAGGTTGGTTATTGGCCCTATGTATTTGTTTTGATACTATTCTGGGGCATTTAATTTCTACATCTAGCTGCTCAGCTACTTCTTTAGCCTCTTCAAAAAGCTGTCGGTAGATTACGTCCACATTTTCTCTTTTATTTTGTAAAACACTTAAAGTATCATTAATAGCGTCCGTAGCTTTTTTTAAATCAATTGAGTTCGATTGCAGTATTCTGCTTAAAGATACAGTAGTACCTGAAAAATAAAAAGTAAGTGACTGTGACTGTAGTGCATAAACTAAGAATTTATAACTTAATATAAACGGTATGTACTCGTAGCATAAAATATTAACAAAACAACAACATAATTTTAAAGTAGGTTTAGTATACTCGTATAAGTTCATTTGCCAAACAATAAGAAATAAAATAATTTAGGGAAGTACCCACCTAATACATCACTTAAACAGATGGAGGATATAATAAAGTCAGAACTGCGCAATGTTTGCAGCAAGCAATGCGCATCATTGGCAGTTTTATTGTCTTGCCAAGCAGAAATCTTCTCCAGAGCGCTACAAATTTTGACTAAGTTGTCTCCTTGAAATTGAAGATGCCCATCATGCCTCTCTACCCAACGTGTCTCACAAATACCTTGCATGGCAGCTCCGAGTTCTATTTTAAAAATTTCATGCCTCTTAGCGGATGCATTGGCAAATGCCACAACTTTTCTCATTGTGCTAGATGTATTGCGACAGGAAACTACTTTGGATGATCTTGCTAATGAGTTATTGAGCACATGGTTGTTGCACGGGCAACGTTTAGCATGAATGGCTATTTTCATCAATTCTTGCACTGCACCTTTTGTATCTGATGCCATAACCGAGCAGCTGTCAGTTCCAATACCCACACACCAAGATAAATCTAAGTTAAATTTGGTACACAGATTTTCAACGATTTTCGCCAATGCTACACCTGTCAATCGAGGCTCTATGTCACCTGAATTGTTGTCTTCACGTCTAAGAGCATCGTAGGTATCACAAAAAGTCACAAAATGTTCCTTAATAATACCATCATGCAAATATCGGAATGATAGGCTCAGCTGTGAGATATGTGATATATCTGTTGTTTCATCGAACAAAATTGAAAAATATTTAGCTTCCCGCACATTCTGTAAAATGTTTTCCTGGATGATTTCTGCGCAAACATCTATCAACTCATTTTGTACAGTCTTGCTGATGTACGTGGCGTTGGATTTTGAAGATTCTAAATGTTGCTGCAATGCAATATCGCCAGAATCAATACGGAATTTTAAAAGGGCTCTAAAATTCCCTTCATCGGCTACTACGCTGTCATAGTTCAGCAATTTACCATCGTCGCGATGGCCACGTAACGATATATTTTGATGGCCACAAAATATTATAGTTTTTACGATTGGTCGCAAACGTTCTCTATTTCCATTTATTTGTTTCAGTCTTTGACTATTTACTTGGTTCATTATGTTAATTTCCGGTTTATGAAAACTCAATAAAAAGTTCTTCCCTGCTTCGACAGCTAATTCGTGGTATTTGTTTCGCTGGTGTGTTAGCAGAACACCATTTTCACCTAGCAAATTATCGAAAGCTTTTAATGGTTCTTTTACGAGTCGACATAAAGGTGTTTTTGTCTGTATACCACCTCCAGGAGCTATGACAAACAAAGCACAGTACTTGCAGTAAAGACCCTGGTCTTTATGCGACAAAACAAGCCAGTGAAACTTGTCAAGATGAGACTTCTGAGCATATTTTTTTGTTTGTTTTCCTTTTTTATTAACAACACAATGCGGGAAAGTATAATTAGGGGGAGGATGCCAATGCTTTTCAAGCAAAATAGCTTTAGTTGAATCATCTATATTTTCCCCTATATAACAAGCAATATCTGAAACAAACTTTGGTTGAGAAAGTGAAGTCTTTATCTGATCAGAATCAGAAGTCGATGTACATATTGTAGGCTGAATATCGTTAGTAACAGGAGAGCATGTTTTTTATTCATCTATGGTTAATGTAGGCAATGTAGCTGTAGAAGCAGAAGCATCGGCAATACAATTATTTTCATCTGTAGTTGTTGTAGGTGAATTTTTCGAGTGAGCAATCTCAAGCCTTGGTTTCTTTGGGAAAAATGAATCTATTTTTTTTAATGAACGTTTCAATCCACCACTACCATCTCCTTTTCCCTTAGAATCACCCTGCAAGCAAAACCATGCAAATTTCACCATGCAAATTTCACACCCCACAACAGACATTTAAGTCAACAATAACATTTAAGTTAAAACACACGCACTGGAATAATGAGAAACTGATTACTTACCATTTCTTGTAATTAATGAATTTGCAGCAACAATTTTTAAGAATACTTATAAAGGTACACTTATAAACACATTATAGGTAGAAAGAAATTTTAGTTTTTTAACTTAGAACCATGTTATGATATGTTGAAGTTTAGTCGTTCCGATTCCGATTGAGGTTAGGTCTAGCTAGACGTTACGCAGTGGACAAGCGCGCGTAAGTGTGGCGCGGTAAAATTCAAATTTTCGATGCGTTCGTTCCCAAACGTTTGCCATCATACAAAGTTATTATATTATATTAAATTAATTAAATATTGAAGGTATGTAGTTACATAAAATCTGTATGGTGACAAAATATATAAATAAAATCATTATGTTCAATTAGTGGTCCACCTAAGTCCTGGAACCAGCTCAGGGGGGGGTCATGACCCCCATGACCCCCCCCCCCCTGGATCCGCCGTTGCCGTGAGCGTTGCCCGGGCTGTAAAAGCTGCTTTAAACGGGAAGGGGAGTCGCCACCCTCCCCTGCCATTATATGCAACGCATTTGGATCTCCCGTTTCAAAGTTTTGACGTTTCTTCCTTTTCACTCGGATATATATATATATATATATATATATATATATATATATATATATATATATATATATATATATATATATATACATATATATATATATATTAACGGTATCATCATTTTCAAAACAAAATATATTTAAATTTTACACATTCAAACACTAAATTGATCGGAGTACCCCACGGACCAGAATTTGTGTATTTTTGGCTTACAGAAATCTTCAATCTTCGTTAAAAGACAATCCCACATTGGAATCAGTAGTTTGGATGAATGTTGCAACTAAAAATTGCAAAAAATAATTATCAAACTTCATCGGGAGTTCTGAAATACAACAGGATCGATGTAATTAGTATTTGGATACCTTAGAAGCACGTTTTCGCAAGTCTTCTTTAAAGCTAGTTTTAGGAGACTGTGGTTGTTAAACTTAGTCAAGGCCTTGTTCCCATGGAATGCGTTAACAATCTTAACAAAAATCATGTACAAATAAATATGATAAAAAAGTATGTATAAATATTTAAATTTGCGTTTCCATATTACATATTAATTAATGTACGTAGTGGAGATTCAGCCAAGTTATGTTCAAAAATTAAACGTGCAATGTTAAAGGTTCTGACAGATATATTTTATGGGAGACAAATTCATGAGTTAATTATTTATATATTTCAATATGTGTGCTATATATTGCTACTGCGAATCCTATCAATACTAGTAATTTTCAATTTAGAGTTACGTAAAATATAAGTGAATTGGGCAAAAACGTCAATTATACAATATAACATTAGAGACATTTTTCTGTAGATCTTATACGTTATATTTTCATTGTTAGTAAATTATCTGCATTTTATAGGGAAAGTCATCTGCTGCTTCCATCAAATATTTTTAGTTTTAGTGGCAGACACTGTTTAGTTTTAGTTGCAGACCCGGTTTAGTTTTATTTGCAGACGTCCAAATTTTATTCAGTTATTTAGAAAAAGATATGAAAAAATGTTTTAAATTATTTATCTGTGTTTACAAAAAATATATGATAAACATTATCATATTTCCATGTATTTCTATACTACACCCATTTTGTATATCTATTTTCAAAATTTACCTTTAAATAAAATAAGGTCTAAGAAAAATCCGAAATTTGCGTATTATCGTAATAACAAAATTTTTTAAATTTCAATCTTCGCAATTCATTTAGTTCCTTTATATTGCCTTTTATTAAAGTATGCATAATGACAAAGCATACCAAATGGCAAAGAATAATCATGACATTTAATTAAGAATGTAACTCTTGTAGAACATGTAAAAAAACTAATTAAATGGTCAAAGCAAATGTTTCATCTCTTTAAATGCATAAAATCGATCTTCCTTACATAAAAATTATAAAGTCATTAGTCGGCTTATTTTACGTGTGACTGGCGCTTCTTCTTAAGAACAAAAGTGTGAAACGAAGAAAAACATATTCTTTCATTTTAAAGAAATTAGTTTTTATCAGATAATAAAGCGCTGGTGGTTTAAACATAATTGCACTGCATATATTCATTTCTTGTAACATTTGTATCTTAATGAATGCTATGATAGGATGTAAACATCGGAATGGAATTTTTAGTAGATTTCCAAATTTACAACTACAAATTTAAGAACAACCAGAGGCGCAGACTTCGTAGGTTTCAGACACTTTTTGAATCCCCAATAATTTTGTTTGTTAACAGTAGGGGTTCCTCGAACCCCTAATGTTTTGGGATTTATTTATTGCCTAAAATTCATGCATGGATTTTGTGTTTTGTTATTGATTCAAGATTTTCATTATACATTCCCCGTTTACTATACATATAGTCGCGTGTATATCAATTTCCCCCTCAGACTGTTTATTGTACCATGAATGCAATATATTAACTCAAAAATGATTTAAAGAGAAATTTATTGACATTATCACTATTGGTAAAAATGCCTAAAATTAAATTTTACATTTTTGTTATTTTTATAAAGTGAGTTCGAAATTCACATAGTATCTGTATATTGTATTATAATAATATCGCGCCTACAAAGGCAAAATAATGGAAGAAATCAGATCCAATGAAAGAAATCAACAATTCATACACTTTAATACCAGCATCTTTAATGTAAACGATGATAAATACTCGATGTTCTGCTCACAAATGATTAGTATCAGATGTTTGCAAATAATATTAATTTAAAGCAAAATAATGTTTTCATTCGAATCTCCAACTGAAGGAATCTTGATAAATCTCTCAGCATATTGACCACACTGATTGCAAAAACAAATGTTTCATGGAAAGAATTGTTAACATCAAATTTTTCATGGGGATAATTGTTAATCGCAAATGCTTCATCGGAATAATAGGTTGCAGCAAATGCTTCATGGGAAGAATTGTCAATCGCAAATGTTTCATCGGAATAATTGTTTACAGCAAATGTTTCATCTGAAGAATTGTTAACAGCAAAATTTCATAGGAAGAATTGTTTACTGCAAATGTTTCACGGGAAACGGATATTTCATCAGCAGAATATGAAAAATTTGGCAATAAGAACCACATCTGTACTATGTATTTCTGGTCAAGCAATTGGAAGTTCACCTACTGATGTGAGATGACTGAACTGCTACCACAGTTTCTCTCGTCACCATCTAAAAATCCATGGAGTTTTCTACATAACATCCTGAATCTAACTGCCTTATTGCGCGATTCATAAAAGCTGAACTATATCATTTTCATCCCTAAAGACTTCTGTCATTCAGTATTGTATTAGCGGCTTCAGTTCGGGTGATCTCATGACTTCAAGTATTAATCTATTTTTGTATTGTGTCCTAAAATTTTTAGCAATTGATTTTTCTTCAGTCTATAGCAATGCGTACCGCATACAATAAGAAGAACTGTTTGCCCTCATATTTTGAATGGAATGCAGAAACACAGACAACCATGCCATATGTTGTAATAATTTGGGATGCCATTAAACGATAAGCCATCCCACTTGTACTGTAAAGATAAATATTAACTTCTGATCTATACATTTATCGCATACGGCAAATTGCCATTCTGTCTCCCATGCGACACCTTTGAGATGTCATTTCTGCAAGATAATATATAAAGCAGCTTGCTATTTCCTGGAGTATCTGTAAGCGGGAGGTGGCCAAACCTTTTTTTCAATTTAGTTACTGATGTGATAAATGAGAATTGTAATTCGATACATCGTAAAAAATTTGGGATTAGATTGCTCAATCAAACTTTTGAAACAACACGATATGCTTGAATAAGTTTATTCAAAACATATACTCGTTGTTAATAAATTATTTACCGGTAACATGGTGTGTTTTATCTATCTTTGAATAGTTTTTAACTTTCTCTGTCAGATTCCAGGAAGACATTTTATAAGCACCACAAAGGTAATTCTGCCACTGATGAGATCTTTCGCTGTCGATCTACGCAACATTATCTGAAAAGCATTAATGGTGAACAGTGTTCCGATGCTTTTTTTGTCCGACTGTACATAACGCAACTGTAAGTTGTTCGTTTTTATCATATTTACATATCTGTATACAATAGGATAAATTTGAAGTTATCAAATTGTAACCTGTGTGTGTATTCTTCCAAAATCAACAGTGATGTTTACATTTGCTACTCACTGATCATACTAAATATAACAAATACAAAATGTTTTGGGGAAAATAATTGTCACTTATTATAGAAGGGGGGATATAAATATAGAGTATATATGTAATTAAGATTTTAGACCCATTCAAGTGTGTCCCACGTTTATTTTTGAACGATACAAAAAGTAAACAGAAAAATGCAAGACACAAATGACTACACAGCAATTACCTTAGGAATTATCAAAGTTTTAGCTTTTTGCCAAAAATCCTAATTTATCCCCAAATGAAAGAAAGCAGGATTTGTTTTTACTTTGCACTTTTTTGTCGGCCAAAAGAAATGTCACTTTTCTGTGATTTGTGCTGGCTAATGATTTCGCAATTATTAAAGCGTAAGAAAACTTTCATTTTTTTGTTTAAATTCAAACAGATAAAATACTTGCTTTTACCTTTTTCAGGTGTGTTTTTTAATTTCATGTAGCAGTTGCATTCTTAATTAAATGTCATGGATATTTCTTTTCCATTGTATATATATTTTTTTCGAACAGTGAATCGCGTGAATTGATGTGTAAAAGAATGAAATCACATTAAACATTTTTTTTCTTCTTTACAAATTTATTATTTTCTGTTTTATTTTTTTCAATTGACTTACTTCAAAAGTTTATATATTAAAACAGCAATCTATGCACTGAGGAAGCAAAACATCCACATATTTGCTCCCGCAGCAAAAGTACGGCACCTGTGAAGGGCAGGAATCAGATAAGTAAAACCTAGGTATACGCTTTCTTTCTTCAACCCAGAGTATTCGACCTGCCCGAAAATGTAAGGTTACTGTTTGGACTTCCATGACAGTGCCACCCAATTTAAACCAAAGCGCAGTGGTAGCCGTATCCGTATTCCTTTAGCGTACCTACCTTCTCCTACTGCACCGTACTTTCCTTTTCCTACCTTAAACCTCTCGTAAGGACTTTCAGATTCACATATTTAACGTGCCAGTACTCCGCGTAAACATAGGGGTAGTTTGGGCAGCATTTTGAATCGAACTCGGGTCCTTTGAGTGCAATCCCCGTACCGTAACCTCTTCTCTACCCCGCCCAGTGTCAACGCTCTCGTAGTCAGTACTTGGATTTGTACCGCGATATGAGGAGAGGAAATTAATTATCAGATATTGTTAAAGAGCAGATAGTTATGGCACGGTGCCTATTTAATATCATCTCAGAAACAACGACGTCGGTAGAATGTTTACGTTATGCAATAGTTAGTACGTATCAAAGACGGTCCAAAGTATTTGAAACTTCAAGCCTCGACAATCCGTTGAATGATCGCGTCTAATTGATGTCAGGGATCAACGGAGGATTACTCACCTTGTTCATAGAGGCAGGAGTGTTACTGTGAAGGATACCACGATATAAATATCACCATTATCGTATATTTCAATCATGGTGGCCAAGACAATATATTCGTACATACCGTACACTGCTGGTTATATGTCTCCGTAGACGCAGAATAATCCGTTTACTCATGCTCACAGCCTTTCAACCCCATAAATGTCTACAATTGGTAAATAATCATCGCCACTGGACCAAAGAAGAGGATGAATGTTGCAGAGGAAATTGGAATAGGGGCGCATGCATGGTCCAAAGAATTCCGATTTTTGTTGAACCAATTAGATGAGAGATCTTGTGTGCGCCGTTTACTCCAGAAAACCATAGCACCTGGTTAAACTGTTGGACTCACCGTGTCTGGTGATGAGAGTGTCAGGGACTATGGAATATTTTCTTTGGGGGAATAAGGGCATCATATTCTTGCACTAGAAACTCTGAAAGCTGATACGTATCTAAACATCGTTACAAACCATGTGCATCCCCTTATAGCGACTGTGTTTTTTGCAGAAGATTGCACATTTCATTAAGACAGCGCATCCTGTCATACAGATAAGAAGATTCGTGAATAGATTCTCGAGCATGATGGTGAATTATCTTTAATACCCCCCCCCCCAATTTATCAGATACCAATTCTATCAAAAAATTGTAGAAGAATTTGGAGAAACTTTTACGAGCTCTTGTTAAATCGTTGCACCCCATTTCCCCCCCGTTTCCACTTAGCCCTCATTTTATCACGCCGATTTTTGTGCCAACTATCTAGACGCTCCAGGGTAAACTAGAAGGCTGAGACTTTACATACTTACAATATCGACCACGGAAAAGAATGCCATCAAGTTTGGATGAAGACGACTACTTTTCACTATAAGTACATTGCATTGTTAACTGTGGTGGAGCTTAGTTTTGTTGCGCCAAGTTCCGCTGCTCCATTGCGCGCCCTTTACCTCCGTTTTCACTTAAATCGCATGTTATCATGTCACTTTATTGTTAAGAAACTTCCACATTCTTATAATATAGAGATCTTTAATGTTTTAATGCCAATGGAATTGTACTATCTCCTTATGAGGTATCTCCTCAATGTGCTATCTCCTCTTTCGAGATGCTTATGCAGAAGACAAAAATGCGCGATATAAGAAAGAAATCGCAGATGAAAACGATAGATAAATGTATTCTGCTTTTAACGATAGTTTGGGGAAAACGTAGTATTAAGTATCCCGTCTTCAATGTGAAAAAATTTATCTGCGACTTTCATATTTTTCTTGTTTCTTTTATTAACTAGCTTCTATATAAACACTCTTAACATTGTTTTCGAAAATCCTTTAAGCTTTTTGCGCCTTTCGAGCGAGAGAGCTGCAAGTCTCTACCTCAACACTGATTGTTAAACTAATTGAAGATCTAAACTTATTTCTTTAAGAGTTTTACTGTCCCTATCGAAAACAGGTATAAATACTAGAGTTTTTATCAATTTTAATTAAAATGTTTCAACTAGGTTTTATTAATGACATGAATATATGTGCTTTCTAGTGTATACTTCACTATATGTAATGTAACTATTTACATTCGTTCACACGCAGCAAACTCAATACCGTAAGTTTCCGACACTTTATTGACATGGCACGACACTTAGGGCCTTTCGTTTTTAACGTGCATTTTTAATTTCCCCATTATACATTGTAAAGTACAAGAACATTATTCTGATAGGGCTAAATATCATCATCGATTTTGATATATATTTCCACTATTTCAATATCTTGGTGGGCCCCGAAATACACAAATCACTGAAACTTTACTGGAAAGTGTGTGTTGAAGCATGTTCTTCACATCGCCGAATTTACAGAGCACTTCGCCAAGTATTAGTTTAGAAATTCGAAAACCATTTTAACATCCAAAATGTTCGGATACTTTTGATCATATATATATATATATATATATATATATATACAGGATGTCCAGTGCTTTTAGTGCCCAATGGCTATTTCTTCAACCGTTAGTAACAGAGATACAGTTCAATTGCAAAAATGTTTTAAATTTTAAAATCTATTATCTTAGGAACAGTTTAAATCAATAAATGCATTTCTGGAAGAAATACACAATATAAATTTTTTTACAGTCCCCGGTCCAACCAATTATATTTAGGAAAATCAACCTCACACAATTTTATGCCAAATTTTAAAAAATCATATTTTTACGACCAAAATTGACCGACTTTTAGCTGTTTAAAGTTGGATCACTTTTTGTGCTGCGAAATGATCAATAAGGTCCCTAATTGGTTGTTTGCCTGGAGAAATGGTCAATAAGGTATTGTTTTCTAGGGGAAAACTACATAAGAAATGTTTATTTGCGTAACTGTATTAAAGGTTTTGATTTATTGATGATTTTTTTTCAAAATTTCACTCGAAAATTTAGGGGAGGGAGGTTTTTGAACATTCGATTGCGTTTAAAAATAATAGGCTTCCAGTATTCATGGACTGTAATTATTGGGATAAATAAATTTCATTCGAATCGTTCCAATCGTTCATGAGATATCGTCTCCACAGACTTACTGACACACATACACACATACACATACATACATACTTTCACACACACATACTTTCACACACACAAACATACGCACACACACACACACATACACGCACACACACACACACACACACATACTTTCAAACACACACACAGCCATCACCTCAAAAATGTTTGATTCGTTTTCAGGGATGCTTGAAACGTGCTCTCCCGTCGAAAACTTGAATTCGAATTTTCGACCCCGTCACAATAATTTCCTTATACATTATGTATATAAGGAAAGTAATAATCTTTTAATCACTAATCTTTATAATGAAATGCAGAATTGCTCTCATGAAACACGTCAATTTTCAGCATTAATGAATATACGAATCAAAAGTCCTTACGTATTGGACATTATACGATAAAGATGAAATGTCCCTTATATGCATGGAAATGTTACATTTATAATTTGAACCAATGAAGAAAATATTCATTCTGCGCATATTTAGATTACTTTGTCATCTTTTATTCTAAAGCTAATTAAAGCATAGTGTGCTGCTTTATATAAATGTGTATATATTTCAATGTTTTCTTTTATTTACATGATAATATATGTTCATACAATTGAATACTTAATCTAGCATGTTCAGGAAATTTAGGTTTAAAATACAAGAATATTTCTCATGGGATGCGACTGCAGTATGCAAGATGAATTTCTGTGGAGAAAATAATAGAAGGAACGGTGAATATGCCAGAATGTGGAAATATTTGGAGACGACTGCTTACTTGAATTGCTATAGAAAGCAATTCGGACGGACGTAATTGAATTTCGAAGAATATTGGGTATTATCTTGCGATGCGAGACACTCTGTACATAAGGAATTGTTGAATAAAAGTTATATGAATATTTATGTTGTTATTTTGAGAAAATTCCACAATAAGAGCCATAGATAATTTTCAGCTCCAACTCGTTGTTACAAATTCGTTGATATATACCGTTTATCTCAATTTTCTTTATATAAAGTATACACTATTTATAATGTTAAGCTCCTTAAATCATCTTTATATAACTTATGCATTAAGGTTTATAAGTAAGTCCTCCTTATTGAGAGAAAAATAAAAATGCAGTTTATATAAAGTCTCAGACATTAATTTTCCTATATACATAGTATAATGTATAAGGAAAGTATTGTGACGGGGTTGAAAATTGAAATTCGATTTTAGGACAGAAGAGTACGTTTCAATCATATCTGAAATGTAATCGAACGTTTTTGAGGTGATGTCTATGTGTGTGCATGCATGTTAGTGTGTGAATGTATAACGCAAAAAAAAAACGCCCCACTATCTGTTAATTGAGCATCGTTCATCGCACAGAAAATTGAAGGACACAATTCGATTATGAGTAACATCCTCTACAAATTAATGTCAGTAAAATTTGCATAAGGGGCCGTCTTCATATCCAAACGTACACAGACTTTACAATTTTCAATGGCAATACCCAATTTTGACTTCGTACACAAGTTCTAGACTCCCAAATTAGTCCAAATGCAAATTTTCACGACGTTTCTATCTTTATATCTGAATATATTCAGTATTCCGGAATGTGCAATTTTCAGGGATCAGCTCCATATTAAAAACTGCAATTTGAAGGGCGATGTTTCGTTGATTGACCACAGCACTGTTGTAAATTATTGAACTACCCTCTAGACATTCAGCATTATGGCTTACCTCACAGCCAAGGGGTCGCAGATTCGATTCTTGCATGAGAGAGTGGGCATTTTCATGGCTAGGTGTGGTGTTGTCTTGTGTGTGTTACTAAGACAGTGGGCCTGTAATTGGTAAGATTATGTGAGCCTCAAATTAGGCACGATTATTAGAGGTAAATCACGATTATTATCACATTTTGTGGGCGATTTCAACTCGCAGTAGCTCCGGAACTATTAATCGACAGTAACAACTAGATACCATTTATAACAATACAAGTTTTCACCCTTCAATACAGTAGCAGAATTACGTTGATTAGGTTGCATCTATGCAACACTGTTTATACAAAGTTTTTATGAAAACTGGGTAAAATAAATGCCCGTTTTCTTAAATAAAGATTAACTTACAATTAATACAACTTTTTCAAATTAGTCATTTTTTTAAACTAATATACGACCCCCAAAATCATCGTGATGCTGAATATTTAAACATTTCGGAAGAACTAGCGGGAGGAAACACCTGGAATTTTAGATCGACATATAAAAATTCTTTATGAATCGATTTTTATCAAAACATGTCCAGGTGAGTATTCATAATTTTTCGATTACTGATTCAATAATTAATATTTCATACAAACAATTACTTCCACAAAGATAAAAATCACGTAAATGAGTTTGGGTTGTTTAGTAGTAACGTCATACAAATAATCAGCATGAACAGATAATTATTACAGAAGATATGAATATAAGTCTTGGAAACAAATTTAACATTAGAAGCTCAATATTTTACATACTCACAACTCAGAAACGCTTCACCCAAATGACATCAAATTTGGTATCACAGGTTAAATTTTGCTCTAGATTCGAAATATGTTGTCAAACTTGGGTGTTGCCATTCAAAATTTCAAAGTTTGTGCGCGTTTAGATATGAAGACGACCCCTTATGCAAATTTTACACACATTGATTTGTAGAGGCTGTTATTCCTAATCGAATGGTATATTTCAATTTTCTCTTCTATGAACGATGCTCGATTAACAGAGGGTGGGGCGTTTTTTTCCCAACAGCTGTACATTAATGTGTGTATCCTTGAGTCTGTGGAAGCGATATTTGAAGAATGAATAAACAGATATTTTTGAAAATTGATAAAGATAATTACAATCAATTAATTCTTTATGCCTATTAATTGTTGTTGTTGTTGTTACTCATCTTAACTGGTCTAGCCAATAGGCTAGACCAGGTCCATGAGTCACTCATACTAGGTCCACAGATCAAAATCACTCTGACCTAAAACACTCAAGTCACTCCAAGACAAGGAGGGGATTCGGTGTCAAATCCTCCTTGACAAGCCCCAGGTAGGACAGAAGATGATCAGGGGTGGAATGATTGATGCTACAATTCCTACAAATGAAGAAGATCTTATTACCCTTATCAAATTTAAGGCATTTCAAGTGACCATTTAAGAGCCTGGTCAAAGCAGTCTGCTGGGCAGGATTGCTCGCAAAAGCAATAGCTCCACCCGGCCGCTTGTCACAATACCAGTTATGTGCTGGAGAAGAACGTCAAGAAGTGGCGTTGTAGATTTTACTCTTGGGCAGATGTACAAAAAAGTAAGCCTATTAATTTTAAACGAGATAAAATAAATGCTCAAAAGACCCTCAATTTCCAAATGTATTTTTGAAAACATCATTTAAATTTCTGGACCCTTAATAATAAATAGTCACATCGTACGTAAATTTTCATTGTTAAATAAATGGTACCAACTTTAGAACTCAAGCATGAGCAGTTTTCGGGATATATCACATTTTCAGGTTAATTTATCGCAAAAGTTACATAAAATTAAAATAATCAACAAGTATTCTTAAATAGGTGTTTGACCTTCGCGAAAAATTTGCCAACTTTTCCAATTTTTGGAAATGTTGTCAAATTGGCAAATATTAACGAAATAATAACAAAAATGAGGCCAAAACATTTGAAAATTCAATACTTTCTAATGCTTAAAACCTTTTAATATATGGACTAAATTGCTTAGCGATATTTTTATTACTGAGATCTATCTATTTGCGCGAAATATAAGTTAATTTGTCATCCATAAAAACTAAAATGGTAATGTACAATTCAAAATTAATAATATTGTGATGTCGTTAGTTGTTTCTGAAACGTTTTAAATAATTGCATTATGCAGTTAAAGCAGCTGTCCAGATCAGATTATTTCAAAATGTGAATTGATTTAAATGTAAATTTTCTTATGAAAAGAGTTTGCTCAACATTTAAAATGTTAAATGTGTTAAAAATGGAGTTAGACATGTTGCTCATTCTTCATAGTTATAGGAAGAATCAAATTGTGATAGTTTTTATAATTACTTATAATTGTTAGTGGATTTTTAACCGGTTTTAATTATTTAAGAGCGCTTCGAAACTATCATTTTCATGAAGAATTGCGGTTCAAATGCAATTATTAATGCAATTATGCATGAAAATTTGACACATATTAGTAAGGCATATGATGATCCAGCATAAAAACTTCTACAATGTACTGAATATATATCTACCCTGCTAAAACATTCTTAACTACCAATTAAAATTACGAAAATATATGTATATAGAAAATATTTCTCGAGAAATATGCATTAACGTATCAGCTACGTCTTTGTTTGTGGATGAATATCAATTTTCGCAAGCATTAATTGGCTTTATGTCGTTACGTTTTTTTCAACATGAGAAGACACGCCAGTTCGACGTGTGGTGTGCTTCTTGCTGGCTAATGACTTTTCATTTATTAGGCGCCAGAAAGATCGATTTATGTATTTACAGAATGAAATATTTGCTTCTTTCATTAACTAAGATAGTTTTTCAGGTTTGCAATAGTTGCATTATAAATAAGATGTCGTGATTGTTATTCTCTAGTGTGTGTGTAGCTTAAAGAGCAAAATGATTCCAGAATGCAATAAATGGTAAAATCCAGTTATTGTGAAAATGTTTGATATTTCAAAATGCGCATATATGTATAATTTGCAGTGTATGTATTTTGTCACTGAAAATGAGTATATCTTTTAATCGAACAACCCTAATGTACTATGAAAATAACCATTGTTACAAGAAACAAACATCGAATACTAGAATGATTTTCAAACCAATAAAGTTAGGGGAAAAGATGGCATGAACTATTTGCTTAACGATTATCATAGAATGTTTTTCAATGTTGTCCAAGAATATTATACGCTTCTCGAGAGGAGAGCCCCCTTTGTATGGCCTACGTAAACTTTGTTATATTGGAAACTAAAAGAGTAAATACCACATTTACGTAACGCATTCAGTTTTAACGAATGGAAACTTGCATTCATTCACTGATCGAAATCAACTTTAAAACTGAAGTGTGATAAAACTTCAAGAATTTTAAATTCTAAAGGGAGCAAAAGAAAAACCTATCAACTTTTTTGCAACATAGACTTTAGAAAGTGTCTTAAGACTTTAGAAGGAGTCTTAAGACTTTAGAAAGAGTCTTCACCTGCTTTAAGGACTTAGATGGTCCTAAAGGCAGGTGAAGACAAAGAAAGATTGGCTAGAAGGCCCTGTCTGGTAAATTTTAAAAAAATTTACCAATAATAGAAGGATTGGCACCCCTGTTTTAAGCTAAAAATGTCAAGAACTTAATTTCAAATGTTAAAGAAGTTGGATCAGAACGTAAATGGGCCGCGCGATACAGATATATGTAAAAACTTACTAATTTGTCTAGCGAATGTCGGTTTGAATGAATATGTGGAGGCAGCTAAACTGAGAAAGGTTTCAGGAAAAATAGATGTACTTAAATAAGAATCCTTTCTAGAAACAAGAACATATATAATGGAAAATAGAATGTATGTTTCTGAAATGACATTTCTTCTAAATAATGTATGTATAAATCACAAAGAAACGGTGCCAATGAATTTCACATCATAGGTCCTTAAGATTGGTTAAAATAATTTCCATTGAATGAAAATGTGTATTGTTCAATACACAATTAAGTTGTTTCCAGAAATTTATTAAATTCAACATTAGAGTAATGAAGTATTTTGCACAGTAGATCAGTCACGCTGAATAGTAAGGTTAGTGAAAAATGTTTTGTCAAAGATTGCATCGCAGATGTTACCGGAGAGAAATCTTTAAGAAATCTTTAGAAAAAATATTTTCAAAAAATTACATTTAAATGCTGGTTTTGGTAAGTTGATGATACTTTTATTCTTGTGGATAATCCATTCGGCCTCTACCCTATTATTAACTCTGTTAAATGCATTGATCATCATATGCAATTCACGCATGAAATTGAAATGCACATTCAACTTTTCTTTTTAGTTGTTCCTGTTTCTGGAAAGTATTCTTAAATTAGTTCTTTTTTTTCTCAAAATGTCGTTTTGTTTCTCTGCGTCCACATCTTCTTTCAAACCACCCTCCGTAACAGAAATTATCTGCCTTTTACACATATGTGTAAAAAGCAACCAAAAGGCGGTCCATTCATGATTTGATTCAACGTCATTAACTTTTAAAATAAAGTTCTTGAAATCTTTAACTGAAAGTAGTGGTTTCAATCTCTCTAGAAACTCTTGGTAAAATTTTAAAAGCAGGATCCACTATCCACTCTTCTTTCTGATAAATTCCAAAACATTTATAACTTTGCCTTCTTACACTCCTTTAATCTCTAAACTATATAGAGTTTTATTAAGATTCAATTTTAAAGTTGTTTTTATTCAAGTTAATAAATTGCAGATTTTGTCCGTTCAAACCGCTATTCTGCACTTTGTAAAAGTCGTATTCAATCTGTTTCTTCTGTCTAATTATTTATGCTGTCTAATTATTTATGCATGCAAAAGTCGTCAGTGTAACTTATTCTACACCCACCAGACAAAGAAATATCTCGATAAGCGTAGTAAAGAATATTCTAGGCAATATGTTAAGCAAAAAACATCTAAGTCATCGAATTTCCAACATTGTTGTCATGAAAGTCATTCATATAAACTTTTTATGACAAAATCATCGTGCAAGCACGAACTACACTTGAAATAGATTTTTTGGAAGGAGCTTTCATTTAATTGAATTTGATAATCTTGTTAATGATAAGGCAACAGTTCTTTAGCCTTATGTCTCCGCAGCATTGGAAAATTTCCTCCATACGCATTCTTGTTTTCAATCATTAGCCCATATAGCTTCGGATACATTTTTTGACAATTATTAATAGATTCTTTCTTAATTTCAATTTCAATCCATAGTAGTTTAAAGCTGTTTCATCATTTATTACTGCAATTTAGTTAATAATGTTAACTCATTTAGCTTCAATAGCTTGGAGAGTCGCACAATAAAAAATGTAAAATAAATGCATTGACTTCCAAAGGTTTAGAATGCGGCAGTATATCAGAGGAATTTCTAAGAATTGTTCGTTGATTGACTACAAATTTCACATGAAGGTAACAAATTCAGTAATATATTCATAAGTATAACACGAAAATTAAAGGCAATATATTAAAGTACATTTCTTATCCGCTGAGCATATACTTCAAACTTGGTGCATTCGGAAAAAAGTATATTATACAAACCAAGTAAACAAACCTTAATAGGGATGTATACTCTCCTAACTTTAACGCAAGCTTTTATCCGATCTTTCATTCCTTCAATCAGTTGATTCGAAGCAGCAGAGGGCAATAATTGCCATTCCTGTAGAACAGATACTAGAGGATATACGCACTCAACTAGTAGTTACAAGCTAGAGGCTAGAATAACAGAGGCAGCGCTTCAAGAGTATAGAAAATATTTTCGATTAGATGAGGTCCAGAGAATACGTTAACCACTGTATACGACCAATACTTTCGCTCCAAAAGTCCTCGCTCAACAATCCTGCTCAGTGCGGACATGCGTAAAAGTCAATCAAAAAATCTGGACCCACTGATGCAGCGTAGAACCTTACGAAAGGTTTAAGTACGTGATCGATGCCTCTCCCCCGTCACAGTAAACACTGTGAACATGTGTAGTGTTCCCAGTGTATTCAATGCGGTGTATTCAATGTCCCAATGAGAGTCCACCCCATACTATAACATAACAATGACTAAAGACGAATTGTTCAACGACACCAAAATCCAAGGTTATGTTGATGACGAACATTTTAAATTGTATGCTGTTTGAAAGTAATTTTAATGAACACAGATAATGCATTAAAAATTGAAACATGAAAAATGTTAAAGAGCGTAAAAGAAAAGAATTGACAATTCAAAAGGACGATATGAGTTTTAAGCCATAAAATACAAATAAGCGGAACAAAGACTAGACATTTGGAAGCCAAGATAATTAGATAATATACAAATTTATGACGCAAGCTGTAATTGGCTGCCTCTAGATTCCACACGGTGATGCATATCATATGGCAATATGTATCTGATATATGGCGGTAGGGTCAGCAACTAAAGAAATCCTGCTGTGGCACCAAAATGTGGTAATTAAACGAATTGTGTTAATAAAATATTTTATCGTACCAAAAGCGGTAATGAAACTAATTATTCTATTTAAAAAAATCAGCAGCAAACTGTATACTTAGTAATAAATATTAATTTTGAAGTGTTCTTTTAATAGATAATACTTTACGATGGATAATTTTTTTTTTATTGAAAACTCCAAAAATAGAGATTTGCCTTTCAGTAATTTTTTTAGAGGAGCAGAAATAAACATCCAGAAACTCAGATGTGGGTTTATCTGCAGTACACAACGCGATGTCCTAGGTGTAGCTCTAAATATAATTTAATTTTATTCTTCAAAAATTCTATTTGCAAATTTTAGTGACGATTGAATATTTTATAAGCACAATTAGTTTTAGTTACCAAAGTTGGATTCAGCGAAATTGAAGTTTCATGTCTCCTACTTCTCTCATCATGACGAAAGACCTTGTCTATAATGTAAGCTCAATGTATCAGGTTATCTTTTGTGGAGTATTACATATACTCTACATTTCCCTGTCCATAAAATATACTATACTCTAAAATATAATTTTAATCTTTATGTCCTAGATAATTTCAAATTTTAATTATCCCTTTAAATTCTATCAAGCATTCTATCTAGGATAGGGCAGCCCAGTGGTTAGCGCGCGGTGATTGCACTTTGATAACCCGTGTTCTATTCTCGGCTCTATTCAAACCGTCCACTTTTTCGCGCGGAGTGTGTGCAGGTTAAATATGGGGGTCCGTAAGTTCTTCCGAGAGGTTGGTTATAGGGGAAGGAGGGCACGGTACCTGTAGATGCCCGTCACATTGGTTTTCGGTCTGAATTGGGTGGCACGTCCCCGGCCGTCCAAACAGATACCTTACACCTTCGGATAGGTCAGACGGTCTAGGTCATCGAAGTACATTTATACAAATTATCCGATGCAAAATCCCTAACATTCATCATCTAAGCTCTATTTAAAACAGGTCCGGAGAAATAGATAGTGCAACGAAAATTAAATTATAACTAAAAATTATATTAAATTATAAATAATTGCAGCCCATACAGATACCTTACATCTTCCGGCAGTTCGGATGGTCTAGGTAGGAGAAGTAGCATACCAACAATGACACGGTATCTTTACATATTGAAATAACCTTACAAAATTTAATTGCAATCGCTTAATTATATCGACTCATGTAATACCCACATTTACCGTCAAAGCTTCGATTCAGTTGAATTGTGGTCAGACATACTCAAAACGTGAAATTTCTAAAAAATAAAATTGAGTATCATTTTTCTTATTTAATTACAATATTTCCATTTAATCATACTATGTATGGATTGTAATTAGAGCACATAAAATAACGAACTATTTGCAGAGTAATAACATTAAAAATATTAGTAATTTGATTGTTGACAGAAACTAATTTCCTCACAATTAAAGAATACTATTTTTTTTTCATTTCGCACTATCCCATTAAAAAAACACTCCGTTATACGTAAAATGTGCCGGCTAATGACAGCTTAATTTTTTCGTCGTTGGAAATATCGATTTTATGCATTTAAACAGATGAAATATACATTTTACCCATTTATTCAGTGGATTTTTTGCATGTTCTGCAACAGTTACATTCTTAATTAAATGTCACGATTGTTTTTACGCACTGTATGCACTGCTAGAATAAAAGAAAAAAAAAATCTACCATCGTAAAATAAAGTGTAAAGATTATAATTAAGGACTTTTTGCAGTTTCGATGATAAGTAAATTTAAGATTCACGTTTGACTTTCATTTGCTCCGTACGGTAATGTTTCTTCTTTGTATTTATATTTATATTTTTATAAGGAAGTATCACTTAAACCATGGAAGGGAATTGGACTGTTTTTATCTCGGAAAATAGAGAAAATTTACCAAGAAAATAACACGTCTGAAAAACAACATTACGGAAATTAGAAAGTATGGAGCAATTCCTAGACTCTCCTCATGAAAGATGTATGCATTCGACCTCTTAGTCAAATAATATACATTTTTAAGAGAGATGACTTTGGTCAACATTATTTCAGTAGTTTTCGATATTACAAAGGACCAGCGGTTTCACACCCACCTACTCCCCCACTCACAGAGCGACAAATTACCTTCATGGTACCTCCCCCCCCCTCGATGTATTTACAGTGAAAACTCAAAACGTGACTAAATGACGATCCCTCTACATTTCATAAGCTACATCGGTTAAAATAAAAAGTGTGTTTTCTGCTGTTAAATGCATATGTATCAAGAAAAGTGGTACAAATCAAAACTACTGTTATCACCATAAGTTCGTCTAGCTCTCTATTCAAGGATAGTAATAATGTATAAAAAATCATATTCAGATTAAACCAGATTTCATTTTATTCCAGAGTAATATTATGAAGATAATTATGCGTACTTACATTAAAGACAGCTTTACAACTTTGATTCATTACGATGTGATGATATTAATCATTGTCAAGTTAATAGCTATTTCATCACGCTCAAAACTCGATATATCCCCTTGTATAGGTAAACCAGTCCCTTCGGTTGATATTCCCTTAAAACAAATTAATGTCATTTAGTACTATCGGAATCAGTGTTGAAACATATATTACTACTGAGTAAAATGAGAATTTAAGGTATAGTGAATCACATCGAGAATGGGTAACTGCTTCTTGTAATTTAGGTAGATAACGGTTTGCTACAAAATGGCTCTCCTGATGCGATATATTTTAGATCAATCGGATAGTGTTGAAATTTAAATTAGCTATAGTTCGTCACAAATACTCATTTGATTATGTGAGAAATATGCTTTAAATTAGAAAGAAAGAGGGGAGAGTTGGAGATTATCTCCAAGGGGTGATACCTGGGTAATTATCGTACCTGCACTATAAATTGATAGTTTCGGACTCTTCAGGTTATAGCCCTTCTTTAAATAGTTCATGATATTGGACATCATAATTGTAGTTTCAAGACAGATTTCAAGGTTCTAATCCTGTATGAATGTTTACCAAATTCCTCTCTATTAATGCTGAAATGCGTATATTGTTTGTTGACGATTTTTAATAAAAATAAAACAATTTCTCTAAAGCATACAATTATTATTTTTGCAATAAACCATTATATGATATAATTTTAATAATTGTGTTTAGATTTTCGGCAAAAAAAAAATGTTCGAAGGAATGAAGGTGTTCTGTTTTGCATAATAAAATGAGATGTCTGCGTCCGTGTGTGTGTCTGTCTGTCTGTATGCATGTCTGTTTATCTCAAGCAGTAAATCTAAACGGTAAATCTGTAGCGGTAAATCTAAACGGTAAATCTGTAGCGGTAAATATAAAACAAAGTAAAGCATTTACTGAATATTCAGAAAATCATATAAAGACTAATTATTCAGAAAATCATATAAATCTCGACTCACTACGTGTTAATAAACCTTTATAAAATTTCCTGAATATTTAGCAGATTCTTGATTTTGTTTTTGACAACATTTCTATTGGCTATCATGAACATTTTTCTTTTTATTGTATTTTTTTTGTATTTTATAATAAAATTATATTTTAAGTGCCTCGTATTTAAAAATGTAAAAATACTAATATGTAAATTTTCTCTGACGGTTATGGCCTGTATTTAAGCACATGTATTTAAGCAAGATTGTAATAAAAATACATTTAATTCTGGTCAATTTTTGGGTTGTCTTTATTTTTAAAATATTAATTATTTTGACGTGTTTCTATACAATTTTATTGTATGTGTTAAAATGTTCAAAACAGATGCATAGTGCAAAAGTATAGTTTGTTAGGTGCCATTCCTAACACTACTTTATCCACGTATTTATGACGGGAAAATGCAACAAAAATCAGTTTGGTCACAGAGATGAAAACTCTTTAGCTCAAACCAGGGCATCTGTGGATTTTACGCAATTTTCCACATCACACTGAACCTGCGGGCAAGCAAATCAAGTAATGAAAGTGAATCCAACTCCTCTAACTGCCATCCAGTCAATCCGAAAAAGCATAACTTGCTCAAAGCAAAGGGTATGGAGTTGAATCGTTTAAGAATGGGGACACACATGCATCTCTTAAAAATAGTACCTCGCTTTCAGTTCAAGGCGTAAGATGACCTATGCTGCACAGGGTAGTGTTGGGTTTGGAGGTGCAGCTCTAGACCATTATGAAGCGGGGAAACCATGGATAAAGCGAAGGAGTTAAAACTCCATACTGAGAAAATTACAATATCATGTGAGACAACAATCCACGTGGCTCAAAAATAAGATAAACGCATTGTATGTATTCTAATGGTAAAATGCTTAATATATTTATTTATACAGTCAATTTTGTAGAAATAAATTAGTAGCGCAATGCAAATTAGCACTGAAACAATATGGAATATTCCTACGCACTCAACATTATTTTACCTTTTAGTATTTTTATCCCTCTGTATTCCGAACTCTGTAACTACAGCTGTGAAAAATGCTTATAAATTATACTAATAATTGGGGAATCCTAATTTAAAAATAATCAAAAATACATATACACATTACTGTGTCTCTATATTGTGTCAAATGGAAGTAAAGGATGCTTTACCAACACTAGCAACTTCTAGATGTAATTCTCAAAGCGTTGTGGGCATTTTCAAGCTTTTCATCCATAGGGGTTTTGTTTCCATCTCTCTAACTCCATGGGAGGGGGGAGTAACGAGGTTACTAAGCTTCTTATGAATTGGAAAAAAAATTATTTTCTTCTGTCTGACAGCCTCGCTGATCCAATAATAGCCCATATAAAACAAAATTAATCGTTTCTTTTTAGTTGCGTGGCCCATAATAATATTGCATGAGTCAAGTTTGTTGCTGAAATTCGTAGAATTATAATTTCACGTGCTGGTACCATATAACTAATGGTCTCATCGCACCAGGACTTATTAATTAGTTTATTTTAAATTTATTCGTCTTTACTGCATATTGAGTCGTATGAATACCTAGCTAAAAAGACTAAAAAAATACTTGAAATCATTTTAAAATGTTAGTTATTTATTGAAAAGCTTTCAACTGAATTTAATGTACGATTAATACAGAGTGCAAGGATATCACAATTTCACGCTTTTGCCAAACTTTAATGAAGCTCAACTTGAACGATATTAAACGATCTTCGAATCTGCGAATAATCTGGACTTTCTTCTAGCATATGAAAGTATTCAAATGTTTGGGGCTATGGAATGTTTGGAATTGACTGGCTGTACCTCAAAAGACACATTCAGTATAACACTAAATTTTATCCACCGAATTGTATCTTTAATAATGCCCATTTGAAAATAATACACAATTTGGGATGTGAACTAGTTACACGTTTAGCCTATTGCACTCCAAAATAAGTAATATATCTCCACAACTTTATATACAATGAAAATAAATTACTTTCAAATACATTTGCATCATTTGTTACCACAGAAATATAAAGTAGTAGTCACTGTTAAGTGTTATGAAGCATAACATATATTTGCACATAATGCAAATAATGTTCATTCCCCGGGTTAGCCCAAGGAATGAAGGAGGGGGAGTAGTAATTATTCAGTGTAGGCTATGGGAACGGTAAGTCATTGCTATAACGAGGCCTCCTCACAGACAAGATGGGACAGTTCGGCGCCATGGTTTGAATGGTACAAGACAGGAGTTGCAAATTTCGTAACCAGAGATGCCGTAGTAAATGCCAAATTTAAAACTACAAATCTCTCGAAATTTATAGCCCCTTCCAAGTGTTATCTCACACCAGGTCCTGTTCGGAACCTTCCGGCTGTGGGAATCCCTCCGGGCATCAATTTCTATTGGGACGTATAGAAAATGAGCGTCACTACACATTCCAATAAGTTGGTCGGAATTAGAGCCACCCTTTCCTCACACATCAGTGAAATAACGAATGAGCGAACGAGGTGACTTCCACCGCAATTTTGTGTCTCCCTCTTCAAATTCTGAAGGGACTCAACTGTAAAATGAGAAGTTAGACTCCATTCTGACCTCATTAGAAACGGTTTCCAAATGTAGGTGCACTTGTTCTGAAGCCCAATCCGAATGCATTTTGAAGCATTTTGAAGCGCCGGCATCTAATGCCACTCTACAGCGGCAGCCCCATGCGCATGGCAAGGAATCGATTTTGTACCCTGCTGCGAGTACATAGACTGAAGTGTGACTCGCAGCCAAGTGCGACCATTCAGCAAATTAAGTGTTATGGCCGCTCTAAGCCAAGTCGAGCTAGGGTGAACCAGACCGAGTTTTGCATCGGGCAGTGGGACCATCGGCTCAGCGAGGATGTCGCCCTTTTAATACGCAGTACTACACCACTCTGGAAATAGACGACGTAGTATGGCCTACCCCTATGAACCCTTTGAACTACATTAGAGCCGTGACAACTGTGTGGACTGAAAGGACGGTAATCGACAGCTCAGTGTCTAGCTCACCTCACGAGCGAGTATACGTTGGCAGTGTTTGCGGAGGATCAATTCTGGGGCCTTTATGCAGTGTACAACACACGTCAGCTGAGTACGTCAACCGTCACTGGTGCGGCATGTCTGAGGCAAGATGCCGCAAAGTTTATTCGGGATGCGAACCAAACGGCATCGACCTGTACGTAGTTCTCGGAGCTCCAGAAATCGCTGGGCCAACCGGTAATTGGGCGGTGGAGAAGATTGTGTACAGTGATCCCCAACTCCGCGATAATCCTCGATGTAATCCAGATTGTAGCGATATCTCATAAGAAACCGTGTATCCAATAAACTGTGTATTTCTCGACCACCCAAACCCTTTCCACTATGAACTATGAATGATAGATATATGTATTTGTTGGGAGTATAAGCAGTTTCCACCTATGATGGAGGTATTACTGTTTTTGTAAGTTCCTATTGTAATGTGATGTATTATTATATATTTATCGGAAGCTAAGTGTCAGTGTAATTTTAAGCTTTTTTGGGAAATTTCCCTTACTGGACAAATTAAATTTTAATTAATGAATTGAACTTGCAATTATCATAATTATTACATACACCACCGAGTTCAACCTTGGTACGTTTAAGTGTAGTGCATTTGTATTATTATTATTAATGTCTTATAATTTATGTGTTTAAATAAATGTGTTAGTGGCCACAAATCGACTGATTCTCTTAGTGTATACGCAATGTACTTTGATCTTTTCAGATACCACTACACTATTTTCAGTGTCAATTGGGGAACACTATGGGTAAGTATTAGTATTGCATTTGTGTAATTTTTCCTCCACCACACTAAGTAAAATGATAATTTATAAATAGAAGCATTATTTAGAAGTTGGATAAGTTGCATGCAATTAAAGGAGATAACATGCTGCAATGTATTGGTCTGAAACTGGTCTGCTGATTCAATATATGTTTCGTAACTGATAGAAGTGGAATCTTAAATTAGCTGTTATAGTATGTACCCGTGTATATCAACTTAAATTAATTTTCCTAACAAATATTGTAAAGTATTGAAATGGACTCAAACTTTGAAACTTGAGCTTTTGACGGATTTTTAAACGTTTGGAGCTCTTCAAAATTGCGCATAAAAGTCTTGTATTTAAGTTTGTCTAAGACAGATAAACTAAAACTTTTAAAACATTAAGCCGAAACATTTTTTACATTAATTTTACTTTATTTAACAATGTATGTTGCTTTCCATCGAAAATAGTGGTCTTAATGGAAAATTGGCCCAATTACGTTCTGTACCACGGTCGAGTTTCAGTATTTTATATCACCAATGGGTTTCGAAAAGATTCTGAGAGATTTTGACCCTCCTCAGATGTTGTTCTCGCTAGGAGAAAAACGAAAACCCGGATCAGTTAAGTTCAGGCCAGATATCGATACCACATGTTTCAAAAGATCCAGCCTTCTAAGCCATCGGAGGGCTGCTTGAGGGTAAGGAAAGACTTGAAAAAACCCTATTTTGCTTCGAAGAGGGAAATAAAACCCCGATTACTATAAGTTCCTACCGGAGGTCGATACAATAAATTCTCAAAAATTCAACTTTCTTGATCACCAGGAGGGAATGGGGAATTGTGGGCCTTAAAAGTTAGAAACAAAACTATGTGCTTCGCCCCCCCCCCCCCGGGGGTAAATCGTAAATCCGGCTCTGTTGATTTCTATCTTATGATCGTTATTATAAATTTGCATAGATTCAGCTTTCTAAAGCAGCAAATTGGAGTCTGGAAACCTCCTATTTCCTACACCCCTGACAGGGTAAATTGAAAATTTGACTACGTTAGGTTTTGTAACGTAAATGGTGTTATAAATATGCAAAAATATAATACCTTTTAGGTTAAGTTAGAAAAGTCTAAATGACAAAAAGTGTTAGAAAATTTAGGCACTTATGTATAGTGATTTGTGTTAAAATTACAATAATCCGTAAAGAAATACATATTATGACATTCAGCGTATTTCAAAGAACAAATTATCTTGGATACATATCATTGCTCAAAATATACAGCAACGCGAATATTCCTATTAAAACATTATTTCCCATAGCGTCTGTTATCTATATTAGGTTAGAATTTAATGCATTGTAGTAATTCTAGCATTCTGTACTTAAATTCCCTTGCAGACAAAGTGCTCTCATCTAGCCTTTCTGAACATATCAGTGTTATTTACTATCAAATAAATCTGAGTTTAATACGTACACGCTGCTGCTAAGTAAATGGGAATTTAAAGGTTCAGTGATTCACTTTAAGTTAGATAATGGGATTCACTAATTGAAGTGGATATCGCGAAGTAGTGCATTGTTGTAAAATGTATCTTAAGCAAGGATGTATGTCGTAATTTAAGAATTGGGAATACATACCTTACAATGCATTATAAAATTGGGTAGGGGTTCTTCTGATAGGGTGAATACTTAGTCCCATTAATTTAGATGTATTTACGCCTTTTGAGAAGTTTTTCCATATGATTCACATATTTTATCATTGTTGCCTGTCATGTTAATATGTAAGTACGATTTTCGTGTGACAAGTCGAGCTAAAAATCGGTATGATTAATACAGTTGACAAATATGAAAGGGTTTTTGAGTTTTCAAAGATTTTTGACAAAGGAAAGGTTATCTATTTTCTGGAAACTGTTTTTCCCAAATGGAAATTAACTGAAGTGTGGCTCAACTCGGCTTTCGAATATCAAAATCCATTGTAAAAAGCTTGTGATTTTCCTGTGGATGCAAATTTTGTAAGAAAATGTTTAAAAAATCTTAATCGCCGGTTCTAACGGTCACAATTCATTTGAAAGGGCTTTAAAAATATTTCGATTTGTCCCAAGTTTGGCAATGTACCACCTCGGGAGGGGTAACTTGCTATTCCCCTTACGAGGGGTCTAATGATGTCCCGAATACAAAAATTGTAATGCGGCTAATTTTCTCTACAATGAATAAAACTGTTAAATGTCGTAAAGCATTCAGCCATGCATAAACCATTTTATGAATAATTATGTCAAATTTTGTCATGGTAGGAAAATATAAAAATTTAAATAAAGCTTTACAATTTTAAATAAAGTTTTCGTTCGAATTTCAAAAATCCTATCTACTTCTGGATTTTTTGTTAAGAAAGCCAGATTAAAATTTCGTGAAAATTCATATATATTTTTGGCAATTATCATGTAGACAAAAAATCGAGCACTATCTATTTATTGAAAAATATTACGTACTTCATATTAAACTTTAGAAATGCAAACAAAAGATTTTAATTATCAAATATCGAAATGTAAGTTGAGGTTTTCCAAACTTAAATATTCTAAAGTGAACAAAAACTTTTTAAAATTTAAGCTATTAAAAAGTAAATAGGAGTTTCAAAATTTAAATTACAGAAGTTAAACTATTTTATAAAATTGAAATTATTGAAAAATAAACAAATATTTTTAATAATTCAAGTTAATGAAAGTAAATAAAGGATTCCACACACATGCTCAGTATCAAAAGTAAGCAGAAATATTTAAAATTTAAGCTATTGAAAAATAACTATGTTTTTTAATATTTAAGTGATCAAAATGTAAATAATGTTGTTTTTTTTAGTTTATAATATTAAAACATTATCAAACTGAAATTCGAAATAATAAAGATTAAGTAAAGGATTTTTTTAATTTAAATTACTGTCTTTAAATTATTAATTTTTAAAGAATAAACAATATATTATCGAAAATTTAAGCTTTTCCCATGGACGCACTGTATTTTTGATGTCAGACAATTCTACTATGCATTAATAAATTTAAACTTTAGACTGTGTTCATTGATTTCAGTTTTATTCTGGTATGCATTTTGTTTCTTACCGTTCTTATTGCAACTAAATACTTTCAGATAGTGAAAAAGAAATGTTACTATGCAATTAATAGAGATAAAATTTAAACTATTTTAGTTTTGTTTTTCTTGTATGCATTTTATTTCATCACCTTCTTCAGACAAACTTGTACTTTCAGATTTAGTGACAGAAATCGTGATATAATTGCAGTACTTTATTCAATTCGTGAACTGTATTCAATTCGTATATATTTTTCAACCAAGCAAATTTTGAGACTGGTCAATGTTCTAACTTTAAGTGGTGTCGACTGTGAAAACCAAGATCATTGCTGAAGCATGTTCCTTTTAAACTGTAGGTATTAGACAAATTGCATGTCGTATGTATCAATTTATTGCATAATACTAAAACAACTACAATATAATCTACACAGTAAAATATTTTAATAAGTATTTTATCAATTAGGCGTCATTTTTGTAATTTTGTCGATATGTTTGCCAATCTGTTAAACACTTTTTGAAATGCACTTTAAACTGTACGTCTTATACAAATTACGTGTCTTAGGAATCAATTTACCGTATAATACTAAAACAACTGTATCAGATGCATGCATAAAACTGTTCAGATAAAGAAAAATTAAAATTTAAATATGATATTATTTAAGTTCTCCTGTTTACTCATTTTATCAGATTAATGTTATTAAGGAGAATGCGCTGATTGCAGATATCAGCATAAATGGATCGGTTTTGTGCGTATGACTCGCTCGTCAGCATGAATTAGCCAAAATTTGCAATTTCTGCAAACATTTGCTGCATGCACAATTTTGCAAACATTTGTGTAAACTGGCCTTTCCAGTCTGACCACGTGTACGATTTTAAATTTCTTTAAAATTTTGCTCAGTTCCCATTATTGTAGAGTGAGATAAATGCACTCTGAATTGGTTTATTTAGATGACACTTTAAAATATTTTCTAATTACTACCAATATTAATCAGTGCGTGTTGCACTACATCTTGCAAATATCGGATCAACATTTTGCAAATACAAGATTTACATTTTGCAAAGACCACCGGATTTACATTCAATCCTGGACCTACATACAATACAGGACCTACATCTTGTAAGACAGGATCTACATCATGCAAGACGGAATGTATATCTTGCAGATACATCTTGCAAATAAAGGATCTACATCTTGAAAATACAGGATTTACATCTTGCAAGACATAATCAATTTCTTGCAAAAACTTCTTACACTCTATCTTGCAAATGCAGGATCTACATCTAACAAGATAGGAACTACATATTGCAAGACAAACTCTACATCTTACAAATAAATGTTGCACTGCATCTTGCAAATACATGTTGCACTACATCTTGCAGATATAGAATCTACATCTCGCAAGACAGGATCTAGATCTTACAAGACAGAATCTAGATCTTTTAAATACATCTTGCACTACATCTTTCTAAGACATGATGTTATAAGATGTAATGATACACAAACTAGGAAATTACTATAATCAAACACTATTTAGGAATGTTTGCGTTAAAACAAAAAACGTTCGCTAAGAGAAATTTTGTTGTAAGCGCCGGAAAATGCATAATAAAACTCTTCTCCAACAGCAAGAAAACCCCCAAAATAACTTGATTAATGAATCCTATACTACAGAATACAATTTGTATGTCGAATATACCAACCATTAATTTACATTGCGCTCAAATTTGGGGGCATTATTGTCCCAATACTTCTCGTATATAAATGACATTAGAGTGCCTCTAGAACTCGGAAGAGATACGGTGTCTGGTCATAATAAAAAACATTCGAATAGTAAAATATATGAAGATTGTGTTTTTCTTTCTCATATACGCATCTTCCAATACGTTTAGACCAACTAATATAATAATCGGCATCAGGATATAAAATATATATTAGTTTTGCTCCTTAAATAGTATTTTTATGCTACAGTTGTAACTACAGTAAATATGCTACATTTGATTGATTTTTATAAATAAAGGTTACTTAAATACACTTTGCATCCATGGTATGTTTAATATAATGAATTGTTTCTAATGCCCCGTAAAACATGCAGCTATATCAACCGATGTTATTAAATACTACCCAATACTTAGTGAAACGTATATAATATATATACATGGTGTATATGAACTGATGGTCAGAACTGTAAGGGGTTATAGAACTCACCAAAATAAACAATTTTGACAATACAATGTGCTAAAATATGCTAAAATAATAAATGAAAGTATGCTAAAATAGTTATTAAAAAATAATATGTCGTAAGATGATTATCTGAATATGGTGTGTTGCAAAATCCGTCACCACCCTCCAATTTCTGACAGTGAGCTGGGTACCCCAAAAGGTACTGTGCTGTGAAACATTTTATTTTTATTTCTAAACAATTTTATTAGGATTTTAGGGCATCCTGCCCTTAATAATAAGAACAGTTTTATGCAGAAGTTAAGAGCTTGCTGGAGCGTTCTGAATCCTGCACATTTCCAGTTTCGTGAAACTTTTTATCAGATTTCTCCCCACATTACGGGGGATATCTCGAACACTTTGACTCTATTATGTTGTGTTTTTCGTGCACGACAATTTAAAGAGCTCCTTATTGAACCGGTTTTTAGCAGTGACTGGTTATATAAAAACAACTACAAGAAGTGACTTCAAAAAAACAAATATGAATTCGGCAGTACATGACTTCCCCTACAGACTCAAATTAATTTTCTCTTTATTTCTTTAATAATTCATTAAATTGAGTTCAATTGCACCAAATTACATGCATAATTATCTGAAATCACACCGAATTTTCACTTTTAATTCAATTATCGTTTTCATTTGGTAAATTTTCAAAATCGATGTAGCAAAAATGCGCCAAAATTAAAATATCTGGAGAATGGCAACTCCTAAAGTATTGGGGATAGCCTTATGTTTTGCATCGTCAAAAAGTACGTATTAAACATGTATTTAATTGATACATTTGAGTATACGTAGTCTTTTATTTCAGATTTTTACGATACTTTCGCAACAAAAAAGGGCAGGTTCTTTTTTACTTTCCTTATATACATATCATATATAATGAAAGTATTGTAACGGGGTCGAAAATTCGAATTCGAGTTTCGACGGGAGTTCACGTTTCAATCATCCCTGAATACGAATCAGATGTTTTAGAAGTGATGTCTGTGTGTGTGTGTGTGTGTGTGTGTGTGTGTGTGTGTGTATGTGTGTGCGTGTGTGTGTGTGTGTGAAAGTATGTGTGTGTCTATATGTGTCAGTGAGTCCGTGGAGACGATAACTGCCGAACGAATGGACCGATTCGACCGAAATTTGGTACAAAAATTACGATCCGTGAATACTAGAAGTCTTTTGTTTTTAACCGCAATCGGATGTTCAGACCCCCCCCCCCCCTACATTTTCGAGTGAAATTTTGAAAAAATCATCAAAAAATTAAAACCTTTAATAAAGTTATGCAAATAAACATTTCTTATGTAATTTTTCCTTAGAAAACGGTTAATATAAACTTTCGCTAGCACAAACCGTTTTCGAGATATTGCACATTGTACAAATAAATTTATCAGAATATTCCATGAATTAAAAAAAATATTAACTGTTGACAAACATGGCCACATCTCATATGTAATATCATGCGATAAATTTGGTGACAGCATTCTCGTGGATCTAGCTCGTTCTATTCATGAGAAAAGATACTTTGAGTAATACTTTTGTATTTGGAACCCCAATAATCCAAAAATCCCAATTTATCTGCTATAAGAATAACTTATTTCTCCATCCATAACGCTTGGTGATATTGCCGAAGAATGTGGCGAAATGTCGCCAACTTGGTGACTTTTTTAAATGTTGCCAAATAAATGAAAATCTCGCCAAATGGATAAAAATGAAGCTAAATCATTGAAAATGACGACTAATTGACGAAAATTTAATATCTTGGAAAGAATATAAGTATCTACTGTAAGAGTAACTTATTTTTTGTTACTGTAAAAGTAGTAAATTCATTTCATTATATAAGGCAAGTCAAGCCATGTGCTGTCCACATCATATTCTTTCCGAATCGTATTAAAATCCAATCAGCACCAAAGTAACCCATAAGTGACTTACATAAAAAATGTTATGATATTTGTTCCTTTAGTTTTTAAGTTAAAGTGGATACATACATTGCACAGCCAGATGTGTAGACACACACACACACACACACATACTCTGACACCACTGTAAAAAGAGTTTCTTCGCAGTCTAGAAGTTTTAAGGAGTATAGATCAGTCAAAATCTCAAGTTGCGATCTTAGACGCGATTTCAATTCTTTCGCTATATATTATTATGTATTGCAGGGAAATTAAAAAAAAATCAGCAGCTTTCCTCTTTACAATATCGAAAATCCGCTTAGTTGATATGCAATCAATTCTTCAATCAGTCAGTCACTTCCGAACTTATAGCAAAACATGCTTTCAAATTTGTGATCTGTGCCATGAATTGTTTTAACAAGATAATTTAAAATCTGCCATGTCATTGGGGTATAATTGTTAGAAAAATCTGCATATGTACATCATATTAACCAGGTATTCATTGATAGAAATTAAACAAGAAAGATCAATCATGCTTAAAGCATTGATTATGAAACACTTTCCAACTTCAATGCAATTTTATTTAAAAAAGTCGAAAATGCAATACATTCCTCGGTAATATTTTAAAACTTATCACGATACTACATTGATTTATTATATTTGAAAACTTAAACCTTCATTGAAAAAAATGAACTTCATTCAAAAGACGGCATTGAAATATAAATTGCGTGGTTTAAATATCTCTAAAATGCAATACATTCCACGGTAATATTTTTAAATCTATCATAATACTACGATAATTTATTATATTTGAAAACTTCATCGAAAACAACTGAAATTAATTCAAATGACGTCATAGAAAAAATAACACGCCTGGATCTCTCTATAAAAGCAGGATTTCATTCATAACTTTCTCCATTTCATTCATCACAATACTATAATAATTTATTTTATTTAAAAATTAAGACCATGGAGCTACAATTCATAAACTTTATGCTTAAAACTTCATCGAAAAATATCTTCCTTCTGTTTATAAAATCAATTAATATTTCATTCATATCAGCCATGCAGACTCCATGGACTGAATTATTTTGTGTTAAAGAAATACAGTAATTCTAATACAACTCATTCTACATATTTTGCTGTTTACATTTTACATAGGTGAAAAATAGGCTTAATTGTAGAAATAATCAAATTTGAATGAGAATTTAAACTCAAATATATTGTCATTGTGTTGTTTTAGTATGTAGATGCACAGAATTTAAGCAGAAATAAAGTAGTTTTAGGATGGATACAGCACTCAATATGAATTAAAAAGAACTTTAAAAAATCACGAATTTGAAACAAGATGGATGCCATATCTCATTTTGAAGTGGGTCATGTGATCGTTTCATATCATGGTCACGTGATCGTTTCATATAAAATGTGTAATTATTATTTTAATTTTTATTTAAAAAACTACTGAATATATTTAGCTGAATTTTTTTTTATATATTTTATGGAACAATTTGACTGTTACCTAAAATTTTCGAAGCAATTTGTGAATTTTAAATCCGCTTAAAAAATGTTGGAAAAATTAGGTCCCATAGGGCTCAATGTATTTCATTTTTTCAACCCGGGTTCAATCCAAAACTAATTGTGTGATATTATTCATTTATATTCCCATAGGTCCTACAGACCGTCTGAACAACATACTAAAATTTCATTTTGATTAAGTCATTTTTACGGCAGTTATCGTGCTAACGGACAGACAGACAGACAGACAGACAGACAGACAGACAGAATGAACAAAGTCATAAACACTTTTCAACTTTGTTGTAAAGTGTTAAAAACGACTGTTAAAGATAGTTTCATAAAATAAAGAATACTTTCAACGTGAAGCAAATACTACAGTCTCTTTAATTCAATAAGATTATTCAACAAAAGTTAATTTGCTGATTTGCTCCAATTAGCTAACTGGTTTGAATTTACGCCCTAGTATTATATATTATGAACAAAAGAGAGGTGTACTGTTAGTCATATAATATGTAGCAATTTCACTTACAAACTCGTACCGTTTGCAAGCTATATCCTTCCCTTATATCCACCTATATCTAATGAACTTCCTTTTGGTAACAGTCGAATTGGAGAACGGCGCATTTATTGAAATAGCTTCCTTTCCGGAATCAGTAAAGGTAATTTGATTAGCTATCTAATTAATCTGGTTTGCAAAATTCCCCATTTAGGTAAATTTTCATTTTGTTTGTTTAATTTGTTTTGATTTTCTCCCTATCATCTAATAGAACATGCGGAATATGTATAATTTATGTTCCGCATTATAATAAAAGCAAATTATTTTGCAATTTATTATTTTTATCATCATACGGTTGGGGTAAGTCATAGTACATACGCGAATAAAGGAATGTAAAAGAATTTTAGGAAGTAATATTTGAATCGTACATAAGCCTTTTTAGCAATTATTTTCTAGTTTATACACAAAGAATTAAATTGCAGATATGTATCAAATGTCCTATATTGCTAACAAATATTAAAATCAAATACTATCGTACAATATTTGATTATATACATTAAGTGATTTTGTTAAGCTTATATCTATGCTGATCCATAGTTTTAATCTATGTTTATATGAAGTAGTTAAATAATATTATTTCAAAAATTATAAAATATGTAATAAATAAATTGTATGTGTAATCTTTGTCTAATGTAATTTTACTGGTAACATTAAATGACTCACAGTACTTTTTTATATTTACAGAACTCAACTAAATAACGTTTAAATCCAGAAATTTCGTTAGTTTCTCAGTAAAGCCTATTCCATTATTGGCCACTTCGTTTATGGTTAAGATCTCATTTACTTAAGAATATTATGGGCAACACACTTATTGAATTAATAGTGATGCCTATTAGATACATAATAAATAAATGTGGCTGTTAATACCAGTGCGCAGCTTCTAAAGAAACTACAGTGTCTATAAGAAAGGGTATAGTCTATGAGTGGTTAGTTAAATATTAATACAGTCACATCTGCTTGAAACGGAGCCTGTAGGAAATGTAGTACTGTCATAAGCGAAAAATAATTTAAGTCCAGTCCAAAAATATAGAAAATTCATGTTACTTCCCCTGTGTGAAGCGGAACATGCACAACAAAGAAACGAAAGGCCATTTTAAAAAAATCTGATGTGGGCAACACATGACTTTCCTTATATAATGTAATGAATTTACTACTTTTACAGTAAAAAAAATAGTTTTTCCTTATAGTAGATACTAATATTCTTTCCAAGATATTGAATATTCGACAATTAGTCGTCATTTTCATTGATATAGCGTCATTTTTATCCATTTGGCAAGATTTTCGTTAATTGGGCATTATATCAAAAAGTCGCCAAGTTGGCGCCATACCGCCAAATTCGCCGCCAAAATTTCGATAAGCGTTATGGACGAAGAAATAAGTTATTCTTACAGCAGATAAATGACTATTGGCGTTCAAATAAAAAAGTATTACTTAAAGTATATTTTTTCATGAATGGAGCAAGCTAGATCCACGAGAATGATGTCACCTAAATTATCGCATGGTATTACATATGAAAAGTGAACATGTTAAGCAAAAGGATATATATATTTTTTAATTTTATATGACTTTTTGATAATTATTTGAAAAATGTACAATATCTCGAGAACGGTTCATGTTAGCGTTCTAAAATTTATGTCAATCGTTTTCTAATGAAAAATTACATAATAAATGTCTATTTGCGTAACTTTATTAGCGGTTTTGATTTCTTGACGATTTTTTCAACATTTCATTTGAAAATTTAGAGGGGTTCTGAACATTCGATTGCGTATAAAAACAATAGGCTTCCAGTGTTTACAGATTGTGATTTTTGTACAAAATTTGGTTCGAATCGGTCCATTCGTTCGTCAGTTATCGTCTTAACAGACCTACTGACACACACACACACACACACACACACACACACACACACATACATAACTTCAAATATGTTCGATTCGTGATCAGGGATGTTTAAAACATGCTCTCCCGTCGAAAACTCGAATTCGAATTTTCGACCCCGTCACAATACTTTCCTTATACATTATGTATATAAGGAAAGTATTAATTAAAGAATAAAGCATCTGTGTAATGAACAAAGAACGGAAAAATTATCCAAAAATATTAATCACTTATTTCCAAGATATCTATTTTTCACAACTTTCTATTAAATCATATGGCAATTTTCTGAAATCTGTTTCAGGACTTAAATTAGCAGTTCATTAGGGACATTCTGAATTGCAAGAAATATTTATCCATGTACGATTTTCAACTGAAAGTCCTATCATTAAAAAAACCGACAAATCATTAAACAAGAAAGATCAATCATGCATAAGCATTGATTATGAAACACTTTCCAACTGAAATGTAATTTCATTTAAAAATTTCTAAAATGTGATTCATTCAGTGGTAATATCTTTTACATTATCACAGTACTACAGTAATTTATTATACTTAAATATTTAAAACTGTATCGAAATATAAATCATCTGATTCTTTATGCAAAATCAATGAATATTTCATTCATATAACTTGTATTCCAGACTCCAGAGCTAAATAATTTTGTGTGAAAAAAATTCAGCAATTCTTATGTAATTCATCTTACAATCGCTTGAGATATTTGCTTTCTGCATATGTTAAAATTAGGCTTCCTTGAAGAAATAATAAAAGTTTAGGGATCATTTAAAATCACAACTATTGTAATTGCATAGGCACGGAATTTAGATACACAGATAATACACAGATAATATATATGTGTATGTGTATGTACTCAAAGTATTGGAATCGTGCCGAAGATCGGAACTCGAATTTTCAAAGTATCTACACGTTTTGGGACTTCTAGAACACGAAAAAACTACTTTTAGGAAGACGTCTGTGTGTGTAAGGGTGTATCTGTGTATGTTTCTGTGTGTCGGTGTGGATATTACATCCACTCTAATTGAAAAACTAATGGACCGAATTTCATACAATTTGGTAGGTATGTTTTTTGTGGGAAATCCTGATGTTCATTAGATTATAGTACGATTCGTAATAAAAGAATCTGCCTTCTTTGCGAAATGGCCGCAGAAATTGCCTTTATCCACTCTAGCTAAAAACTAATGAACCAAATTTAACAAAATTTGGAGTATAATATTTCAATAACCTACAAGTGATTTATATACCAAATTTAACAAAATTTTGTATATAAATCATTTGTAGGTTATTCTACTACGATTCGGGAAAAAGGAACGGGCTATTTTTGCGAAATGGCCAGCAAAAATCGTTATATATAAAAATAAAAGACTACGTGTGCTCAATTATATCAATTAAATTCCTATTTTATATGTGATTTTTGACAACAAAAAGAATAAGACTAACCCCATTACTCTAGGACTAGCCGTTCTTGAGATATTCTAGTTTTTTCGCGTTTTCGTTACGCCACCTTTGACAATAAGTCCAGCTATCAAATGAGAACCAAATTTAAGTTTAACGTGTAAATTCAATGTCATTTAAAATACTTATGTTGTGCAGATAAACTCAAATTATCATTGAATAAATAAAGAGAACGAATATGAGTCTGCAGAGAAAGACATGTGCTGTCCACATCAGAATTTTTAACAATATTACACCAATGATTTATAGAAGTGAACGGGGATTATTTTCAGGCCATTTCGAAAAAAATGTATGATCTATATTTAAAGATCCATCAAATTTTTGTGGAATAAAATGTTCAACAAATTTAAGCTGTGTACCAAATTTTAACTCTCTAGGACGTAGGAAAGTGCATTTAAAATGCCATCAATTAAATTTATCATGAAGAGTTATATAAAATTTAAAAAAAATGAAAAATTGTTATCTACCAAATTTATTTTAAAATATGAAGCCTCTCCCATATGCAAAACGTTTAATAAATGGAGAGATATTTATTATATAATATCTTTCTCTTTTCTTTCTGGAAGATATCCCAAAGTCAGAATTTAATTGAATTTGTTTTTTTCCCTATATTAAATAATTTTTTTAATTAAAAAACTACTTAACATATTTTACTGAATTTTTTTTTATATATTCTATGGGATAATGTGAATATTTCCTAAAAATTTCGAAGCAATTCGTGAATTTTAAATTTACTTAAAAAATGTTTTAAAAATTAGGTCCCATAGGGTTCAATGTATTTCATTTTTTCAACCCGGGTTCAATAAAAAACTAATTGGGTGATATTATTTATTTATATTCCCATAAGTCCTACAGACCGTCTGAACAACATACTAAAATTTCATTTTGATAAACTCATTTTTACGGCAGTTATCGTGCTAACGGACAGACAGACAGACATACAGACAGACAGACAGACAGACAGACAGACAGACAGACAGACAGAATGAACAAAGTCATAAACACTTTTCAACTTTGTTGTAAAGTGTTAAAAATGACCAAGAAACCGTAGTGGATTAATTTAAAAGTCCATCTCAATAAACATATAGTGTTTTTATTTATTTGTCTCATGGTAAGCAGTGATATTTTGCAAGTCACGTTATACATTTCTTAAAATATGGTAATAATTTAACCGTCAGGATATGAGGTATACTATTCTTATCTATATAATCTATATAAATAAAAATGAAAATCTGTCTGTCTGTCTGTCTGTCTGTCTGTCTGTCTGTCTGTCTGTCTGTCTGTCTGTTTGTCCCATCATCACGGGAGAACGGCTGAACCGAATTTGATGAAATTTTGTGGGTAGCCCAGAAATAGCCCCACTTAAAATTATATCTGTGTTTTGAGTTTTTACGACCAGTAGTTCTCGAGATATTAGTAAAAAACAAAATTTTCGTTTGTCTCATCATCACGGGAAAACGGTTGAACCGAATTTAATGAAATTTGGTAGATAGCCTTGAAATAGCCCCCCATAAATTTTGCCCAAGTTTCGAGTTTCTAAGACCAGGGGTTGTCGAGATATTAATGAAAAACGGAACTCCTAAAAGCTTGAAAATCGTTTGAAAGTGAATTAAAATTTAATCTCTGAGTTTGATGGGAGATTTTTTGCGCTAATTAGTCACTTTCTGAAAACATGAACTGTTTGAAACATGATTTAAAGGGGAAATCTATCTCCATGTTTTATTTAAAACAAGATTTTACGCTTGAAAATCGTTTGAAAGTGAATTAAAATTTAATCTCTGAGTTTGATGGGAGATTTTTTGCGCTAATTAGTCACTTTCTGAAAACATGAACTGTTTGAAACATGATTTAAAGGGGAAATCTATCTCCATATTTTATTTAAAACAAGATTTTACGGAACAATGAGAAGTATAAAGAAATCAAAATAGTTATTTAATTTCGCAGTTTATGATATAAGACATGACATATTTAACATGATATAAGATTCTATCTTATAGCATGTTACTCAGAAACGCAATTAAATTAAATCTGTCTGTTAATTTTAATAATTATTTTTTGGATTTGAATAATAAATAAATGGATATAAAAATATATTTTAGAAAAGAACGATTTGATTTTTCTTATAGCATTTTTGACTGGATAATATCAATTACGGTCTTCAGGTTTAGAAATTATTATTATTGATATTTTCGGGGATTATTGATTCAGGGATTATTGATATTTTCAAGTTATTATGCAATTATTTTATTATGACAAAAATTGTTTAAACTCACATATTGTATGTTGTACGAATAATCTTCTACAAACACACGTGTATATCCTTTAATCTACGAGAATATAAGTAGTACAGGTATATTGACATATGTTTTGATATATATTGGCATATATTGGAATCAATTACGACCTTCTGGTATAAAGAGTACGGATATTATTGATATTTTCAATTTATTACGTCATCTCTTTTATTTTGGCAAGTATTTTTGAGACTTATATTGTAATACGGGTAATCTTCTACTAACACATTGGCATATTTTCTAATCTGCGACAATATGATTAGTACTGGGTTGCATATATTGATTCAATTCCTTTTTTTTCTTCTGAAAATCTGCTTACAAAATGGGCCAGGATGTTTTGATCTGCCCTTGAAGATAATTTTGCATAGTGAGAACATACATTCTTAAACTTCTCTTTAGGAGCAATAAATTTAATATTTTAACAGAATTTGGACATGATTGCGAACTGTAAGTTTCTTTATATTATATACTCCGTACGACGAACTGGTGTGCTGTTAGTGGTTAATAAATTATAACATTTTATGAGGACAAATCATGTTGTTCGGCATCGCAATTAAATTTAATGAGTTTGTTAATGTTTTTATTATTTTTTTTCGATTTGAATAATAAATAAATGGATAAATGGATATAAAAGTATATCTTATGTATGAACGGTTTGATTTTTCTTTTAATTATATTAATTGCTGACTGCGTACATCAATTTCATTTATTTTGTCAAAGAGTTTTCAAGCTTATATCGTATTTAGCTACTAAACTCATATATTGTGTTTAGCCAATAAATTCATTTAGCCGATTGTTGAAACAGAAAAAGAGTAGAGCGGGTATATCTTCTAATACAATTGTAGTGTTTTCATTTAGTATATTGAAACGGGATAAGGATGTTTCATTCAGATCTGCAAATTCAGAGCAACGAATTTGGCAGGATATCGCTAATTTGACAACTTTTCTTAAACTTTGCCAATTTGACGGAAATGTCGCCAAATTGATAAAAACGACGCATATCAATGAAATTTATTTTGTTTTGTTAGAAGAGAGTACTGAAATGATGTTTGGTTAGCATTTATCTGTCAGACCAACCATCCTACTTAGTAATATATTTAGCGAATTTTTAAAAAGTCACTAAATTGATAAAAATATTTTCAAATCTATAAAAATATCTTGAAATTGATAAAAATGAGCTAAATAAATGAAATTAATTGTGTTTTGTTAGGGGATAGTATTGTGATGATATTTCGTAAATTTGTCGCCAAGTGGGACTGTCAGTTCTACAGTCCCACTTGGCGATAAATTTGGCGATTTTTTAAAATGTCGCTAATTTGACGAAAATGTCGCCAAAAGTTCCATAGAAATATAATTATTTAGACGATATTTTTTCTACCAATTTATTTGAAGCAAATGATACGTCGCTTAGCAACGGATTTAAATCCAATGTGTTTATGCGGCAGACGATTTTTATTAAATCCTTTCCGATTTGAATAATGAAGATATGTATATAAAATAAATTTCATTGCCATTTCAATTTGGACTGAATAATATCAATTACACTCTTCAGGTTTAAACATTATTATTACTGATATATTCCGGAATTATTGATTCAGTGATTATTGATTTTTTTAAGTTATTACGCCATTGTTTTATTGCGGCAAATATTGCTGACACTCGCATATTGTACGTTGTACGAGTAATCTTCTAGGAATGCACGGGTATATCTTCTAACATACGATAATATAAGTAGTACATGTATATTGGCATATATTTTGACATATATTGGCGTATATATTGGAATCAATTACAGTCTTCTGGTATAAAGATTAAGGGGATTAATGATATTTTCAATTTATTACGTCGTCTGTTGTATTTTGCCAAAAGCATTTGAGACTCATATTGCAATACGGGTAATCTTCTACTAATAATCGGACATTATAAGTAGTACGTTTATATATTCCCATATAATTTTAGCACTTTCATTTTGACATATATTGGAATAAATGACTGTCTTCAGATTAAAAGATTACGGGTTTATTGGTATTTTCAATTTATACATGTAATCTACTAATAGAGGTTATATTTTCTAATATACGCGTATATAATTAGTACGGGTCCCATACAATTTTAACGCTTTTATTTTGCATATATTGATTCAATTCCATATTTTTTTTTATATTTGCTTACATAGGGATCCAGGATGTTTTATTCTTCAGATATGTCCATAAAGATAATTTTATATAGCGAGTACAGAGATTCTTAAACTTCTTTTTAGGAGCAATGTATTAAATATTTTAACAGAATATTTTGATTAAACATGTCATTTAGTATACTATAAGAATTTGGGCATGATTATGAATTTCAAGTTTCTTTATATTATATACTCCGTACGAAGAACGGGTATGCTGCTAGTATACATTATATAATCCTCTTATCACAGTATGCAAAAATGCAAGCATATACATATTTAGAGTAATTAAATTAACTGTTATGACATATTATAGTATTAATCAAGTGCATCTAAATACACTTCTCAGAAATTTTTACTTTCCTTATATACATAATGTATAAGGAAAGTATTGTGACGGGGTCGAAAATTCAAAATCGAATTTTCGACGGGAGAGCACGTTTCAAGCATCCCTGATCACGAATCAAACATTTTTGAAGTGATGTCTGTGTGTGTGTGTGTGTGTGTGTGTGTGTGTGTGAAAGTTTGTGTGTGTGTGTGTGTCAGTGAGACTTTGGAGACGATAACTAACGAACCAATGAACCGATTCGAACACAATTTGGTGCAAAAATCACAATCCATAAACACTGGAAGCCTATTGTTTTTATACGCAATCGAATGTTCAGAACCCCCCAAAATTACCGAATGAAATTTTGAAAAAATTGTCAAAAAATAAAAACCTCTAATAAAGTTACGCAAATAGACAGTTCTTATGTAATTTTTCAATAGAAAACGATTGACATAAATTTTAGAACGCTAACATGAACCGTTCTCGAGATATTGTACATTTTTTAAAAAAATTATAAAAAGGCATATAAAATTAAAAAAATATATTTCCTATTGAAAAACATGTTCACTTTTCATATGTAATACCGTGCGATAAATTGGGTGACATCATTCTCGTGCATTTAACTCGTTCCATTCATGAAAAAAGATACTTTAAGTAATACTTTTGTATTTGAGCGCCAATAGTCATTTATCTGCTGTAAGAATAACTTATTTCTTTATCCATAACGCTTAGCGAGATTTTGGGGACGAATTTGGCGGAATGTCAACAACTTGGCAACTTTTTTGAAATGTTGCCAAATTAACGAAAATCTCGCCAAATGGATAAAAAAAATGGCTAAATCAATGAAAATGACGACTAATTGTCGAAAATTCAATATTTTGGAAAGAATATTAGTATTTACTATAAGAAAACCCTATTTTTTAATTGTAAAAGTAGTAAATTTATTACATTATATAAGGAAAGTCATCTGTTGCCCACATCAGATTTTCAAATATGATGTAAAAGTAACCAATTACATATGAACTATCTGCTTTTCCAGCTGAACATCAAACTCCGCTTTGCCTGAAATGCATGGATTGTATTACTTTCCCTGCAATACATGGTAATGTATAGGGTAAGTATTGGAATCATGTCGAAAATCACAACTCGAGTTTTCGACGGATCTACACGTTTCGAGACCTCTAGAATACGAAAAAACCATTTTTAGCGTGACGGCTGTGTGTGTGTCTGTGTGTCTGTCTGACTGTGAGTCTGTCTGTCTGTCTGTCTGTCTGCCTGTGCAGATTTTGTATCCACTCTATCTAAAAAACTAATAGACCGAATTTCACAAAATTTTGTAGGTAAGTCACTTGTGGGCGGGGCTGGTGCTGATTAGTTTTGGGTACGATTCGGAAGAAAAGAACCCGCCTTTTTTTGCGAAATGGCCCGCAAAACTTGTATCCACTCTAGCTGAAAAACTAATGGACCGAATTTCACAAAATTGGGTAGATGAGTCACGTACAGATAACCCTGGTGCTGATTAGATTTTGGTACGATTCAGAAAAAAATAACCTGCCTTTTTTTGTAGAATGGTCCGCAAAAATTGCCAAAATCTAAACTAAAAAGCTACGTATGCTCAAATATATCCATTAAATGCTTGTTTAATGCGTAATTTTTAACGAAGGAAAGAATAAGACCAACCCCAATACACTAGGACTATCCGTTCTCGAGATATATTAGTTTTTTTCGTATTTTTCCACCCCAACTTTGAAAATAAGTCCAGTTATCAAATGAGAACGAAAATTGAATTAAAAGTGAATTACATTTAATTGAAATAAATAGAACGGGGATATAAGTTTGCAGGGAAAGTCATGTGCTGCCCACATCAGATTTTTACTTTCCCTGCAATACATGGTAATGTATAGGGAAATTATTGGAATCATGTCGAAAATCGCAACTCGAGTTTTCGAAGGATCTACACTTTTCAAGTCCTCTAGAATATGAAAAAACCATTTTTAGCGTGACGTCTGTGTGTGTGTCTGTGTGTCTGTCTATCTGTGCAGATTTTGTGTCCACTCTAACGAAAAAACTAATGGACCGAATTTTACAAAATTTGGTAGGTAAGTCACTTGTGAGCGAGTCTGTACTGATTAGTTTTGGGTACGATTTGGAATAAAAGAACCCGCTTTTTTTGCGAAATGGCCCGCAAAAGCTTGTATCCACTCTAACTGGAAAACTACTGGACAGAATTTCACAAAATTCGGTAGATTAGTCACTTGTGGGTTACCCTGGTGCTGACCAGATTTTGGTACGAATCGGAAAAAAATAATCTGCCTTTTTTGGCAAAATGCCCCGCAAAAATAATAAGATCAACCCATTACACTAGGACTAGCCGTTCTCGAGATATTTTAGTTTTCCCTATTTTCTCTACGCCACCTTTGAAAATAAATCCGGTTACCGAATGAGAACGAAAATTGAATTAAAAGTGAAATAAATTTAATTAAAATAAAGAGAACGTTAATATAAGTCTGTAGGGAAAGTCATGTGCTGCCCACATCAGATTTTTTTATATTGCTGGTGTAGTTCCATAGTTATATCAGGCAGAATTTTGCTTCTAGTGATTTGTTCAGTAACATAAATGTAAAATATCTATTTGATATAACTAGTGAACTATACGAGCAATGTGAAGTACAATAAAAATGAAAATCTGATGTGGGCAGCACATGACTTTCCTTATATAATGCAATAGATTTACTACTTTTACAGCAAAAAAAAAATATTAATTTTATATTAGATATTTATATTCTTTCCAACATATTGAATTTCCGTCAATTCATGTATTATTTTAGCATACTTTCATCACCTATGGTGGATTCCCTGAATATTAATTAAGACACCTCTTAGCGTCCTTCAACCTGAAGAATCAATATAAATAAAATTGAAAATCTGTCTGTCGTCTGTCTGTCTGTCAATTTGTCCCATCACCACGGGAGAATAGATGAAACGAATCTGATAAAATTTGGTCTATAGACTTGAAATTGCACAATCTGAAATTTAGTCTATGTTTCGAGTTTCTACAACTAGGGGTTCTCGAGAAAAACGAAACTTCGTTTTTCTCATCATCACGGTAGACGGCTAATCCGAATTAAATGAAAATTTGTGGACAGCCTTCAAGTAGCATCACTTAAATTTAGTCCAAGTTTCGAGTTTCTAAGACCAGGAGTTGTCAAGATATTAATGGAAAACGATAATTTTTCCTAGGAGTTCTCTTTAACTCCTTGGTTCCTCCAAATAAAAAGATTTTAAATATTTTGTATAAAACGTAAAAGTGGATAAAAACTTTATCCCTGTGTTTAGTGGGAGTTTATTGCCCATATTAGTTAGTCACTTTTGAAAATCACAGGTTTAAAACACAATGTGTTTATGAGGCATACTTATATGATTTTTATTTAATCTTTTCCGATTTGGAAAATACAGATATTTATATAAAATAAATTACATTGACATTGCATGTTTGACTGGTTAATATCAGTTACGGTCTTCAGGTTTAATCGTTATTATTATTGATATTTTCGGGGATTATTGATCAAGTGATCATTGTTGTTTTCAAGTTATTATGCCATTGTTTTATTGGGGAAAAAATTGTTGAAACTCATATATTGTGCGATGTACGAGTAATCTTCTACAAACGCACGGGTATATCTTCAAATCTATGAGAATATAAGTAGTACAGGTATATTGGCATCTATTTTGACATATAATGTCATATATTTTGACATATATTTGCATATATTTTGACATATATTGGCATATATTTTGACATATAGTGGCATATATTTTGACATATATTGGCATATTTTGGAATCAACTACTGCCATTAAGTACGACCTTCTGGCATGAAGATTACGGAGATTATTGATATTTTCAATTTATTACGTCATCCGCTTTATTTTGGTAATGATTTTTGAGACTCATATTGTAATACGGCTGATCTTCAACTAGCACTGGGATATATCTTCTAATCTACGACATTGTAAGTAGTACGGGCATATATTCTCGTCTTCTCATATATTTTTAGCACTTTCATTTTGGCATACATTGTAATGAATTACTGTCTTCAGGTTTACTGGTAGATTACTGGTTTATTGATATTTTCAATTTATACATGTAATCTACTAATACAGGTTATATCTTCTAATATTCGCGTATATAAGTAGTACGGGTCCCATACAATTTTAACGCTTTTATTTTGCACATATTGATTCAATTTCATAATTTTTTGTAAATTTGCTTACAAAAGGGGCTAGGATGTTTTATTCTTCAGATCTGCCCGATAAAATCATTTTATATAGCGAGAACAGAGATTCTTCAACTTCGTTTTAGGAGCATTAAATTCAATATTTTAACAGAATATGTTGATTAAATATGTCATTTTGTATACTATAGGAATCTGCACATGATTGTGAATTTTAAGTTTCTTCATATTATATACATAGTACGAAGAAAGGGTATGCTGAGAGTTGATTATAAAATCTGTAAGTACCGAATTTAAAGAAGATAGGCTCCAGTACCTGGCTGGTTTGGGAACTCTGGTTGGTTTAGTGTTCCGTTATAGGAAAGCCTGTTATCTAACCACAAATATCTACGGACTCTAAGTTTGGAATACAGAACTAATACGTTCATGGTAGATGAAATTTTGATCATTTACACATCTAGCTAAAATTTATTTATATAAATTATTTCGAGACTCTCATTTTTTTCCAAGGGTACATATGCTTCTTTTTTACTTTCCTTATATACATAATGTATAAGGAAAGTATTGTGACGGAGTCGAAAATTCGAATTCGAGTTTTCGACGGGAGAGCACGTTTCAAGCATCCCTGATCACGAATCAAACATTTTTGAAGTGATGTCTGTGTGTGTGTATGTGTGTGTGTGTGTGTGTGTGTGTGTGTGTGTGTGTGTGTGTGTGTGAAAGTATGTGTGTGTGTGTGTGTGTGTGTGTGTCAGTGAGTCTGTGGAGACGATAACTGACGAACGAATGGACCGATTCGAACCAAATTTGGTACAAAAATCACAATCCGTAAACACTGGAAGCCTATTGCTTTTATACGCAATCGAATGTTAAGAACCCCCCTTAATTTTCGAATGAAATTTTGAAAAAATCGTCAAAAAATCAAAACCAATAATAAAGTTAAGTAAATAGACATTTCTTATGTAATTTTTCATTAGAAAACGATTGACATAAATTTTAGAACGCTAACATGAACCGTTCTCGAGATATTGCACATTTTTCAAAAAAATTATCAAAAAGTCATATAAAATAGAAAAAAAAATATTTCCTATTGAGAAACATGTTCACTTTTCATATATAATATCATGCGATAAATTCGGTGACATCATTCTCGTGGATCTAGCTCGTTCCATTCATGAAAAAAGATATTTTGAGTAAAACTTTTGCATTTGAACGCCAATTTATCTGCTGTAAGAATAACTTATTTCTTCGTCCATAACGCTTGGCGAGATTTTGGCGACGAAATTGGCGGAATGTCGCCAACTTGGCGACTTTTTGAAATGTTGCCAAATTACCGAAAATCTCGCCAAATGGATAAAAATGACGCTAAATCAATGAAAATGACGACTAATTGTCGAAAATGCAATACCTAATAAGTTATATAATATATAAATATATAATAATAGTTATATAATATATGTCGAAAATTCAATATCTAATAAGTTATATATATATATATATATATATATATATATATATATATAATTTATTTCTTAGTCCATAACGCTTGGCGAGATTTTGGCGACGAAATTGGCGGTATGTTGCCAACTTGGCGACTTTTTGAAATGTTGCCAAATTAACGAAAATCTCGCCAAATGGATAAAAATGGCGATAAATCAATGAAAATGACGACTAATTGTCGAAAATTCAATATCTTGGAAAGGATATTAGTATCTATTAGAAGAAAAACCTATTTATTTTACTGTGAAAGTAGTAAATTCATTTCATTATATAAGGAAAGTCATGTGTTGCCCACATCAGATTTTTTATTTCAATAAAGTGTAAATTCATTTTTATATGTAATTTTTCTAAGCATAGAAAACTCACCAATGTATCTCTTTTTACTTTCCCTGCAATACATGGTAATGTATAGGGAAAGTATTGGAATCATGTCGAAAATCGCAACTCGGGTTTTCGACAGATCTACACGTTTCAAGACCTCTAGAATACGAAAAAACCATTTTTAGCGTGACGTCTGTGTGTGTGTCTGTCTGTCTGTGCAGATTTTTATCCACTCTAACTAAAAAACTAATGGACCGAATTTCACAAAATTTGGTAGATAAGTCACTTGTGAGCGAGTCTGGTGCTGATTAGTTTTGGGTACGATTCAGAATAAAAGAACCCGCCTTTTTTTGCGAAATGGCCTGCAAAAGCTTGTATCCACTCTAACTGAAAAACTGCTGGACCGAATTTCGCAAAATTTGTTAGATGAGTCACTTGTAGGTTACTCTAGTGCTGATTAGATTTTGGTACGATTCGAAAAAAGTAACCTGCCTTTTTTTGCAAAATGGCCCGCAAAAATCGTCAAAATCTAAACTAAAGAACTAGGTATACTTAAATATATCCATTATTTAATACGTCATTTTTAACAACGAAAAGAATAAGACCAACCCCATTACATTAGGACTAGCCGTTCTCGATATATTTTAGTTTATCGTACTTTCAATACGCCACCTTTGAAAATAAACCCGGTTACCGAATGAGAACGAAAATTGAATTAAAAGTGAAATAAATTTAATTAAAATAAAGAGAACGTTAATATAAGTCTGCAGGGAAAGTCATGTGCTGCTCACATCAGATTTTTACTTTCCCTGCAATACACGGTAATGTATAGGGAAAGTATTGGAATCATACCGAAAATCACAACTCGAGTTTTCGACGGATCTATACGTTTCGAGACCTCTAGAATGCGAAAAAACCATTTTTAGCGTGACGTCTGTGTGTGTGTCTGTGTGTCTGTGTTTCTGTCTGTCTGTGTGTCTGTCTATCTGTGTGTCTATCTGTGTGTCTGTCTGTCTGTCTGTGCAGATTTTGTATCCACTCTAACTAAAAAGTAATTGACCGAATTTCATAAAATTTGGTAGGTAAGTCACTTGTGGGCAACTTTGGTGCTGATTAGTTTTGGGTACTATTCGGGATAAAAGAGACCGCCTATTTTTGCGAAATGGCCCGCAAAAGTTTGTATCCACTCTAACTAAAAAACTAATGGACTGAATTTCACAAAATTCGGCAGATGAGTCATTTGTCGTCCTCTCTGGTGCTGATTAAATTTTCGTATGATTCGGAAAAAAATAATGTGCATTTTTTTTCAAAATGACCCGCAAAAATCGTCCAAATCTAAACTAAAGAACTACGTATGCTCAAATATATCCATTAAATGCTAGTTTAATACGTAATTTTTAGCGAAGAAAAGAATAAGACCAACCCCATTACATGAGGACCAGCCGTTCTCGAGATATTTTAGTTTATCGTATTTTCTCTACGCCACCTTTGAAAAAAATCTGACGTGGGCAACACATGACTTTCCTTATATAATGTAATGAATTTGCTACTTTTACAGTACAAAAATAGGTTTTTCTTGTAGTAGATACTAATATTCTTTCCAAGATATTGAATTTTCGACAATTAATCGTCATTTTCATTGATTTAGCGTCATTTTTATCCATTTGGCGAAATTTTCGTTAATTTGGCAACATTTCAAAAAAGTTGCCAAGTTGTTGACATTCCGCCAAATTCGTCCCCAAAATCTCGCCAAGCGTTATGCACTAAGAAATAAGTTATTCTTACAGCAGATAAATAAATTACTATTGGCGTTCAAATACAAAAGTATTATTCAAAGTATCTTTTTTCATGAATGGAACGAGCTAGATCCACGAGAATGATGTCACTCAATTTATCGCATGGTATTACATATGAAAAGTGAACATGTATTTCAGTAGGAAATATTTTTATTTTATTTTATATGACTTTTTAATATTTTTTTTTAAAATGTACAATATCTCGAGAACGGTTCATGTTAGCGTTCTAAAGTTTATGCCAATCGTTTTCTAATGAAAAATGACATAGGAAATGTCTATTTGCGTAACTTTATTAGTGGTTTTGATTTATTGACGATTTTTTCAAAATTTCAATTGAAAATTTAGGGGGTTCTGAACATTCGATTGCGTAGAAAAGCAATAGGCTTCCAGTGTTTACGGAGTGTGATTTTTGTACCAAATTTCGTTCCAATCGGTCCATTCGTTCGTCGGTTATCGTCTCCACAGACCCACTGACACACACACACACACACACACACACACACACACACACACACACACACAAACACACACACAAACACACACACACGCACACGGACATCACTTCAAAAATGTTTGATTCGTGATCAGCGATGCTTGAAACGTATTCTCCCGTCGAAAACTCAAATTCGAATTTTCGACCCCGTCACAATACTTTTCTTATATATTATGTATACAAGGAAAGTAATAAGTCCGGTTACCGAATGAGAACGAAAATTGAATGAAAAGTGAAATAAACTTAATTAAAATAAAGAGAACGTGGATATAAGTCTGCAGGGAAAGTCATGTGCTGCCCACATCAGATTTTACTTTCCCTGCAATACATGGTAATGTATAGGGAAAGTATTGGAATCATACCGAAAATCACAACTCGAGTTTTCGACGGATCTATACGTTCCGAGACCTCTAGAATACGAAACCACCATTTTTAGCGTGACGTCTGTGTGTTCGTCTGTGTATCTGTGTGTCTGTGTGTCTGTCTGTGTGTCTGTCTGTCTGCCTGTGCAGATTTTGTATCCACTCTAACCAAAAAAGTAATTGACCGAATTTAATAAAATTTGGTAGGTAAGTCACTTGTGGGCAACTTTGATGCTGATTAGTTTTGGATACGATTCGGGATAAAAAAAAACCGCCTATTTTTGCGAAATGGCCCGCAAAAGCTTGTATCCAATCTAACTAAAATACTAATAGACTGAATTTCACAAAATTCGGCAGATGAGTCATTTGAGGATCACTCTGGTGATGATTAGATTTTCGTATGATTCGGAAAAAAATAACCTGCACTTTTTCCAAAATGGCCCGCAAAAATCCTCCAAATCTAAACTAAAGAAGTACGTATGCTTAAATATATCCATTAAATACTAATTTAATACGTAATTTTTAGCGAAGAAAAGAATAAAACCAACCCCATTACATAAGCACCAGCCGTTCTCGAGATATTTTAGTTTTTCGTATTTTCTCTACTCCACCTTTGAAAATAAGTCCCGTTACCGAATGAGAACGAAAATTGAATTAAAAGTGAAATAAATTTAATTAAAAAAAGGAGAACTTGGATATAAGTCTGCCGGGAAACTCATGTGCTGCCCACATCAGATTTTACTTTCCCTGCAATACATGGTAATGTATAGGGAAAGTATTGGAATCATGTCGAAAATCGCAACTCGACTTTTCGACAGATCTACACGTTTCAAGACCTCTAGAATAAGAAAAAATCATTTTCAGCCTAACGTCTGTGTGTCTGTCTGTGTGTCTGTGTGTGTGTCTGTCTGTCTGTCTGTCTGTCTGTCTGTGCAAATTTTTATCCACTCTAACTAAAAAACTAACACACCGAATTTCACAAAATTTTGTAGGTTAGTCACTTGTGAGCGAGTCTGGTGCTGATTAGTTTTGGGTACGATTCGTGATAAAAAAAAACCCGCCTTTTTTTGCGAAATGGCCCGCAAAAGCTTGTATCCACTCTAGCTGAAAAACTAATGGACCGAATTTCACAAAATTCGGTAGATGAGTCACGTATAGGTCCCCCTGGTGCTGATTAGATTTTGGTACGATTCAGATAAAAATAACTTGCCTTTTCTTTGCAGAATGGACCGCAAAAATTGTCAAAATGTAAACTAAAGAGCTACGTATGCTCAAATATATCCATTAAATGCTTGTTTAATACGTAATTTTTAACGAAGAAAAGAATAAGACCAACCCCATTATACTAGGACTAGCCGTTCTCAAGATATATTAGTTTTTTTGGTATTTTCTCCACGCCACCTTTGAAATTAAGTCCAGTTACCAAATAAGAACGAATATTGAATTGAAAGTGAATAAATTTAATTTAAATAAAGAGAACGTGGATTTAAGTTTGCAGGGAAAGTCATGTGCTGCCCACATCAGATTTTTTACTTTCTCTGCAAAACATGGTAATGTATAGGGAAAGTATTGGAATCATGCCGAAAATCGCAACTCGAGTTTTCGACGGATCTACACGATTCGAGACCTCTAGAATACGAAAAAACTATTTTTAGCGTGACGTCTGTGTGTGTGTGTCTGTGTGTCTGTCTCTGTGTCTGTCTGTCTGTCTGTGCAGATTTTGTATCCACTCTAATTAAAAAACTAATGGACCGAATTTCACAAAATTTGGTAGGTGAGTCACTTGTGGGTGAGTCTGGTGCTGATTTGTTTTGGGTATGATTCGGGATAAAGGAACCCGCCTTTTTTGCGAAATGGCCCGCAAAAGTTGTATCCACTCTAACTAAAAAACTAATGGACCGAATTTCACAAAATTAAGTAGATGAGTCACTTGTGGACCACCCTGGTGCAGATTAGATTATAGTACGATTTGGAAAAAAATAACTCGCTTTTGTTTTGCAAAATGGCCCACAAAAATCGTCAAAATGTAAACTAAAGAACTACGTATGCTCAAATATATCCATTAAATGCTTGTTTAATACGTAATTTTTAACTAAGAAAAGAAGTCCAACCCCATTACACTAGGTCTAGCCGTTCTTGAGATATTTTAGTTTATCGTATTTTCTCTACGCCACCTTTGAAAATAAGTCCGTTTACCGAAAGAAAGCAAAAATTCAATTGATAGTGAATTAAATGTAATTGAAATATGGAGAATGTGTATATAAGTCTGCAGGGAAAGTCATGTGCTGTCCACATCAGAGTTTTATAATTGTTATATGTGTGAATGTTTCGAATTCACTCAAATCTATTTCGTAATCGCGTTTTAAAAAAATTAATAAAATGAAGCAATATTCAACTCTTTCCATTTTACTACTAAAGTCTATGCATAGAAAAAATAGCAATAATATCAGAAAAAATGTACAATCAGAGAAACAATGGATGCTTAATTCGCAGATTTCAGTGCACTTGGGGATAAAACTGGACAGCACAAGTTTAAACTAAGAATTATTAATAAAATAATGCTAAAGCTTCTGATAATGACTTTGATTACAAATATACTGGTAAATGTGATTTCTTCAACTGAAAAAAAACTAGTCATATACTAAGCACAGTTGGTCAGAAATTAAATCACAAAATCATTTTTATTACTCATTTGAAGAAAACTGTTGCAACAATTGCAAAATTACAGTCTGACCATGTCAAAAGAAAGGTCAGCTAGTAAACTATTATATATTAAGGACGAAATAAACTTAAATGGGTATATATTCCTTTAAAATTATGTTGCATTCCAAATAAGATTTAAGAAAACAATGTTTTAACTACTAAGAACGATACAAGTCAGCATGCAATACACTGCAGATTTTTATACTTCTATTACACAGTATATTCACAGACATTAAAATCCATAACAAGAAATACGTGCAATTAAACTATTTACTGGTCAAACAATCACAATACTAATTTCAAATCAATTGACAGCAATATTAAGATTCAGTGTAAATGAAATCATCTAACGAATATAAGATAGAATCATCTCATATATAAACAATATCTTCCTTAAACATTTATGCCAATCATAGGAAGTTAGACCTACTGCTTTACTAAACTCATTTCTAGTCTGGAGACTTTCATAAACAGTTCCCCCGTAAGCAAGGAAATTAGAAATCCGTTTCAAAAGAGAATGATAATTTGTTTAGTTGGGAATTTCTGCCATGCGAGTGGTTGGTCTCTGTAAATTTAATTATTCTTAGTTATCAGCAAATTGGAATTCTTGCAGTAAAAGTCCCTCTCTTTGGTCAGATAATTGTCAAATGGAAGTTTTATTATGGATTAAAGTCGTTTGCGGTGGAGATAAATTGTTATTCGCAACATTATACGATGATCAAAATGTGAGGCTCCTCACACACACATATAATATATATATATATATATATATATATATATATATGTCCAAAAGTTAAGCATAATTCGTAAAATGTGAAGAATTCGGAATTAATATGAACACAATGGTAATGTAAGGGGCAATCACATACTACATGAGTTGCCATATTTTAGATATGTGGACGATGTACTTTTGGGACATTATATGCATTCTCCTGAGTTTGATTTCAGCTTCTATCCCCAAGAATTAGAACTTATCATAAACACCAATACAAAGATAGATGAAGTAAATTTCCTAGATATAACCACCATCAAATACAACAATATACAAGGAATTTATACTATATTGTACGATAAAAGAGATAGTTACAATATGAAGATTAACCAAGTTATTGATTGGAAGTCAAATTTAACAAAAAATGTTTTTGGAAACATCATTATTGGACATCTTAACAGAAATCTTAACAATAATACATTAAAAAAAGATCGCATTAACTGTAACAGAAGAATCATCTATGAAGCATATAAAAAGAATAACCCGATTAATTTCATTAAACACTATTATAATTCCTTATTTAGCAAAAAAGAAGAAGACAACTCCTTTAAACGTGACATGGGAAATACGACATCATAAAAATAGAATCTTGATTTACGCATGCGTTAAAGTGAAGTACATTAAGTGGTTATCTTGTGTTATTCTGGTTCAATTAGATATCGCTTCGAAATTTCGACTTTTCGACATCTTTTCATATCCGTGATTATGGTTTGCTTTGATGTTTGTCATCATTCGAGTGCCTTCATTTTTGCACATACTCTGGGAACTTGTCATTGCTTTGCATTGGTCCCGTGAGAGTTGCATTTGCAAAAAAAGCTCTTTAAAAGGGAATGAGAAGTCGCCATTTTTATGCAATATATCTGGCATTTCTCCCTCCTCTTCTCTTTTCGTTTAATAATGTGTTCTACTTCGGAAAATAGAGCTGCATTGCGCCTTCTCCTTGTTAAAAATCCTGGTATCTATGGTATGTAATAGTATACTTTAATAACTTTAGTAATGTAAATGTCGAGTATCGTTTTATATGTGTATATATATATATATATATATATATATATATATATATATATATATATATATATATATATATATATATACATATATATATATATATATATATATATTTATATATATATTGTCCAAAAGTTAAGCATAATTCATAAAATGGGAAAACTTCGGAGTTAATATGGATACAATGGTTCACAATCAGTTGTGGAGAATCATGGGACGCAGGTAAATCATTGTGCATATGCAAAACAGTTCAGTCGACGTCAATATGCTCAAAGCACCGGTGCACGTCGAAACGAGTATAAAACGGCATCGAGCGGCATGGTCATTTGAGGCAAAATTTCTCAATTGCTACGGTACGGAGGAACGTTGTTAACAATAAAAAAATACGATAGATATTACAAAGATGATAACTGGACATGTTTTTGAAGGGACGAATTATTAGAATGGTCGAATCCGGGAGATCCCGAACAGAAGCGTCTCGAATTCTGAATGTGCCTCATTGTGTCAACTCCAGACTGTGGCAGAGATTCCAAACCACTGGACATGTTACCCGACAACCAGTACCAGATCGGCCAAGTGTAACAACCGATCGGCAAAACCGATATTTGGGGATAACTGCGTGACGTCAGAGGAACCGTTCTGCCAGACAACTGTGTTAAGCCCTGACAGCCGCCACAGGAGTCACCGTTTCGAGACAAATTGTTTACAGAAGATTAAGACACGTTGGTCTCTATACCAGACGACCAGCAGTTTGCATTCCCCTGACGTCTGCACAGAAAGGCGAGCTTTTACAGTGGAGTTTGGAACATCGGCAGTGGCGTGGACAACAGTGGGGCAATTTCATGTCTAGTGACGAGTATAGGTTTAACCTGCAAACTGATTATCGTCGAATCACTATCTAGAGAAAACGTGCAACGCGTTTTAGCCCAGGAAACATCACAAAAAGACATCGTTTTCAGTTTAGAGGAGTCATGGTCTGGGCAGGCGTCATGATGAACGACCGCACAGACCTCCACATCCTTGACACTGGGTCGGTTACCGGTCAAAGATACAGAAACGAAGTCCTTTAGCCTACCGTTCGATTGTTTCCACGTTCTGTTGGTCCTGATTTCATATTCATGGTTGATAAAGCGACTCCTTACCGTGTGGCCCTGGTCGACGACTTCCTTCAAACTGAAGACATCCAGCACATGCAGTGGCCTGCCAACTCTCCTGATCTGAATCCAATAGAGCGTGTGTGTGTGTGTGGATATGCTCGTAAGACAACTTGCAGGTCTCCGCTACCCATCAAGCTCCTTTCCGGGATTGAAAATTGCTCTCCGTGAGGATTGGAACTCTTTGAGCACTCAACTCATCCAAACCCTCATCGAAAATAAGGGAAATAAGGGAAATCGTTGTGCAGCATGCGTGACCATCCGAGGTTCCCTTCATACCGTATTAAATAGCCAAATCACATTGTTTTAATCATGTGTTTCACTGTGGCTGACACTCGTATTTTGACCCTTTTTTTCATCCATTTTCTTTGGATAATAGAAGTCGTTATTATCCTTGTTTTGCATTGTTTCCTTCTTCTATAACCCTATTAAACCCGCATACTGCGTTTCCTTCCATTTCGATGTATATTTCCTGAAATGTTCACATAAACAGCAACTATGCCTAACTTTTGGACTTGAGTGCTTATATAATTCACATTTTTTAGATATTTCTTATTTTATATTTGGCAAAGTTAGCTCATATGGCCTCTGAAACCTGCTGGTTCCATCATATTTAACTTTCATATTTTTATCTGTTTGTTTTAATTGTTTTGCCGTCGTTTTTATTCATCTTCTACTTATTTTATTTTTGCGTACATCTGGTTAAAATATCACATGTTCATTTTTTACCATTTTAATAGTTTTTACTTACTAATTAATTCATTTTTTTCCAATATTCTTTCGGTTCTCTTACCGATTTTTCTTTCTTTCCGTTCCTTCTGTATTTCCCGCTTTTACTTCTTTCATCCGCAGGTTTTAACATTCATTCATAGTATCATATATCTCGTTTCCCTACCTCATTGGTCTCCCTCTTTCATTTCTCCCCGTCGCGATGTCAATTTTTCCCTAATCTGTTCAGCCACGTATGCTATTCAACAGCAAATACCTAACTCCTTGAATGAGTGAAGTTAGTGAGTGAAGTAAATTGTTTGTCGTGATTAAAAAGGCTGTTTTACTTTGCTGCCGGTTAACTCTTATATATTTATATGTATATTGTATATGAAAATTTTACATTTAGTAATTTTGTCTAATTTGAGTATTTTACAGAATGCATGCCACGCATTGAAAAATGCATTCTGAACTCTTGTTAGCATAAACTCCATACCTGAAAATTGATTGGTTGTCAGGCATGATATACGGTTGTCATTATCTGGGATTGTTCTTCGTATATCTAGCAGCAAACAGTAATATCCGTAACATTTAACTGATATACATGTTCCCTATATAATGTAATAATTCCCTATATAAAGCATAGGAAAAGTATTGTAAAGGTGTCGAAAATCCAAATTCGATATTTTGACCGGAAAATAACATTTCATGCATTACTAAACTCGAATTGAACGTTTTTGAGGTATTGTGTGTGTATTTGTGAGTGTGTCCGTGAGACTTTGGAAGCGATATCTCATGAACGAATGGGGTGCTTAGAACAAAAGTTGGTATAAATATTGCAGTCGTTGAACACCGGCAGCCTATTGATTTTTAACGCAATTAAATGTTCAGAAGACGCGCCCTAATTTTCGAATGAAATTTTGAAAAAAAACATTAAAAAATAAAAACCTTTAATAGTATTCGTAAATTACCGTTTCATATGTAATTATCCAGTTGAAACTGAATGAAACACATATTATAAGGTTAACATCCTCCTTTCTCTTAATTTTGCACTTTTTCTAATATATTTATCAAAAATATTACATAAAGTTAAAAAAAAAGTATAAACCTTGGTGCACAAGCAAAAACAGTTATTATTGTTAGTTAAACACTTTGCATTGGTACTTTGAAATTTCGCTAATAACCCACCATATAATCTTAAGTACGAGTTCCTGGAATAAAATATATTAACATAATACAACTACACATCTAACTGTCCCCATTTTAACTCTAAAATACATATTTATTAAGCACATTATAATCATAATTTGCTTACAACACTTACAATTATATATTTACGGAGGAGACTGGACATGTGAGACCAGTCATATAAAAATTTCTAAAGTGACTATGACATTTTATATATGTTTTTAAGCATATACCTTCTTGTTGTAGTTAGACGTTTGTGGATTATTGATTGTTGAACCGCCGCATCATCACTGCACTGTATAAGAACCTTTATGCATATCTTTATGAACCTGTGGCGACTTTAATTCATATCTGCATCCCGACTCTAATGCACTCTCCAAATATATTCTCCAACTGTTATGTTCATCTCCGTAGAACATTTTGCACATCTATAACGAATGTAACTGCTATCAACTATTACTCTTCTCTGATCATACACCTCTGAATCTTTGTTTTTTACATATCTGGATCCGTATTGATCTGTCCCTGTAGAACTTTATGGCGGTTGCCACCTCTTTTTGCCTGAGGTCTGATACACATTTTCGGTTATCATTGGTTGACCTCAGGGCGATGCGAAAACACAACTTCCATATTGGTTTAACTTTAAACCAGTCTCGTGGATTCTTCTTTAGTCCCTTTTTATGGCTTCTCTGTACTCTGGGGCCAGGACCGCTATAAAACTGATGTCGTGTATTCATCTTTAGTCCCTTTGTTATGGCTTCCCTGACCTCTCGGGTGAGGACCGCTGTAAAACTGGCGACAACCAGACTGGGTCTCTTTGTCTGGCCTGTTACATTTTATAAATAATCAAATAAACCTGTCTGCGTGTATTCTGGTCTCACATTAACTATCGTGATATATGTTAATATTTCATGCAATATTATGCTGCAAATTTGTCGACATCATCATGCTTGTGGATAAAGTTCGTTACATTTACGAGAGATGCTATAAGTGTAATAGTTTTTTCATTTACGACAAACAGTTCTCCAGTAGTAATTTATATATAAAGCTCTTCTGTTTGTCTGTGTGTAACGCTTGGCAAAATATTTGGCGAACTTGGATACTAATGTGTAAACTATATCGCTTATTGTTGATGCTATCAATACTAATAATTGCTAGTTTAGATTTGGCTAGTTTAGATTTTGTTTATTATTATCCGTGAATACTTGAACCCTATTGATTGAACATTCGGAAAAACCCCACATTTTCGAATGAATTTTTAAAGAAATCGTAAAAAACCATTCATTAATGTTAATAAAATTCAATAATGTTACATAAATAATCATTTTGTATGTAGTTTTCCAAGAATTCCAAAATGAATGGTACAAACTCTGAAAGCTAGCTTGAGCCATTCTCGAAATATTTCATGTTTCTCAAATAAATATCTCTAAAAAGTAACAAGATGGATGTCATATATCATTTTGAAGTGGGTCATGTGATCGTTTCATATCATGGTCACGTGATCGTTTCATATAGGAGGTGTAATTATTATTTTTATTTTTAATTAAAAAACTACTGAATATATTTCGCTGAATTTTTTTTTTATATATTTTACGGAACAATTTGAATATTATCTAAACTTTTCGAAGCAATTTGTGAATTTTATATCCGCTTAAAAAATGTTTGAAAAATTAGGTCCCATAGGGCTCAATGTATTTCATTTTTTCAACCCGGGTTCAATCCAAAACTAATTGGGTGATATTATTCATTTATATTCCCATAGGTCCTACAGACCGTCTGAACAACATACTAAAATTTCATTTTGATTAAGTCATTCTTACGGTAGTTATCGTGCTAACGGACAGACAGACAGACAGAATGAAGTCATAAACACAAAGTCATAAACACTTTTCAACTTTGTTGTAAAGTGTTAAAAATGAACAGTAGTAAGTATTATCAAATATATAATAGGTGGCGAAACCTTCAACGAAATTGGCGACTAATTTAGCGAAAAATTGACAACTTGATGACCATTAAATGTAAGACCAAATTGAAGAATATATCGCCAAATTGAAGAATATGCCGCCAAATTGGCAAAAGTTACGAAAATGATGATTGATGAAATTACAATTCACATAGTTTAATATAATGATGACATTGCTTAGCTCAAATGTCAGTACACTTTTCAATGTTAAAAACACTGTGCCATAAAGTTTGTCCGCATTATTTTGCATTGAAAAAAGAAAATTTAATAGAGAAAGTCAAATTCTGCCCAGATCAGAATTTTATGTTTGTGTGCAGAACTACTAGAAACATTATACTTAAATACCGGTTTTATTTCTACAAAAACATTTCATTGCTTGGTTATGTGTTCATTTAACTCAATATACTTTTTGTAAGTTAATTTAGGCCAAGATCATATGTCATAAACTCTTTTCCAAGGGGTGTGACAGCAAAAATTTGAAGAACCACTAATGTATAGGATTAAATAAAAATATGATTTAAAAGCTAATTTATTTCGTAAAAATTAATTCGGAATTACGTCCTTCTGTACATAAGTGATTAGGTCGAAATTATAAATAGCAACATGCCGCACGAATAATTTTTGTTTTCGGTTTTACTTTCCAATGTGTTGCTTCCTATTTGAAGCATCTTTCTAGAGGAAGATGTAAAAGAGATATTTTAATTAGTTATCACTCAAAGGAATTCATTTTAAATAAACAATATATTTTTAAATAATTTATGGTAGATAATCAAAGCGAGAAAATGAAAAAAGTAAGGAAACTATATTTTTACTTTCCTTATATACATAATGTATAAGAAAAATATTGTGAAGGGGTCGAAAATTCGAATTCGAGTTTTCGACGGGAGAGCACGTTTCAAGCATCCCTGATCACAAATCAACCATTTTGAAGTGATGTTTGTCTTTGTGTGTGCGTGAAAGTATGTGTGTGTGTGTGTGTGTGTGAAAGCATGTGTGTGTGTGTGAAAGTATGTGTGTGTGTGTGCGTCAGTGAGTCTGTGGAGACGATAACTGACGAACGAATGGACTGATTCGAACCAAATTTGGAACAAAAATCGCAATCCGTAAACGATGGAAGTCTATTGTTTTTATACGCAATCGAATGTTCAGAACTCCCCTAAATTTTCAAATGAAATGTTGAAAAAATCGGCAAAAAATCAAAACCACTAATAAAGTTACACAATTAAACATTTCTAATGTAATTTTTCATTAGAAAATGATTGACATAAATTTTAGAACGCTAACATGAACCGTTCTCGAGATATTGCAGATTTTTCAAAAAAAGGATCAAGAAGTCATATAAAATAAAATAAAAATTCCTATTGAGAAACATGTTCACTTTTCATATGTAATACCATGCGATAAATTGGGTGACATCATTCTCGTGAATCTAGCTCGTTCCATTCATGAAAAAATATATTTTGAGTAATGCTTTTGTATTTGAACGCCAATAGTCATTTATCTGCTGTAAGAATAACTTACTTCTTCGCCCATAACGCTTGGCGAGATTTTGGCGACGAATTTGGCAGAATGTCGCCAATTTGGCGAATTTTTATATGTTGCCAAATTAACGAAAATCTTGCCAAAAGGATAAAAATAACGCTAAATCAATGAAAATGACGACTAATTAAGATCTTGGAATATATATTATTCAATATCTTGGAAATAATATTAGTATCGACTATAAGTAAAACCTATTTTTTTACTGTAAAAGTAGTAAATTCATTACATTATATAAAGAAAGTCATGTGTTGCCCACATCAGATTTTTTACTTAATTTTAGTAGGGAAGCAAAATGGCAAAATTAACTTTTCACTATTAGACGCGATTTAATGTTTCTTGACTATCCGATTTTCTGTCTACGTATGCTTTGTCCCAGGATGACTATTCTAAATCTCAACCGATTTTTTTTAATTAGATATGCGGTACATATTAATATTTTTCAAGTCGAATTTGTTGCCGAAAGCGATGCTTAAATGAATTCATTTTACATATTATAGATTTTAAGTTTTCATGATTGATAATCAAAGTCAGGGAACGAAAGAAGAATCAGATAGACAAGAAACAGTAAATCGCGTCAAATACCAAAAATTAATTTTGTCGTTTCGCTTCCCCACTTATAAAAATCAAAAATAGACGCTTACTCCCTTCGTTCCCTTGCTTTGATTATGTACCATAAATATTCAAAAATATATTGTATATAATATTAATTCATTTGAGTGATACTTTTTGTAAAGCTACTTTAAAAGTGCAACTAGAAAACAGTTCCTACAAGGATTCAGCAAATCAGAAAAGAGAACAACTAATTTATCCGGGAGGCATGTTTCTATTTATAATGTCGACCTAATTACTTGTTGTACAGACGGGCGTTATTCGGGATCAATATTTACGAAAATAATAAGTTTTTAAATAGTCATATTTTTACGTTATCCTGCAGATCAGTGATTTTAAATTTTTTGCCGTCACAACTCTCTTAGGAAAGATTTTATAATCCATGATTCCGGCCTAAATTAACTTTCAAGAAAAGCATACTGACTTAAATGAACATAAACCCAAGCAACGAAACAGGTTTGTGGAAATAAATTCTGTATTTAAATATAGTATTTCTTGTAGCTCTGTACACACATATAAAATTTTGATGTGGTCAGAATATGACTTTAGTTTCACAACTTTACTTCTTTCAATGCGAAATAATGATGGACAAACTCCATGGCACACAATTTTTAACGTTGACACGTACACTAATTATTTAGCTTTTATGGATGGCAACATGTAAAATTATTTAAAAGTACTTAATTAACGTATACTTCTAGCAAATCTAACTTGACAATTATAAATTTTGCTAACATCCGCTAAGCAATATTCTCCACTACTCATGCTTTGTCCCACGATGACTATTCTAAATCTGAACCGATGTCTTTAGAATTTGGATATGCGGTACATATTAATATTTTACAGCCCGAGTTTGGTGCCGTACGTGATCCGACAAAAAATGCATGCGGCGTGCCCTTTTAACTGAAACATTGTGTTAGACGAAACAACCTCTAAAATTTAACCGATTTCTTTACAATATAGATATGTGGCCCAGATTGATAAGGGGGAGTTCGTTGCTGAACGAACGAAGCGGGACAAAAATTGCGCATGCTATACACCCTGAAACATTTATTCGATTATTTAATGATAACTTCGTGAAAACTTGATTAAATTTTCTGAAATTTGGATATGCTGTACATATAAATATATTACAGCCCGAATTCATTCCCGAACGTGGTCGAATATTTATTGTACGTACCGTACCCCTCTACTGAGTTGTACCTTGTACGATTATAACTTCTTTAAAACCGATTTCTTTACAATGTGGGTATATGGTTCAGATAAATATCTTGGGTTGCGAAAGCCCAGTGATTGCATTCGAACGACCCGAGTTCGATTTCCGGCTCTTTCCAAACTGTCGCCGTGTTCACGCGGAGTACAGCACGTTGCATATGTAGGTCCGAAAGTCCTTCCGAAAGGTTGGTGGTAGGAGAATGTGGGTACGATTAATGTGAATGCCTCCCAAACTAAGTTTTGGTCTAAATTGGGTGGCATTTCCCGACCGTCCAAGCAGATACCTTACACCTTCAGGTAGATCGGACTGTCTGGGTCGAAGAAGAGGAAGATAAAGATCTTACGATTCGAGTTCGTTGCTTAACGTGAACGTATAAATATTCCACCAGCTACTCTCCTTTACTCTATGTTCAACGTTTGTTCCTAAACTTTACCGATTTTTTTTTTTTAATTTGGATATGTGGTAAAGATGTTTCAAAGGATCAATTTGTTGCTGAACGTGGTTGGACAAAATTAAATTCGTTTTTAAATGCTTTTGTTACGTTTAACACATTATTTTAAGTGCATCTCTGTTATCTCGTTAATCAATGGAATAACGCCATTAATTGGTGTAAGTAATAAGGATATATTTTACATCAATGAAATAGAGAATAACTTTTGGAAAACACTATTTGCGAAAGGAAATCTTTGACATTAATAAGTTTTGGTAATAAGATCGCATTTTACAGCAATTTACAATAACAAATAAACAGCAACATTTGCCTAACAATATTCGAGACATGAATGCATTGGCAATACTTTTATCACTCATCTAATATATTGTTTTGGTAATCCTGAATAGCTAACAATCTTCCTTGGAAATAGCGCCCTCATTCCTCAGAAGTAGCGCCCCAACCGTAATTTTTAAAGGGTTATTTAACTAAGTAAATCACTAAAAATATATGATATACACAGATACATATTTTCAAGTATCTCCATTATGTAGATAGTGAGAGCTTCGTAGAACAAAAATATTGAAAATATGCTTTGGTAGTTTTAAAGAAATCGGAGAGTGAACATCACAGTAAAGTTTCAATATACTACTAATAATACACAACATAATTTATGAAATTGCACAAAAAATATATGCACCTATAAGGACTTGATTTACAACGGCAAAACTCAGCATATATGTATCGTTTGAAACACGTATGCGGTGGTCAACAGCACTGAGAGAGAAGCGAGATTCGACAACGTGCCTCCAATCGTACACTAGATAAGCTGACCGAGCTTGGAACCAATTGAGACGACGTGTCCTATGTTGAGGGGTAAACTTGAAGCCCCTTATTTATGGTATTGCTGACCTCTCGGGTCAGGGCTGCAATACATTGTCGTCTTCCAGTCCGGTGCAATTGTTTGGTCTGATAGATATGACAAATACACATATAAACCTGTCTACGTGAATCCTGGTCACACAGTACCCTATGGGGAGTACGCTCTAAAATAAATATTTCAGAAAAAATCGGAGGTCTATGGGTCTGTTTATCTGTGTGTGTTTTTAAAATTTAGTGAATTTCGAACAAATATGGGAATACAAATAAAATGGTGTGAGATTATTTCAAAGTATTAATGTAAGAAAATTATTGCATTTCTTCGAGATCCTACAAAGGTAATCCTCCAAAAGTTTTCAAGAGTTAAAAAAAAAATCACAACACATTATTGCAAAATTTACCGTTGATAGTATAGACATTTTTTAAATACGAATGGCATCATTTATAGAATACTGATACTCACGGTTTTGCTCTAGATATTATTGATATATCTAATATTTTTGACTAATATTTTGACTAATATTTTTGATCTAAAAACAAACACAAAAATAAATATGTCTGGAAATGTCAAATGAATGAATGCGTCATATGTAGGTTTACCCAGAAAAATAATCCCAAGTATATATACTGTTTTAAATGCTTCGTTTAAATGTGACAGGGGTTTAAAATCCGTTACTCAAGTCGATCGTTAGTAATCGCATTTTTAAAAATGCTATTTGAATGGGTGTTCCGCAGGAATATCTTCAAATTGCAAATTTAAAATTGCATTGGATAATTACAAAAAGTCGACACGTTCATATCTAAAATATAAATATACTTTCAAATAGTTTAAAAGTGTATTTCAATTTAAACGATGTAAATTGCATTTAAATGATTCTGGGCACTTACAAGCTTCAAACGCACCTCATCAGAGGTTTGTAAAAAGATACAAATACACTGATACTTTTATATTCATCCAATTTGCAAAGTATCTTGCATATTATTAATAACCAATCGGCAAAAAAATTAGAAGTGAAAACAAATATATGTATACATATAATATATCAAGTACTGCAACAAACTGCAAAATTAAAACTGGAATGAAAATACATTTAAACGTTTAAGTACGCAGTTAATGGTTTTACAACTATAGAATCCAGAATACTACGCTGGGCAAAATTATAAATAGAACCCGATAAAGATTGCCAGATCATACTCGTGATATCATTTTTTCCGCCGCTTTATCCTATCTGTTTTAAATAATCAGTTTGCCGCCCTCTTTGATAAAACTTTTCTTTTAACTTATTACAGTAATCCCCATAATATTTTGCTATTTGAGTCTTTATTTATTTATCTCTATTGTTGGGTTGCCTTGGTATTTTTTTATAATCTGGGAAGCAAAGTAACCCAGTCTATCAAGATTACATTTGTACAATTTGATTCTTTTAAAGAAACTTAGATTGCTCCGTCGTCTTATCATAGTAGATTTCATAGATATGAAACCATTGTTAACGTACTTAAACATTTAAATGCTTTTATATTTACTGTTTCTCAATTATGCATTTTGTTTCGATATTTCCCGTGTTATATGTCTATAATATGATTTTCCACTGCACATGCACATCTTTTACCGATCGGATATTGATAGTAGGGAAATTTTTCTCACAGGTTGGAGGAATATAAAAGCACCAATGTACTTGAATCTTCTTATAAGCCTCTAATGAGGAGCGTATAATGATCGAAAGCGGCCAGGCTCATTTAAATGTATTTTATTCATTTTAGGTTTAAATCCACTTTTTACTTATTTTGAAGGATATTTAAATGTGATTTAATTGATTGCATGCGCCAATATCGATACATAACAAATTTGACTCTTCAACAGGAGAATAGCACCTTCAGGAATAATCAAATAATTTCCATAATGTTTTAAATATGTGGTTTAATCGTTAAAGAACCTGTTGATACAAACACGAAAAATGCCATCACTGGAAGCTCATACAGGCAGTCATTACTATACAGGCCCTTACTGTACAGGCAGCCATTCCAATGACGTGAAACTAGGGTTGCCACTGTCGGTTCATGGCTAGCAGATGTGGCAATTTATCTCCAATTTGGTGACGTTTGGCGACATTCCAAATGTTCTAGAACCTTTTCCAAATAACGAATATTCTGCGCTATACGAGCTCCTTCTGGAAGTTTCTGCTGAGAGTATATAAAATGAGTCATCGCTCAGTTGGAGCAGTTAATATAAGCTACATTGAATTGTGAGATACCTCAATGTTTTAATAATATCGGATGTTTTGCAAAAAATCAATGGAGCATGTGGTTGCTGTTTTACTTTACTTGCCAGCTGTTTAACGATCTTGTAAGATAGTTGTCGAGCTATTTTTCAATATAGTGTTCGTGTTTATGCTGTATACTTATAAGTAAACATGCTAGTTATTCAGAAATTTGGGATCATTCCTCTATCCCGAGAGACGATTCTAGAGGATATGTAAATCATCTGGAATCACGATTATACAGGATACATCGTAACACTATTGATCGACACCCACGATTCTAGAGGATCCTCGTACCACTATTGATGGTCAGCATGATAAGTTATATAAAATATCCAATATACAGGACATTTCGGAAATCTCTAGAAGCTGTATATTTGTAATGGTGAAAACTAGATATTAAAGAGTAGTGTTGGACGGCGGTTACATATATTTAACCGCCATCATCCGTAACACGAATTTCGCACAATTGAACATTTGGCGTTTATGAATTATGATACGGATAATATGCATATCATGTATGCGGGCTGTTATTATAAATGGAAGAACTGCAGTAAATGTTCGCAAAATTCCTGGAATTACAGTAAATAATTGGCAATCAATGCGTCGACGTTGTGAGACATGCATTATGGTTGGTAGTTTTAAGCAACTACTTAAAAACTGTTGTAAAACTGTAAATGCGCAGTAATTAAAAATATTGCTGATATTTTTTGCCCGTCGTCCATCTGATCTCACCAACAATTCATTCTAGCATAAAAGTTTGAAGTCTGGGGACATACAACATCTACAACAAAGAAGCTTTGCTTTAGTGTCACTTACTTCTCATTAAAATTTGTACAGCTAGTTTTTAATCACCGTGTATGTCAATGTTTTCCAACAACATAATAATGTGTTTACCTGTATAGAACATGGTGTTATACCCGTCATATATTTTATTTCAAATGCAGGCATTTTAGGATATACTAGCTACCCACCTATGTTGTTAACCCTTTTAAATTGTGACATATATACGTGAAATGAGGTCACATGTTATACAAATGGAATTCAATAAAAGTTTCATTGTAGCAGGCAGAGGAAATTCGTGAGCAACCAAGCTTGTTTTGGAGGATAAAGTAGTTCTAGAAAATTCCGGATTAGTGCATGAGTGCCGTACATAAGCACTAATAGTTATTTTAAGTAAAATTAAGTCAGCATATTAGTACAATTACTTCATAAACATACAGCTAATTTTATAAATAATAACTATACAGCTCTTTTAAAAATCTCTCAGTTGGAAAGTAACGTTTACAGTAACCAATTGAAGGGCGTGCTGCAGAAAGGAGATGGCTCCAATTTTTCAAGTTTTCAGAAAACCGTAAAACAGGTTTTACAATTCAAAATTCTAAGTTGTGTGAAAATATTCCTTTTGATGAATTTCCTTAATATTCTTGCATATAAGTATAGTATTTTCACTCAAAAATATATCTTCCAGATGTGTGACACTTGCGTGATTGTTGGAACTACCTCTTTCTTTTCACAAAATGGATGTTAGATCTACATCTAAGAAAAAACAATCACAAAGACATTCTACTATCATAATATTTTCGCTTTAAAAAATACAATTATATTTTTCAATCGTCACATTCTTCTTCTTTTACGTCTGGCTCATCTGGTGCGTCGTCTGGTTGTAGTCCATCGTGAAACTACATATCATTTTGTGCGTTGTATTTGGGGGCTAGCTCCAATACATCGTTATATTTTGCAGTCCTTAGCGGTAGGGAATGGGAATATGCTTGTTCAAGGTTGTTTAACATTAAAGAGGCACTGCTTTGTTTAACATTCTTACTGTTTTGTTACAGAGTAGTCCAACACTCTCACTACATAAGGTGTTTGCTGCATCGATGTAAGTTTTTTCATAAGTGAAAACTCTACATTTCGTTATGAAAAACTTTCCGTCTTTTCTTAAGGGGAATGCGATTGTTGTTTCCATCATCATTGCTGGAAATGATTTCCTCTCCTTAAGCAGGCTCAAATCACTAGACCCAGAGCTAAATAGTATTTCCTCTTCCGAATCACTCATTATTCTAAAAACAATATACAGTAGTATGTTTATTAGAACCAAAAACACATAACAAGACCAAAAACACTCCACTGTTGATAAGTGTTGTGTAACCTTTCTGTACACAACCACGTCATTGGTTTGAAGGGAAAAGGAGGTAACTCCAGGAGCTGCCTCTATCTCGTAACAAATTAACGAGACAGGGAGCTCCATCTGTGACAAACATGAGACCTACAATCGGATCAACATCTTTTTTGCACCAAACGAAAAAGTTTTTTTGCTACAAGATAGTACATGTAATTCCTCCCCCCCCCAGGATGGAGCTGCCTCTTTTTTGCCGCAAACCCTTCAATTGTTATTACACCAATGCCCGGCTTGCTTAACCTTGATGGCAAATGTGATGCGCTTAATGACAAATAATGCCGCCAACTTTAGTCTTTAGACGAGTTTTTAAAAGTTCCGGAAAGAAACCGGAAGTCCATATAAGCTTTCAAAATATTTAACATATTTGGATTTTTAATATAGATCGTAACAGTCCTTAGTATTTAGAGATAATTTAGTGAGGCATATACTCTGAATTTTGAATACAACCATGTATTGAGATATCAATCTTCTAATTTGTTAATTTGTTATGCTTTTAATTATTGCTTTATTTTATTTGAAGGTTGCTTTATGACTACTATGTATATATAATATTAATGACTGTATATTGTTCTTGTTTATTCTTTTTGTTACTATGGATTAAATTCATGTAATCTGCATCTTCTAATTAATTATTTTGCCCCCAGAATATGCTACAAAATCCGAAAGGTACATTTGAGTGCGTCCATGTTTTGAGAACTCAATCTTCTTATTTGTGAATTAGTTAAAATTTTAATTCTGCTTTATTGCATTTGAAGGTTGTTTTATGACTGATATGTAGCTGTCAAATTATTAACTATACTCTGTTCTTGTTTACGTTTCTTGTTACTTTGGATTAAGCTTATGTTATCTAGATCTTCAAATTCGTTCTTGTATCCTCAGAATACGCTACTAAATCCGTAGGATACGTCGTAACAATGGATTGACCTGGTAGTTTTAATGTAATTGAACAAGTATCAAACATTTATTTTTCACTGCTTCATTTAATTTATTATATTCCAATTTGCAGTAAATAGCTTTCCATGGAAGGCAGGAAATTAGAAGTTCGTTACAAAACAGAACGATAATTTGCTATCCGGAGAATTCCAGTCATGAGAGTGGTTGGTTTCCGCAAATTGAATTATTCTTTGCGATTAGGAAATAGAAGCTCTTGCATCAAACGTCCCTCCCTCTGGTCGGATAATTGTGGAATGGAAGTTTCATTTCGGGTTTAATGTCATTTATGGTGGAAATTGTGAGTGGATGCAGTTATTGTGTAATTCAAACGTTACATGGTGCCAAAATAGGAAATGCAGTAAAGGTAGTTGTATGAGATATTACCTTCATTATTAATGTTTATCTACAGCAGATCTGTGCTTTTAATTTCTTCTGTACCAAATTATTTAACAATATCATGTGATCAATAATTCCTCATTGAACTTCCTGTGCTGATCTTTTAATGAGTAATAACGTTTTGTTTTAAGCTTTACGTATATGTATTTTAATTGTTTTGCTTCCTCTTTAGAAGCACATGTGAACAATTGTTAGTTCATAAAATAAATTTATTTTCGTAATTTTATTAAATATTTTATCCATTATGTGCCTGAATTACGGAGTATACGATTTCATTTTATTAACACTATAATGGTTCTACAAATTGAAGTCGTGAAGAAATATAGTGTTGCAACTCGATATTTTAAAAACTTCTTGAATACGGTACAAACTCAAATTTAAACCGATCAACTGGTTTTAAATGCAAACAGCAGCATTTTCCTTCAGGACCGACAATAATTGCGACCCCATAAGTCAGATCAGAAACTGAGATTGAACAGCAAACTCGGAAGATAGGAGAAAATATGTTGTCTATGGTCTATGGTGAGAAATAGTAGAGGTAATTAAATTTTATTTGTCCTTTTTAACACTTTACAGCAAAGTTGAAAAGTGTTTATGACTTTGTTCATTCTGTCTGTCTGTCTGTCTGTCTGTCTGTCTGTCCGTTAGCACGATAACTGCCGTACAAATGACTTAATCAAAATGAAATTTTAGTATGTTGTTCAGACGGTCTGTAGGACCTTTGGGAATATAAATGAATAATATCACCCAATTAGTTTTGGATTGAACCCGGGTTGAAAAAATGGAATACATTGAGCCCTATGGGACCTAATTTTTCAAGCATTTTTTAAGCAGATTTAAAATTCACAAATTGCTTCGAAAATTTTAGGCAGTATTCAAATTGTTCCATAAAATATATAAAAAAAAATTCAGCGAAATATATTCAGTAGTTTTTTAAATAAAAATTAAAATAATAATAACACCTCTTATATGAAGCGATCACGTGTCCATGATATGAAACGATCACATGACCCACTTCAAAATGATATATGGCATCCATCTTGTGTCAAAATCGTGATTTTTAATGTTCGTTTTAATTCATATTGAGTGTTGTATCCATCCTAAAACTACTTTATTTTTACCTAAATTCTGTGCATCTACATACTGATACAACGCAATGACAATATATTTCAGTTTAAATGCTCAACCAAATTTGATTATTTCTACTATTAAGCCTATTTTTCACCTATACAAAATGTAAACAGCAAAATATGTAGAATGAGTTGTATTAGAATCGCTGTAATTCTTTAACACAAAATCATTTAGTCCATGGAGTCTGCTTAGCTGATATGAATGAAATATTCATTGATTTTAGAAAGAGAAGGACGATATTTTTCGATGAAGTTTTAAGCATAAAGTTTATGAATTGTTTATGAATTATGAATTACTATGAATTATGAATTATGAATTATTAAAGTTTATGAATTACTTACTTCTTACTCCATGGTCTTAATTTTTAAATAAAATAAATTATTATAGTATTGTGATGAATGACATGAATGGGGGAATTATTTATGAATGAAATGTTGCTTTTATAGAGAGAGCCAGGCGTGTTATTTTTTTATGACGTCATTTGAATCAATTTCAGTTGTTTTCGATGAAGTTTTCAAATATAATAAATTATCGTAGTATTATGATAATTCTAAAATTATTACCGAGGCATGTATCACATTTTAGAGATGTTTAAACCAAGCAATTTATACTTTAATGCCGTCATTTGAATGAAGTTAATTTTTTTCGATGAAGGTTTAAGGTTTCAAATATAATAAATTAATGTAGTATTGTGATAAGTTTTAAAATATTTCCGAGGAATGCATTGCGTTTTAGACATGTTTAAATAAAATTGCATTGTAGTTGGAAAGTGTTTCATAATCAATGCTTTAAGTATGATTGATCTTTCTTGTTTAATTATTATTATTATACTGTTGTAGTTTCCAGAGGTACTTGAGGTGATCATATGAATGTTTTTTTTTCCAATGGCCAGGCATTGACTCTTTCATCTTTGCCTATACATCGGCCAGAGCAGCGAACCTCTTAGCCGTCAAAGACGTTTCCCCATCGCACCAGTAGGGGTAGAACTTCATCCAAAAAAATTGTCTTTCTCTTTGTAAAATCAATTAATATTTCATTCATATGAGCTATGCAGATTCCATGAACTAAATGATTTTGTGTTAAAGAAATACATCAATTCTAATACTACTCATTCTACATATTCTGCTGTTTACATTTTCCATAAGTGAAAAGTAGGCTTCTTTGTAGAAATAATCAAATTTGGATGAGAATTTATACTCTAATATATTGTGTCCTTCCGAGAGGTTGGTGGTAGGGGAAGGAGGGTACGGTCCCTGTGGATGCCTCCCCCCACTGGGTTCCGGTCTAAATTGGGTGGCACTTCTCGACCGTCCAAACAGTTACCTTACACCTTTCTGGTAGGTCGGACTTTCTGGGTTTCAACAACAACAACTCTAATATATTGTAATTGCGTTGTTTCAGTATGTAGATGCACAGAATTTATGCAAAAAAAAAGTGGTTTTAGGACGGATACAACACTCAATATGAATTAAAAAGATCTTTAAAAATCACGATTTTGAGACAAGATGAATGCCATATATCATTTTGAAGTGGGTCACGTGATCTTTTCATATCATGGTCACGTGATCGCTTCATATACGAGGTGTTATTATTGTTTTAATTTTTATTTAAAAAACTACTGAATATATTTCGCTGAATTTTTTTATATATATTTTATGGAATAATTTGAATATTACCTAAAATTTTCGAATCAATTTGTGAATTTTAAATCCGCTTAAAAAATGTTTAAAGAATTAGGTCCCATAGGGCTCAATGTATTTCATTTTTTCAACCCGGGTTCAATCCAAAACTAATTGAGTGATATTATTCATTTATATTCCCATAGGTCCTACAGACCGCGCGTCTGAACAACATACTAAAATTTCATTTTGATTAAGTCATTTTTACGGCAATTATCGTGCTAACGAAAAGACAGACAGACAGACAGACAGAATAAACAAAGTCATAAACACTTTTCAACTTTGTTGTAAAGTGTTAAAAATGAACATAGCCATATGTAAATGACCGTACCGGTAGAAGAGAGAGAGTAATATGCAAGTGATTAAGTTATCTTACCTATCGGGTCACGTGACATATTGTTTCGAGTGATAAAGACCAGCAGGTAGATTGTCCCGTGAATGCTATTACCGACGATTTGCAGCAGCCAAACTTTCGAAAAAGTGAAGAAGCTATGCGTTGAAGACGTCATCGAGCTGTATGCGAGCAGTTAATGTCTGGGGAACGCGACTTTATCCTGGAGCTGCTTGATATGGATTTTTTGATGCGTGAATTGCCAAGCATGTTGGGCACGAAGTGAATACCATCCAACGATATATGACACGGTGGACGCAGGAGGTGGACGCAGAGAGCACGCCAAAGATTGAGTTGATCAGACAGGCGCACGGCAGAGAGCACAAACCGGTAGATATGCCGAACGGCTCGACAAGACCCGTTCTCAAAGCAAATGACATCCAAAACTGTCTGCCACCATCAACGGTTGTACCTGCGTGCACCAAAACTATTCTCCAACAGGTTGTATGAAGTACAGCTATGAGCACAGCGGCAAGCCACTGGGGTGACATTAAGCGCTCGACACAGGGATACACGTATGGTGTGGTGCCGCCATTATCGCAACTAGATCAATGAATGGAATCGGGAAATGTTTACGGATATATCTCACTTCTGCCTGTGGAGGAATGACAGCTATGGGCGGGTGTGGGGGCATCCCGGAGAACGCGACTTGATAAACCATATCACCAAGCGTCACACGAGCCCCACACCGGCCATCATGGTTTAGGGCCGTATCATGTTCTTTCAGCTGACAGATCTGGTACAAATTTCAGATAATTTGACAGCGGACCGGTACGTCACATAAGTTGTGTTATCTCCAATTTGGTCACTGGTGAAGGCTGTCCACGTCACAATGTTCCAGCAAGACAATGCCACACCGCACGGTGAACACTCAACAGCCTGAACGAAATTCACTTTCTTTCGTTGCTGGCAGCCTCTTCGGATCTGTCTCCCGTTGAACATGTGTGGTCCTTCATCGGACGTCAGATGCACCAGGGACCATCGGTGCATACCGTAGACGAACTGCGTGTCGCAGTGGACAAGGATTAACGCAGGTAGGATTAAATTGGCAAAGATTAACTCGGGTAATAATTAATATCCTGATCCATAGAATGCCTCGTCATTTATCGGCCTGTTTATCGCCGTTTATATGCCACATTCTTTATTAAACAAACAAATTTATTCCGCATATCTTTCTTTGGTATTTTAATCATTTTCGTATGTCTCTATCTTCTACCGGTACTGTGATTTGCATATGGCTACGTGCATTTCTTCATGACGTTACATTTTCACTTTTGACGAGTATTTGTATGATTATTTTATGTATTTTTTGGATATGATTATTTCGTAAGAGTTAATGCCACCTACGGAATAATAATAGATGACAGAAATCGCCAGAACGGAAGCAAATAAGCGTAAGAAATAAAAATAAGGATTTCTTGGAACTCAACTCGTAGGAACATTTTCAAGTTGAGAGGTTTTTTTTTTTTTTTTTTTTTTTTTTTAGAATCATGTGTCATAATTTGGTTTGCAATAAAATCAATCTAAATGTACATATGTACATTTTATTTATTTGAAACATATGTGTTACTGTGTTCTTGAGCCTCGAATCTTAGGGACATTTTCAAAATACATGCAGATCACCAGCTGGATTAGTCTGATGAAAAGTAACTGAAATATATTTGCCATTCTACCCTTTAATAGTATGTAGAAAAGTCTGGGTGTGGAATAGGGTGCCATAGTAATTTTAGAAAGTAATAGTATGATAACGTTATGTTTGTCAAAGTGATATTTTGATAATTCGATATGGAAAAAAAAACAGAAAAGGAAAAGTAATTTATGTAAATTTTTTTAAATTGGTGTGAAAAATGATAAAATCAAACATTTAGTTTTTAATAAAGGTAATGTATGTTGTTCGATTCTGGCTCATATGTGGGGCATAATGAAGAACCCATATTTTTTTCAACTTTATGTTTGGCGAACTTACAAATAAGTACGGATTCATCATAGTAGCTTCTAATTACGGCACCTTAGCATGGGCCAATTTTACTTTAACCCGTCTAAACAGAAGTTTCGATTACGCATGAATTTGTAAATTAACTTTTGGTACAGATTACTCATATGGAACTGTTCGATGAAGACCATTTACATGTTTAAGAATGTATTCATTCTCTAGTTTTTTGAATTATGATCATATAGTCACTCTAGATTAAAGGGGAATTTTTCACATTACAAGCACAACATAATTTCATGTTATTGTATGGGAACTATAGCTAACGATGATTGAATCATGTTACACTATGTTTGAAGAGGAGCGGGTGGCGTCTTGGTGCTTATGTATCATTATTATGTGGTACTCAGTAAGCAGCGTGACTGGAAAGGGATAAATACTTAATTTAACTAGATACATTTCTTATATCAATGCTTGCAGTTCACGGTTTGGACTTGATTGGATTATTGTTTTTTTTTGTTCTTTTTTCTGTGCTCAAGAAATCTGGTCTGATTGCAAGGGATAGTTTAATGTTGATTCCAAACTATAAAGATCTTCTAACCAAGCACACGGTGCATCACCTCTAAATGGGTTTAAACCTGGCTTCCATAGATCAGCACGCCAGAAAGTGGATATTTCGACAAGTCTGTTTTATGTCATGATATGAGTATTTTTGGTAGAAATTCTGCAATTTCGTATCATTGATCTTGTATTATTGGGGTAGTATTAGCCTAATATGGAATTTTTGAAAGACTAAATTGCGAATCTTTTGATAAGCCTGTTTTGAGTCACAAAATATGTGTTTTGGGTAGAATTTCTGTAATTATAATCTATTAAATCACTTTTTGAAAAAAAAACGATATTCAGACTTCGAAAACATCGTTTTCTCGGATAAAACGCATGCTGAGTTTAAAAGTAAATTGTAAAATATCTGAAAGTATACAATACATTTAAATCATTTAATGTAGCTCATTTTAATTACCATTATATGATAAAAATCCCATTTTCGAATTTAAATACTTTCGAATCTTCACATCATTATGTAGAGAAAAGATCTCATTACTGGGTTTTTAAAAATATTAATTAGATATTTACAAGTTCCAATTTCACTTTGCCGTTAATAATGTATATTTTAATTTTGGTTTCATGAATTCTTTATTATGTGTACTCAGAATATGCGTTGACTATGAAGGAGAGAATTGATACGTAAAACCTTAACCACTAAATTCTCGCATTTATTGTACTTATATTGCAATTCTAATTTTCAATTATAGACGTAATGTACGCGAACCCACTGATATATCTTCGGTTTAAAATATTGAACAATTTTGTTGATGGAATTAAATAATTGCTCCTTTAATTATAATTAGCTTTCGCACACAATAAATTTTAAAATATACTTTTATTTTTCACGCTATTGTTATATGTAAGCGTTCCGTTGAGAAAATGTTTGTCTTTGTGATTTGGATTTTCAAAAATAAAGATCTAGATAAATTCCAACAAGATAAAATTAAGAAAAAAACCCGTAAGTGTATATTCATAAAAATAAATTATAATTATGTAACAAACCAAACATCGTCTGAAACAAAGTCATCTAAACGCAAAATAGAAATTAATCAGAAAAAATGTTTTTCGAACAGTTTTTTTAATAGTCCTTATTAAATGCTTAGTAAAATATTCTTGTCAATCCGAACGTTTGAGGTATTTACAGCGCAATTTAAACGTTTGTAACTAAAATCCCTAGACACACGCAGATCACGTGAATTTGACCATGGATATCATAAGTAGGACATTTTCAGCCACGTTTCATAAAAAAATGGGTAATGGTCAGTGCATATGACAGCTATAAACTTCTGAATATTAAAAAGTTCTGAATATCACATATCGTTTCCAATTTAAGCATAAAAATGGCTCCCATTTCGTAGTTTGGCTAATATGAAAATTGTGATGTGCGAAAAAAATGTTTCAATTCCAATCACAGCACATTGAACTTTTTTCAAAATTCTCAGATAAATCAATTAATTATAACATTACTTCTGAATTATTTAATTTAAGGAAAAATCACTAACATATTTCAGCACTTAAAATTTAACTATTTAACTAACACAATGGAATAAAATACTCCAAACTCTCAGATTGATAAAATATTAAAAAAAATGTGTACTGTAACTATAAATAAACTACTGATTGAGCAATTGAACATATATACAGAAATAATAAAGAAAATGTAGGATTTTTATGAGCAAGTATAAAGTTACATTTTGAGAGAAATAGTGATGCATCTTTCAATATTTTCACTAATTTCCCATCCCACATCTATCTAAATTATGAACTCGCTGAGTTATTTGGATAATAATTTTCGCATTTTTGAAAGTTACATGCTTATGGCAATTTCGTTTGGCGGCCGATTAGTTTTTCTCAATTACGGCTAGAATGCAAATTTCCACGATTACGAATGCCTTGAAATACTGGTATTTCTGCTCATAGATCTTATTCAAATTTACATATTATATAATTATTAGGTTAATCAATTCATTACCCGGTTATAAAATTTATAACCTGTTTACCGAAAATGGTAATATATCATTTTTACTTTCTCATACTATGTAATATGGCGCAGAAAAAGTATTGTTTTTGCGAAAATTTTCGAACTCGAAATTTTGATGCCAATGTATGTTTCATGGCCTCCGAACACGTTTGACTATTTTTCGAGTGATGTCCGTCTGTCTGCCTGTGGTCGACTTTTTGTGTATATGACTGGCTTCCACGAATATTGATGGATTTTCATGAGACTTTATATCCGACAATGATATTAAAAAATCGAGAACTAGATAAAAAAAATTTTTTAAATTCGAGCGATAACTTCGAAATTTTATATTTTTTAACATGGGTAAAACATGGTAAATTTTTAACATGGGTAATTTTTTAACATGAGTAAATTTAACATAATCATGAATAAAGGGTTTGTATATGGCTCAATTATCACGACACTTATTAATTTTATGTAATGTGTTGTAACCATGATTTCTGCATATATTATTCTTCTGTCCTTCATACTTAGAATTCATTTTTACCTTTTCATATGTAGTAATGAGAAATTTGACATAGTCATCCATAAAAAGGTTTATTTATGGCTCAATGATCACCAGATTTAATAATTTCGATCATTTTTGTGAGAAATAGTATCTATACAATGTATAGTGAAAGTATTGGAATCATGCCGAAAATTGCAACTCGACTTTTCGACGGATCTACGGGTTTTGAGACCTCTAGAATACGAAATAAATATTTTTAGTGTGACGTCTGTGTGTCTGTCTGACTGTCTGTGCAGATTTTGTATCCCCTCTAGCTAAAAAACTAATTGACCGAATTTCATAAAATTTGGTAGGTTGGCACTTGTGGGCACATCTGGTGCTGATTAGATTTGTGTACGAGTCGGGTTGACAGAACCCGCCTTGTTTTGTGAAATGGCCCGTAAAAGCCTGTATCCACTCTAACTGAAAAATTATAACGGACCAAATATGACAAAATTCGGTAAATAAGTCGCTTGTGGATCATCCTGGTGCTGATTAGATTTTAGTAGGTTTCGGAAAAAAAATAACCTGCTTTTTTTTGCGAAATGGCCCGCAAAGATCATCAAAATCTGAAATAAAAACTACGTATGCTTAAATATATTCCTTAAATGCTTGTTTTATACGTATGTTTTAACGATGAAAAGAATAAGACCAACCCCATTACACTAGGACCAGCCGTTCTCGAGATATTTCATTTTTTTCGTATTTTCTTTACACCACCTTTGAAAATAAGTCCAGTTACGAAATGAGAACGAAAATTGAATTAAAAGTGAATTAAATGTAATTAATATAACGGGGGATATATGAGAACTGGGATATATGTCTACAGAGAAAATCATGTGCTGCTCACATCAGATTTTTTTGTTCGTGACGCCAATAGACCCCTGGGAGGTCAACTTAAACCCCTGGAGGTACATTATCAAGTATGGCCTTAATCAAAGATTTTTTAAGCCCTTTAAAATGAAGGGCAAATGACTATATTTTAAGCCCTTTAAAGTGAAGGGCTAATGACTCGTGGGTCCAAATGACTATAATTATAATCATTTGGACCCACGATTTTTCAAATGACCCATCATTTTTCAAAAATGTTCTCGTAAAATTTGTTTGAGATACCCCGGAATAGAAGAGGCGATTTATTGTGCAAATGAGTTCAAGACTTAATATATTTTCTAATTGAACTTTTTCACTAGGGGGCGGAGTAAGTAAAATTCACATCCCTTATATTTTTCCCAATAACACCCCCTTGCAGGAAAATGCCACCAAATAATACTACTGCCTTTTCTAATGATTTTTCAAATGAAAGTATGGGATTTGCGAGGAACTACAGACGAGTTAAACCTCTGAAACGTAAATTCAATAACACCCTATATACACAAGGAGCGCATATTAAATGCTACTAAAAACTTAAAAACTTGCATGAGGAATTTACATAAACCCATATTCTCACTCTAAGAATCGCTAATAAATAAAAAAAGAAATATATGTACCCGATATACCGTGTGCAATCAAAAACGCTTTCCATTGAATGTATACATATTAAAAATGCTCATTTTCATCAGGACGCAATTTCACGTCACTATTCAAGCATACATTTCATATATTAATAACTTTACTTGATTACGGTGTAATAAATAAACACCCAAAATATTCACTAAGATGCTACCGGTTAAAATATATTTATTTTTTACGTCTTGATTCCTGAAAATGTTTCTGGAAAAGTTAATTTTTCACCACTACTAGTAAGAAATGTAATCTCGGATATTATTATGGATGAAGGAGTTAAATGAGTGCATGCAGGTTTAAAGTTAGACTGATTTATTTAGTATTTATCTCGTGAGACATTTTTATTAGCAAACATTTTTCGTATATTTTGAATGTTAAAATAATTTAAAAAGGGAATTGCGTTTATTACTAATTCTATACATACTTTGAAATATTATGAGTATAAATATTTTGAAATATTAAATTAAATATTTAATACGTATATTTATATTCCCATAATACTATATATATTTTGGCACATTCAGATACTCTTTTGACAGTTTTATACTAAATATAAATTTATAGATAATTTTTTATCCCCATTAATAATATATATTTTTAGATAAAAAACATACAATTTGAAACTCAAAACTAGAGGAATGGAGCAATCCTTAAAATGTATTTGCTACATAATTGCGAATTCGACTTATGAGCCAAACTATATAAATTTTGGAGTTCACTTTCTGTATTTACATCAACCAAATATACGCAGTGTGGCGCCCAAATTTGGGTCAAACCGTATAAGTGTTTAAGTTTATGAATGGTCACCTACTTTTGATACAATTCCTTTGTATAACTAAACTGCATACATTTTAAGATAACTTTCTTCTGCATTCCCATCTATTATTGAAAACTTGCCTCCAAAATTTGGTCTAAATATTTTCAGTAGAATGAAGATGTAAGTAGAATGAAGAATGTGAAATTAACAAGGGTCGCGAAGTTTTGATAAAACTTTTTTTTTGCTAAACTACATACATATTTGAGAGCACATGTACATCTGCATTTACATGTACATAAGATAGGTAATTTTCCGCTCAAATTTGGTCCAAATTACTTCGGTGGTTTTTGAGATTACAAAGAATCATTGATTTTTGATAAAACATCATTTTATAGCAAAACTATATGCATTTTCAGGATTTTTTTCTTTCTTCATATCTACATAATATATGAAAGGCATTCAAATTTAACCGAAACCGTTTCAGTAGTCAACAATTTGACGCACAGACAAACACATACTCACCCACCCACTCTCTCTCAGACCACAAAAATATTTCCTATAAAAGTACCTGAGTAAAAGCTCGACTTTTGATTAGATCAAGATCTACGAGATATGTATATCTCTTAGGCTAAATCAGTTAAAGCAAGAAGTTTGCTTATTCTACTTCTAAAAGCATATGTATCAAGAAAATATCCATGCAAGGTCTGCTTTTGAATCAACCGTGTACTCTCTAGCTATCCAATGCATCAGGTACATTATTTGAAATCCAGTCAAGGCTGGATAAGTCTGTGTATGTATACAGAATATCAAATATTAGATCGTAATTAAATGAACGAACACATGCCAGACTTTGTCTGAATTGGTCCAGATAGTGTAAGAGCTAATACAATTCACTACTAATCAATATATCAGGGTTCCATTTTTCCTCCAGGGCAATTTTGGTTTTCAAATGAAAAGAAATTATCCACAATGTCAGTAAAAATAAATACCTCAGTAAATATAATTTTTCAAACAAGATATATGTACTAAAATCATTTTTTTAGTTAAAAGGCTAGCATCCGAGAACATGTTTGACACTTTTTTGCAGACTTAAGACCGTTGACGATCTTTAAACAAGAGAGATCAATCATGCTTAAAGCATTAATTATGAAACACTTTCCAACTTCAATGCAATTTTATTTAAACATGTCTAAAATGCAATACATTCCTCGGTAATATTTTAAAACTTATCACAATACTACATTAATTTATTATATTTGAAACCTTAAACCTTCATCGAAAAAAATTAATTTCATTCAAATGACGGCATTAAAATATAAATTGCCTGGTTTAAACATCTCTAAAATGTGATACATTCCTCGGTAATAATTTTAGAATTATCATAATACTACGATAATTTATTATATTTGAAAACTTCATCGAAAACAACTGAAATCCATTCAAATGACGTCATAGAAAAAATAACAGGCCTGGCTCTCTCTATAAAAGCAACATTTCATTCATAAATAATTCCCCCATTCATGTCATTCATCACAATACTATAAAAATTTATTTTATTTAAAAATTAAGACCATGGAGCTAGAAGTAAGTAAAACTCTATGCGTAAAACTTCATCGAAAATTATCGTTCTTCTCTTTCTAAAATCAATGAATATTTCATTCATATCAGCCATGCAGACTCCATGGACTAAATGATTTTGTGTTAAAGAATTACAGCGATTCTAATACGACTCATTCTACATATTTTGCTGTTTACATTTTACATAGGTGAAAAAAAGGCTTAATAGTAGAAATAATCAAATTTGTATGAGCATTTAAACTGAAATATATTGTCATTGCGTTGTTAAAGTATGTAGATGCACAGAATTTAGGCCAAAATAAAGTAGTTTTAGGATGGATACAACACTCAATATGAATTAGAAAGAACTTTAAAAATCACGATTTTGAGACAAGATGGATGCCATATATCATTTTGAAGTGGGTCATGTGATCGTTTCATATCATGGACACGTGATCGCTTCATATAAGAGGTGTTATTATTATTTTAATTTTTATTTAAAAAACTACTGAATATATTTCGCTAAATTTTTTTTATATATTTTATGGAACAATTTGAATATTGCCTAAAATTTTCGAAGCAATTTGTGAATTTTAAATCCGCTTAAAAAATGCTTGAAAAATTAGGTCCCATAGGGCTCAATGTATTCCATTTTTTCAACCCGGGTTCAATCCAAAACTAATTGGGGGATATTATTCATTTATATTCCCATAGGTCCTATAGACCGTCTGAACAACATACTAAAATTTCATTTTGATTAAGTCATTTTTACGGCAGTTATCGTGCTAACGGACAGACAGACAGACAGACAGACAGAATGAACAAAGTCATAAACACTTTTCAACTTTGTTGTAAAGTGTTAAAAATAGAAATATATCATATTGTCTGTTGATCTGCAATTGCGATTATAGTATATTTAAATGCCTCTTATCCTCATAAGGAGGCGTTGCACCAAGTTCATGTGAGATCAGATATTATAGATATCAATACATTAAAACATTCAAACAACAATTGTTTTGTAAAGGCAGTGAGTTTTGTAATAGACCAGACGTAATGGCGTTTACATTGGTAATAAATCGGACATTGGTTTATAACCAATAAATATAATAATTGGGATTGAAACACAATCAGAAGCAGAAGAAGGAATGACGAAATTCAGCCCAGATCCCCATCCCCATAAAGTTGGGCGAACAATATTTAAAAAGCGTTACTTGTTACTTAACTTACAAAACAGGGTTGTCAGACGATGTTAAGAGAACAATTAAGTTCAACATGAATATTAATACAGTGTTAAAAATTAATGGAAAATATTGATAATAGTAAGAAAAATATTGATAATGGTAACACGAACATTGATAATAGTAAGAAGAATATTGATAATAATAAGAGGAATATTGAAGAATATTAATAAGTTCAACATGAATATTGATACAGTGCTGGACATAACGGAGAAAAAGTGCAAAAAATTAGCATCCTTCTGTGACTTACAGGATCAAGCCAGAGTCATGGGTATGCGGTAATTATGAAGTGTTCTTCAAGTCCCATAATTTTTATTTTCCTTATATATATATATAATGTATAAGGAAAGTATTGTTGTTGTTGTTGAGATCCAGACCGTCCGACCTACCAGAAAGGTGTAAGGTAACTGTTTGGACGGCCGGGAAGTGCCACACAATTTGGATCGGAACCCAGTGGGGGAGGCATCCACAGGGACGGTACCCTCCTTCCCCTACCACCAACCTCTCGGAAGGACTTACGGACCCACATGTTTAACGTGATCGTACTCCGCGTGAACACGGCGACTGTTTTGGCAGTGGCTGGAATCGAACCCGGGCCTACCGAGTGCAAATGCAGCGCGCTAACCAATGGGCTACCGCGCCCCATGAAGGAAAGTATTGTGACGGGATCGAAAATTCGAATTCGAGTTTTCGACGGGAGAGCACGTTTCAAGCATCCCTGATCACGAATCGAACATTTTGGGGGGATGTCTCTCTGTGTGTGTGTGTGTGTGTGTGTGTGTCAGAGAGACTGTGGGGACGATAACTGACGAACGAATGGACCGATTCAAACGAAATTTGGTACAAAAATTGCAATCTATAAACACTGAAAGCCTATCGTTTTTATACGCAATCGAATGTTCAGAACCCCCCTAAATTTTCGAGTGGAATTTTGAAAATATCGTCAAGAAATCAAAACCTCTAATAAAGTTAGGTAAATAGACATTTCTTATGTAATTTTTCATTAGAAAACGATTGACATAAATTTTAGAACGCTAACATGAACCGTTCTCGAGACATTGCACATTTTCAAATAAATTTATCAAAAATCCCATAAATTAAAAAGATATTAACTGTTGAGAAACTTGTTCACTTTTCATATGTAATATCATGCGACAAATTTCGTGACATCATTCTCGTGGATCTAACTCGTTCCATTGACGAGAAAATATTCTTTGAGTAATACTTTTGTATTTGAACGCCAATAGTCATTTATCTACTGTAAGAATAACTTATTTCTCTGTGCTTAACAATTGGCGAGATTTTGGCGATGAATTAGGTGGAGTTTCGCCAACTTGGCGACTTTTTAAAATGTTGCTATATTAACGAAAAACTCGCCAAATGGATAAAAATGACGCTAAATCAGTAAAAATGACGACTCATTGACGAAAATTCATTATCTTGGAAAGAATATTAATATCTACTATAAAAATAATTATTTTTTTTACTGTAAAAGTAGTAAATTCATTGCATTATATAAGGAAAGTCATGTGCTGCCCGCATCAGATTTTTTACTTTCCTTATATACATAATGTGTAAAGAAAGTATTGTGACGGGGTCGAAAATTCACAATCCGTTCAAAAATCACAATCCGTGAATACTGGAAGCCTATTATTTTTAAACACAATCGGTTGTTCAGAACCCGCCTAAATTTTCGAGTGAAATTTTGAAAAATCATCAAAAAATCAAAACCTTTAATAAAATTATGCCTTTCTAACTCAAAAAATCCCATAAATTAAAAAAAATATATTAACTGTTAAGAAACATGTTCACTTTTCATATGTAATATCATGCGATAAATTTGGTGACATCATTTTCGTGGATATAGCTCACTCCATTCATGAGAAAAGATACTTTGAGTAAAACTGTTGTATTTGAACGCCAATAGTCATTTGTCTGCTATAAGAAGAACTTATTTCTCCTTCCATAACGCTTGGCGAGATTTTGGCGACGAATTTGGTGGAATGTCGCCAACTTGGCGACTTTTTGAAATGTTGCCAAATTAACTAATATCTCTCCAAATGACTAAAAATGAAGCTTAATCAATGAAAATGACGACCAATTGACGAAAATTCAATATCTTGAAAAGAATATAAGTATCTACTATAAGAATAAGCTATTTTTTTGCTGCAATAGTAGTAAATTCAGTGCATTATATAAGGAAAGTCATGTGCTGCCCACATCAGATTTTTACTTTCCTTATATACATAGTGTATAAGGAAAGTATTGTGACGGGGTCGAAAATTCGAATTCGAGTTTTCGACGGGAGAGCACGTTTCAAGCATCCCTGATCACAAATTAAACATTTTTGAAGTGATGTCTGTGTGTATGTGTGTGTGTGTGTGTGTGTGAAAGTATGTGTGTGTGTGTGTATGTGTGTGTGTGTGTGTCAGTGAGTCTGTGGAGACGACAACTGACGAACTAATGGACCGATTCGAACCAAATTTGGTACAAAAATCACAATCCGTAAGCACTGGAAGCCTATTGTTTTTGTAAGTAATCGAATGTTTAGAACCACCCTACATTTTCGAATAAAATTTTGAAAGAATTGTCAAAAAATCAAAACCATTGATAAAGTTACGCAAATAGACATTTCGTATGCAATTTTTTATTAGAAAACGATTGACATAAATTTTAGAACGCTAACATGAACCGTTCTCGAGATATTGCACATTTTTCAAAAAAATTATCAAAAAATCATATAAAATGAAAAAAAAAACATATTTCCTATTGAGAAACATGTTCACTTTTCATATGTAATACCTTGTGATAAATTTGGTGACATCATTCTCGTGGATCTAGCTAGTTCCATTCATGAAAAAAGATACTTTGAATAATACTTTTGTATTTGAACGCCAGTAGTCTTTTATCTGCTGTAACACCAACTTATTTCTTCGTCCATAACGCTTGGCGAGATTTTGGCGAAGAATTTGGCGGAATATCGCCAACTTGGCGACTTTTTGAAATGTTGGGAAATTAACGAAAATCTCGCCAAATGGATAGAAATGACGCTAAATCAATGGAAATGACTACTAATTGTCGAAAATTCAATATCTTGGAAAGAATATTAGTATCTACTATAAGAAAAACCTATTTTTTTACTGTAAAAGTAGTAAATTCATTACATTATATAAGGAAAGTCATGTGTTGCTCACATCAGATGTTTTTTTTACTGTAAAAGTAGTAAATTCATTCCATTATATAAGGAAAGTCATGTGCTGCCCACATCAGATTTATTGCATGTACCAGAATATATTATATTGCAGGTCGAGTTTTGAAATATTTTGTATTCGGCAAAACAAGGTTGACCACCACTCCCAACAAAGCCACAATTCTGGTCTCACAATGACAAGATTCAAATCTACTAATAGTTAATGAATGATATGATGTTGATAGCGGACATGTTGTAATTCACAATGTAAAATTCAATATACTTAAATAAAGGATAAATTTAGAAAACTATTAAAGTTTATTTAATGACAATATTAATAATATTTTAGTTTTCTTTAATAGTAAGTTGTCTCTCACTGAAGAAAATTTGACGATTTGAATATTCTTCAAGATGCAATGTCCGATGATCCAATATACGTAAGCTGTGCTTTAGATCATTTTAGCGTTAAATTTTAATGCCGGTACATCCTTAATTTTGGTCCCTTTGACCAGTAGTTAATTTTATATACGGTTACCATCATCGGACTAAATGGCAAAGAACTTAACTGTTGTAGTCTCGTGTAGTATGAGCTCAATCGGTTACATAGTATGGCGGATTTTATCGATAACCTCAGATGCAGACAAAACTGAGACAAATGAGGATTTTTCTTGGTGTCTTGACTTTTCAATGCTGATGAACTTAACAGCACGAAACCGATCTACGCTATACTTGTCACTGAACTAGACGTATAATTCAAAGCTTTAAGATCCGCGGGGTTCTGTTAATTTTTTCTAACAATTGAAAAATGGAAATTTATGCCAGAAATATCTCTATTAAAAAAAAGTTGCCGCCGCCGCGAACAAATAGCAAAACATACAGCTATGGGATTTTGCCGTTTGTTCATAATATAGTAAGCAATCGTTCTTAAAAGCAAGCGGCATGGCATAGATTGCGATGCAGGCTCAGCGAGAGCCAGAAAGTAGGAGACGAAGCCTCCCAACTCACGAAACGAGCTTCGGGGTTGGCGATCGTAGTGAGTTGGGAGCTAAAGTTTGATGAAATTGTTCGCAAAACGTGTTAAGGTAAACGTCAACGAATGAAGGGTCGAAGGTCCAACGGGTGTATCGCCCTTGCTGCGAACTCAGATTAATGAACGACAGGAATGGATGGGTGGAATCTTTACGAGTGTTACGAGTTTAAGCCAGCACAAGATACCTAGGTGGTCATGTGTTCCATCAAGCTTGCAAGAGAGGAAACTTTGTGAAGGAGCGCCTACGCACCACGTTCACAAGACCCCCAGGGTGTCCCATGGCGAAAGGAAGGAGATTTGTAGCTTCACATCTATAGAAGCCTCCACGAAGGGTGGAAGTCTGACTTGGCTTCGATATGACAACATCCATGCCCGGTGGCGGGATTTGAACCCGCAACCCGTCAATCCAGCGATCAGACGGAGACGCATGCCCCTGACCGCTCGACCACCGGATCACATTTCTCGACGTACATACGTTTATAAAGCCAAAGCGCTTTCGGGCTTCACCATTCCCTTTATTAGTGGCGAAATGAAATTGTTTGAAAAAACTTTCCTTTCAATCAGTTGCAAGACACACATATTTTACCTTATGATTCCCTGTTCATTTATCTGTATCGTTATTCTATTTGTAATTTCGATCCTGTTCAGACTGTAAATTATGCTTGGCGAAACTCGTTCTCGACTCGATGCGTGTCAAACCTTTACGTAATTTCCTCTGATTTTACCTTTGGATATAAATTCTACTTCAACGACATACTTTTTGGTCATGGACGTTCTTCCATATTGTACTTGTATTTAATAACTATTTAAATCTTAAATAACTTGTTTATACAATAATATGACGTAATTATTGTAAAAACGTAAATGAATGATATGTAAATGTTGACTGCCGATTTGGATTATATGTAAGCATTTGTTGGCACTGTATTTTTATTTCGCCATTGATGAAAGGCATGGTGATGCCCGAAGGCGCTTTGGTTTTGTTAACTTTATGTACTTCAAGAAAGGCGGTTTTATTAAATGACTTTTTAAACCTGTATTAGTTTAAATAATTAATAATTTATCTTCACGGAAGATATCTGCGTACGAATTTGGCAGTTCTTGGATAATTTTACATATGGGAGTCGTTTCACTTTCTTTTCACAATGGAGTATGAGTACTTTACTAATTAACTAGAATGGCACTATTTGACTTTATTATATAAAAATGCATTTTTCGTCTTTACATTTTCCAATCTCAAATTTTGCAAAAATTTGCTTGTAATTGCTATAGTTGATCATACTGCTATTGCTGTTCCATTGCTAATGCTATTGTTGTTCCATTACTAATGCTATCGCTGTTCCATTTGCTCACAATTGTAGTGTGTTACTGTTCCCCCTTTGAAAATACTTAAACAAATGTGCATTGATATCAAGTTTGATAATGTACACCAGGTGTGGCACGAAGAAAATAAGTTATATTTTAGGATTATTATTAAGCAACAGAGACATGGCCGTTGATCTCATAAAGTGGAATTAACATTTAAACGTACATTGCTCGTTGTTGTACCGCAATACCCTCCAATTATTTTTACCTTTTGTGTAAGTCCTGAAAAGAATTATTAATTAGTATTAAAAGATTAGACTATTTAAAACTTAAACAATATAATTTATTAACCACATCAATTTATCATCAACAACAATTTCTCATTTATATCATTTCTCGTTTATTATCAATTTTCATTTAACTATTTTAGCTAGGGGAGATACGACCAGAAATATTAATTTTACGAAGGTGTCTAGGACCGGTAACATCAGAGCGCATACCTTCCAGTTTAGACTTGGGCTCATCATCTCGCTTGCATCAGTCTTATACTGCCATAACTCTGTGGTGTGTGGCTCCTCCTCGTATATCTCACTTCGACTGATACTTTATATCTGCATACTATAAATGCAACTCCTAAGTCATCTCTGCTAGGTCATGTTCGCTTCGCTCCTTTTGTCAAACTCTTTTCAACAACACTTCGTATGAAACTTCTTACAACAACACATTTCGTGTCAAGCTTACTTCTGCAACATTTTGTATCAGAGTGACTTTGTGGTTCCTTGAGCGGGGGGGGGAGTAGCTCCGCCCTTCTTCCTCTTGGCGCTCATTGGTTCTTCTGAACCCAATGGCATCACTTGACATTTATCAAGGCCCCTCTCAGCCCCTTTGGCCTGGGACACATAAATTTATTGTATTTGACCTAAAAGTTCGCGTTGTTGTAAACCCCGGCGCCAGTCAGACTCGAGCTTTGTTAGCCGTTCTAGGCACATTAAATATTGAAATAAAAATGTCTCATGTGAGGACATATTCTGGCCTCACACCAGGAAAAACCGTCCATCCTCTGGGGGCCTAATGGCATCTCCAAATCAAACATTTTATCGCGTTTATTTGTTACTGCAATGATTAAAACTATTATGTTTTGTGATCATTGAGCCAAAAATAACCCCATATATGCATGATTCTGTCAAATTTATCCTATGATGCCATGTTAAAAAAATATAAAATTTTGAAGTTTTTACTCGAATGTTAAAAAATTATATTTATTTCTAAATTTTTCGCTAACAAAGCCGAACATAAAATTTTGAGAAGATCCATACTTTTTTTTGGCAGTTCTCGTCTTCATCGGGAATCGATCGCAAATATATATATACAAAAAAAAAACACCGGTTATTTCGCTAAATATAGTCAAAACGTGTTCAGGAGGTCATAAAACATATATTGTCATCAAAATATCGAAATCAAAAATGTTTGGGAAAACTATACTTTCTCAGTATAGTTTGATAAAGTAATCTTCTTCAGTATGAGGAATAAAAAATTGTGTACGTTACTAAAATGATTACGAAACTTCAGGTCCTTTAAATATAAAATATGTAATACCCATAAAAATAATAGACAATACAGGTTATTTAACGTGATTCAGGGAAGTCTATTTTTAAATTTTGACAATAAAAAGTAATAATAGACATATTTCAAGATGAAACAGAACAACATCATATACATTCTTCTCGCATAAATAAAGTCAATATTTATTCAAGTATTTCTCCCCAACGCCGTATTTCTTGTTATTTACATTTTAGCAACCAAAATGCAATATCCGTATTAAATTAGCTGGAGTTTATACGGAGCGGGTTTTTCAAAGAAGAAAAAAGAGAAATAAGTTCTTTTGATGTACGATTAGCTTTAAAGTTCTGTTAAAAAAATTGGCTTATTTCAATTCCAATAGGGGGCAGCACAGTAAAGATAAAAAATGTACATATAGCTCCTTTACTCTTTTGGCCGCATTTCTACTGGCGCATCTACTAGTTTTATTTAGTTTATAGCGCAATTAATATCCGGTAATAGGTATAATAGTCGAAAGTTTTGGATTTGGTTGCAATCATATATTATCAAATGTATGAAACTGTTTGAAAAGGATAAGAAAAATAAGAAATTAAAATAAACATTAATTATAAATATAACAAATTTAATTAAAATAAAACACACATTTAAATAGCATAAAACTCAAATTATGTAAAATGAAAGTAATATTACATAAATTAAAATATAATTCATTTTCACATGGGCTTATTTGCATACTTTTTTCAATCTATATAGAAAATATTTCTAATTTGTGACACTCTCTAATTAAAAATTATATTCTTGGATCTGCTATATAATTATAATTTAATTGCGAAATCTCTCACAAAAATTTCCCTATTTTTAAATCGCAAATATATTAATTTTATCCGATTTGTTAAATTATTTAGCATACACAAAAGAAAAGTCAATATTACTATTATGCTTGGCAGCAATTCAATATATATGAAAATTAAATTTCACTTCTGATAATCACTTTCGTATTTGGAAATGTATGAATTTAATATAATTTTCCTTATATACATAATGTATAAGGAAAGTATTGTGACGGGATCGAAAATTCGAATACGAATTTTCGACGGCAGAACACGTTTCAAGCATCCCTGATCACGAATCAAACATTTTTGAAGTGATGTCTGAGTGTGTGTGTGTGAAAGTATATATGTATGTGTGTGTGTGTCAGTAAGCCTGTGGAGACGATATCGCACGAACGAATGGAGCGATTCGAATGAAATTTGGTGCAAAAATCACAATCCGTGAATACTGGAAGTCTATTGTTTTTAAACGTAATCGAATGTTCAAAACCTACCAAAGTTTTCGAATGAAATTTAAAAAAATCATCAGAAAATCGAAACCTTTAATAAAGTTACGGAAAAAGACATTTCTTATGTAATTTTTCCTTAGAAAACGATTGGCATGAACTTTAGAACGCTAGCATGAACCATTCTCGAGATATTGTACATTTTTCAAACAAATTTATCAAAAAATCCCATAAATTAAAAAACATAATAACTGTTGAGAAACATTTTCACTTTTCATATGTAATATCATGCGATAAATTTGGTGACATCATTCTCGTGGATCTAGCTCGTTCCATTCATGAGAAAATATACTTTGAGTAATACTTTTGTATTTGAACGCCAATAGTCATTTATCTGCTATAAGACTAACTTATTTCTCTATCCATAATGCTGGGCGAGATTTTGGCGACGAATTTGGCTGAATGTCGCCAACTTGGCGACTTTTTAAATGCTGGCAAATTAAAGAAAATCTCGCCAAATGGATAAAAATGACGCTAAATCAATGAAAATGACGACTAATCGTCAAAAATTCAATATCTTGGAAATAATTTAAGTATCTACTATAAGAAAAGCTAATTTTTTTACTGTAAATGTAGTAAATTCATTGCATTATATAAGGAAAGTCATGTGTTGCCCAAATCAGATTATTTTAATTTAAAGTATAGAGATTTTCACTGTTCTTGAAACTGATGCATTTTGTTTGGGCTCCTACAGAATTTCCGATATGGTAAGAGCTTTTGTGGATCTACAAACCAAAATAGATACGGAACTTAGTAAGTTAATTAAACAGCTTTTGCAATATCTCTATTGATGTACAGTTATACAACTAGTGTTATAGAATTCCATGTAGACCAGAGTAGTTACCGGAACAGCATAATCAATACATTTTTGTCAATATGGATGTGGCTTTCAATGTTTCCTTGATGCGATTAACTCACCCCATTGAAGAACTCAGACCGTATGACTCACCCAAAAATTTGGAGTATTTGAGTCAACTATCTTACGCTCGGAACGATCACTTTCTCCATTGGCTGATCTGATATTGAATGTACATAGATATATAATTATTCCTGCATTCTGTGGTATTTACCTCAATTTTCTGAAATCAAACCAAAGTCGCCAAATTGGTTATATTTCACAATGTTTTGTTTTCAAATAGTTTCAAATTTTTTGGCAAAGTTATATAGTATTTAGAAAATCCCGGGACATTCAATTATTCACACGTTTTTGGGGTATTTCCTGTAATTTTCTGAATGCAACCCAAAATTACCCTATTGGCAGAATTTCATAATGTTTCATTTTCAGATATTTGCAAATCTGTTAACTGAATCATATTCATATGTGTCCTTGCATAGGTTACTTCTAGCTATGGAAGTTGTTCCATGACTGCAATACATTCACTGAGGAGAAATTATCCATTAAGGTCATGAAAGAATTTATGACATTTTTATCCCAAATAATTTAAAATACTAGCTATTTGCAATTTCCAATTCCGTTTCTGGTGTTATAACAGCACTCCGAGGTTATCATGGTGTGATGAATCGCAGGAAATTTGAAACCGTATTTTTTAATCTTGAGTTCTACTGACTAAGCTATGACTTGAAACAGTATTGTTACACCGTATCCTCTGTAATCGTGATTGTGCACGCAGGATACAAGAAAGTCTCGAAGTTCCTGGATAACAATTACACTTATTCACAAGCACAATGTAAATAGGGACAATGTATAGTCAAATAGCACTTAAATGCTCCACTAATTTTAAAAAATAACTGATATTAATATCAAAACATTGACAAAATCAATTTCACAAAACAGCTGCTACTATTCTCGAAACATTGACAAAAATGACAGTTCAATGTAGCTCATTTCACATCAACTGCTCTCTCGCTGAGGGATGACTGCTTTTTATAAGCTCTCTGTAGAAACCTCTAGAATTATCAAATATCTCTTAGACTATTGGTTATTTTGAGGTCTTTCGAGTATTCGGAAACTCACCAAATATCGCCAAATTGGAGATAAATCGCCAAATCTGGCAACCCTCTTTGTACTCGAAGTCTGTACTTCGAAGTCTGTAAACCCTGCGTTTATGTCATGGGAACTGATGCCCTTATGATTGTCTTCCGAAAAAAATACCCCGGTGAAGCCTTCTGGTCTATGAAAGAGACGAAAGACTCCAAGGAAAAGGGATATTACAAGGTCGCAACAGTATATACTATATATCATGGCATATTACATGACCTGCTCTACAATATATAAAATCTCGATGCAAATAATTTTTTATTATTCTTCTAATATGCTAAGGTTATTTGGCCTGAAAAAATCTTATATGTTTAATAATGTGTCATACAATTTTTTCTCTTAGCGATTGATGTGATACGCAAGAGGAGATTCAAAATCCCACCTCCGAATCCTGAGTTTTACTGACTAAGAGATTTGACTAAGTAACTTAATTAACTTCAGAGAGTGGACAGCATAGCATAATAATCGACCTGCTCTACAATATATAAATTTGTGACACAAATAATATGGCACAATTTTTCTAAAATTCGGAAGTTACTTCCGCTGTACAAGATGCACATATTTCATTATTTAAAACTCAACACTTAATTTTTTAACGCACAATATTTTTCTCGTAACTCATGTTACAATATCGCTCAAATGTTAGCATAATATGATACGCAGATTTGAAATTTAGTCTCTAAATCTTTTGTTCTGCTGACTAAGCTATGACATCAGGTATTACACATCATATCATATTCCCGGCCACACAAAAAGCTACTGTAAGGTTTCGGGTCAGTCGTGTGGTCTGGGTCTTCCACATCATATCACATTCAGTGACCCGCTCAACAATATGAAATTGTTGTAATTACTCTTTTTAATATGTTGAGGTTATTTAACCAGAAATAAATTCATTTATTTATTTATTTAAATGTCGTTACATAGTTTTTAGCCGCACGATATTTTTTTTCGTAACAAAAGCCTTAATATGATTAGGAAGCTAGCATGAAATGATGCAAATATATTTGAAATCCCATCTCTGAATCTTGAGTTCTACTGACTGATATATGACATGATTGAATATACATAATAAGTAACACAGCATATTAAGTGATATATTCTACAGTATAGAAAGTCAAAATGCTAATCATTAGCTATAATTTCTCTAATAAATTGGATAAATTGCGTAAATTAATTATTTATAATAAAGTTTGTAATCTTAATGACAATATTTCATATTTCTGGTACAGATTCCTGAGCCAATTTTGACGCCAATCTATTTTGAGACTAACATATTTCACTCGTATAGAAAAAAACATCTTATTGGCTTCTATTTTTGTATTTTTTTAGCCTTTGACTATTTATCTTCATCAAAACGCGATTTTCCTTCAATCTTTTAAAGTAAAATTAATTTTTCTTCTAGCAATTTCAAACAAAACAATCAAAATCACGTTAAACTGAAATTCATCTTATGCTTAAATTTACATTACAGAGAATTCATATAAATTGTTAGTTTTCGTGAATCAGCTATAAACCTTAGATTTATGGCATCTCTACAGAATACTAATTGTACATTTGTAATTTCTTGCTTAAATACAATTTAATTGCATCATTATTAAATGAGATTAATGGTTTGAACACAGCCTGAACATCCGTCTCTAAATACTATCGTAAATAATATTTCGTGATAATTTATTCTTACTTTTCATATATAAACTGTGTAGTATATAAGAATTAAAGACAAACTGAAAAATAACAATGTATATAATTATTTCAAGTGTGTCTGAGATGCCGGATAATCTTTCACGTTAAATTCATAAACCATATATATAATTAAAAGAGGCAATCTACAGATGAGTATGATATATTTATATTAGCCTCATCATGCTCTTGTATACATAAATTGTTTTCGGAAATATATTATTTTAAGATTTTAGAAAAATGACACGTTTTAAGGCACTCTCAACATTTTGATAAATGTCTTCATATGTGAAGGGGTGGTACAACTAAAGAACGGATGTAGGTATCGTTAAGACATTTTATATACAGTTCTAATTTAAAACGGAACTTAAGCTTCCTTGCGATAAAATCATATTTATCAGAGTCTGTCGGGTTTTCCTCACAATAATCATCTACGAAGTCCCCCGAAAAGAATACTCTTCATGGAATAAAAATTAATTGCGTAGCTGAACAAGAGCATAGAGTAAGTTTGATTAAATATTATATACATTTTCCCTCGTATAACATATTTTAGCTAACTTTGGTCAATCCAAAAAGAAATTTTGTAAAGTTTGAGGGTGGTAACTCTATAATAATAGGCATAATACCTCTAAATTAATAGGCAATAACTCGATATCGATCGCTGTTATTTGGTCGTCATCGTATGCCAGCGGCAGCACACTTGTTTTAATAATGGAATTTTGTAAAATTGGAGGGTGGTAACTAGTATGATGCAACTGATCGTTTACTTCATTACTTCTCAATAAATTAAGTTTCCTATCATCCTGAATAATAATAGGCACAATACCTCTAAATAATTTGGCAGTAACTCGATATCCATCGTTGTTATTTGGTCGTCATCGTATGTCAGCGTCAGCATTTGTTTCCACAACGAAGTTATGTAATGTTGAAGGGTGGTAACTAGTATGATGGAACTAATCGTTTACTTCATTACTTTTGAATAAATAAATGATTTTATTACTCTCCATAATAATAGGCACAAGGCAATAGGCAGTAATTTAATAGGCAATAGGCAGTAACTCGATATCTATCTTTGCTATTTAGTCGTCATCGTATGTCAGCTGCAGCACTTGTTTTCATTTTGAACATTCTTACAGTTGGAAGGTGGTAACTACTAGTAGGATGCAACTGATCGTCAATTCATTAGTTTTGAATAATCCAAGTTCCCTATCACCATCCTTAATACCTATAAATTAATAGACAGTAACTCGACATCCATTGTTGCTATTTGGTCGTTATTGTATGTCTGCGATGGAACTTGGTTCACTAAATTACTTCACTCTTTAACGACATATGAGTCATCATTTAAATAAAGGAATATTTTAGAACGAATCGTCCCACACATGAATGGATATCGTATGCCTTTCTATAGATATCAAATCTGCCTTTCTACCTCCATCTCCACTTTTTAGTCCACACATTCTCTATGTCATGCAATGGTACAATGTGGTTCGAATCAGCCACTAATTCGCTCATGTCATCAGTTATAACTTGGTCATTACTGGCTTGAGGCCTAGCCAGGCAAAAGCAAGTTCCTTCTTAAATATTACTTAAATATTCGTGTTGTTAGAATTGTCTCAGAAGTCTATGTTCCATGGCCGGGATATTTTATGGACTGTAATAAATATAATTTGACACTTAAATTGTTCATAATGTACATACTAAAGCATGGCGCCGTCCTGTCTTCTACATTGTATGTTGTCCATGTTACATATCCTGATTGTAAATCTTGCAATTCGTATTCTATATGTTATTGGCCTTATATTTACACAAAATCTATACAATTCCACCTTTGGCGTGTTTTCCCTAAAATGGTATATTTTGGCATCGCGCAGATGTTTAACTTCGAATGAAATAAATCCACATTATGTAAATTATAAAACAATATCATTTTAGCGTATTTCGTATTATATGCCCCAATTAAAATGCCGTTGTTGTACGCTTATTCGTTATTAAATAAAATAATCCGCACCGCACACAGATAGAAACACAGTAACACACACAGGTATTTCTGAGATTGTTTTAATTGTGCTCTAAAGGTCTCCACACTTGATTTCATTTCAAAATCTCGACAAATCAACAACTGTTGCCTGGATGGCTTTCGTTCTCCTCCATTGCACCCGTATCAGCAAAAGTTCCTCAAATAGTTTTCGGGAAGAAAATGATTACTTAAACTCACTATTGCTATAGATTACTAACTATTGCTATAGAGACATAGATTTCAAAAATGCCAGAAAATTGATGAAACACACTGATAAATATTTTTAAGGGGGTAAATTTTAAAGTTTACTCATCATCAAATTATTATGATTGAAGAATCATTATTTGTTGCGAATATAAGACAGAATATAAATATATATTCAGCCTAAACTCGTCTAAAAAATGTGTTTTTTTATTTTTGAAAAATAATGTAGAAGCATTACGGTTTGCAATCAATATTTATTGGAAAGATCGTCATTCGGTTTAATGGTGGTGTTGGCATTATGGTGGTGTTGGCATTGAAGTTTGCAATAATTCTGAAAACCGCTAAGAAACTGATTAGTTTGAAATTTGATCCGTATTCTGTTTCAACATTAAAAATTAATAAAAATCCTAAATGAAATTAAAAAACTCACTCCTATGTATATGGGCACATGTCTGGATGTATACATGTTCGAAATTGTGAGGCTGAGTTTTAAAAGAATTTTTCGCTTTGGCGTGCACAGACACACAAAAAGACAGGCATGCATTTTATTACGATAGACTGCAAGAAAGTAAAAATACACTAGAGGCTAAGTACATTAGATAAAAAACATTTCATTTTTTTATTATTATCTAATTTTGTACCGAGTCATCTGGGAATCATGGTCTGAGTCTTTAGGAACATATTTTATTTAAATTTATAATATTACCTATAAAATAATAACAATATTTAATATGTTATTCTAGTATATTAATATTCAACTTCAACATTAAAAAAAATAAAAACCTAAACCAAATTTTAAAAAATCTGATGTTGGCAGCACATGACTTTCCTTATATAATGCAATGAATTTATTACTTTTACAGTAAAAAAATAGGTCTTATATATATCTATATTATCTTATATTATCTGAAATAATATTCTTATAGTAGATACTTATATTCTTTCCAAGATATTGACATTTCGTCAATTAGTCGTCATTTTCATTGATTAGTATCATTTTTATCCATTTGGCGAGATTTTCGTCAATTTGGCAACATTTAAAAAAGTCACCAAGTTGGCGACATTCCGCCAAATTTTTCGCCAAAATGTCACCAAGCGTTATGGACGAAGAAATAAGTTATTCTTTTAGCAGATTGCCGTTCAAATACAAAAGTATTACTCAAAGTATATTTTCTCATTAATGGAACGAGCTAGATCCACGAGAATGATTTCACCAAATTTATCGCATGATATTACATGTAAAAAGTAAATATGTATCTCAAGAGCTATTATTTTTTTAATTTACTAGATTTTTCGATAAATTTATTGGAAAAATGTGCAATATCTCGAGAACGGTTCATGCTAGCGTTCTAACGTTTATGTCAATCCTTTTCTAAGCAATAGAATTATTCACAATAATAGAATTATTCACAAACACTTATATAAACTGTCAAGAAAAGTATAAAATGCAAGCTAAGAGCGATCAAAATTTAAAACCCTAAAAAATTTTGTAAGTAATTTGAGACTAATTTAACAAAGATCATTATAAGTCAATATATAATCATTGTAGAAAAATAAAACTAGTAGTAAATTATGTTAAATATTTAAATACAATAACAAAAAATCTAATGTGGGCAGCACATGACTTTTCTTATATAATGCAATGTATTTATTACTTCTACAGTAAAAGAAAATATGTTATTCTTAAAGTAGATACTTATATCTTTTCCAATATATTGAATTTTCGTTAAATAGTCGTTATTTTCATTGATTTAGCGTCATTTTTATCCATTTGGCGATATTTTCTTTGATGTAGTAACATTTAAAAAAGTCGCCAAGTTGGCGATATTCCGCTAAATTCGTCGCCAAAATCTCACCAAGCGTTACGGATGGAGAAATAATTTATTTTTCTAGAAGATAAATGACTATTGGCGTTCAAATACAAATGTATTATATAAAGTATCGCTTTTTATGAATGGAACGAGCTAGATCCACGAGAATGATGTCATCAAATGTTCCGCATAATATTACATATGAAAGTGAACATGTTTCTCAATAGGAAATATTTTTTTTTTATTTTACATAATTTTTTGGGAAAATGTGCAATATCTCGAGAACGGTTTTTGTTAGCGTTCTAACGTTTATGTCAATCCTTTTCTAAGCAAAAATTACATAAATGTCTATTTGTGTAACTTTATTAAAGGTTTTGATTTTTTAATGTTTTTTTCAACATTTCATTCAAAAATTCAGGGGGGGGGGGTTCTAAACATTCGATTATGTTTAAAAACAATAGGCTTCCAGTATGCATGGATTGTAATTTTTATACCAAATTTCATTTGAATCGCTCCATTCGTTCGTAAGATATCGTCTCCGCAGTCTCACTTACACACACACATACACAGACATCACCTCATAAATGTTCGATTCGTGATCAGAGATGCTGGAAACGTGCTCTCCCATCGAAAACTCGAATTCGAATTTTCGACCCGGTGACAATACTTTCCTTATACATTATACTATGTATACATATACGGGAAGTAATAATCACTCATGCATATGAGTGATAAGTTTGGTCATGCATAAGTTTGGAATGACTTTTCCGGAATGACTTTGACAGACGGTTGTATATTAGATAGAAAAAAAAGAAACTCAATTTTCATTTTCACTTACCATGAAGTGCATTGCCATGTATAGCGAAAGTAGTGTAATTTTGTCGAAAATGGCAACTCGAGTTTTCGACGGAGCTATACATTTTGGGACCTCTGGAAGTAGAAACAAATATTTTTATTGTAAAGGCTGTGTGTCTCTGTATGTGCCTAGCTGTTCAATGTACGTATCTTTTCTAATTCAAAACCTAATTAAACAAATTTCATAAAATTTGATATGTGAGTCACTTGTGGGTGATCCTGATGCTGATGAGATTTTGGTACGATTCGAGACAAAATAATCTAATTTTTGCGAAATGGCCCACAGAGTTACCGCATGTGTCTACTCTAGCTAACAGACTAAATGACCAAATTTCACAAAATTTGGTAAATAAGTCACTTATGGACTACGGTCGTGATTAGATATTGGTGCGCTATTAAATAAAATGCTACGTCTGTTCAAATAATCAAATAAATGCTTGTTTTAAGACATTTTGACGATAAAAAATATAACTTACCCCATTACTCTGGCACTCATCGTTCTTGAGATATTTTAGATTTTTTGTGTTTATGCTATACCACCTTTAAAAAAAATCTGATATGGGCAGCACATGGCTTTCCTTATATAATGCAATGAATTTCCTACTTTTACAGTAAAGAAAAATATATTATTTTTATAGTAGATATTTTTATTATTTCCAAGATATTGAAATTTCGTCAATGAATCGTCATTTTCATTGATTTAGCTTAATTTTTATCCATTTGGTGAGTTTTTCGTTAACTTAGCAGCATTTAAAAAAGTCGCCAAGTTAGCGATATTCCACCAAATTCGTCGCCAAAATCTCGCCAAGTGTTATGGATGGAGAAATAAGTTATTCTTACAGCATATAAATGATTATTGTCGTTCAAATACAAAAGTATTACTCAAAGAATCTTTTTCCATGAATGGAACGACCTAGATCCACGAAAATAATGTCACCCAATTTATTGCATAGTATTACATATGAAAAGTGAACATGTTTCTCAATAGGAAATATATATTTTTATTTTATATGACTTTTTGATAATTCTTTTGAAAAATGTGCAATATCTCGAGAACGGTTCATGTTAGCGTTCTAAAATATATGTCAATCGTTTTCTAATGAAAAATAACATAAGAAATGTCTATTTGTGTAACTTTATTAGTGGTTTTGATTTTTTGACGATTTTTTCAAAATTCCATTCGAAAATTTAGGGGGGGGGGGGCTGAACATTCGATTTCATATAAAAACAGTAGACTTCCAGTGTGTACTTGTTGGAATTTTTGTACCAAATTTCGTTCGAATCGGTCTATTCGTTCGTCAGTTATCGTCTCCATAGTCTGACTCACTGACACGCACACACAGATACACACACACACATATACTTTCACACACACACATACATACTTTCACACACACACGCACATACTTTTACACGCACGCACATGCTTTCATACACAGACATCACTTCAAAAATATTCGATTCGTGATCAGGGATGCTTGAAACGTGCTCTGCAGTCGAAAATTCGAATTCGAATTTTTGACCCCGTCACAATACTTTCCTTATACATTATTGTATATAAGAAAAGTAATATGTCCGGGTAAGAAATAAAAATGAAAATTGAATTAAAAGTGCAGATTCAGTGTTATTTTGTTTCAATACATTTCAATGTAATGAATTTTTAAAGATATAAGGTGAAGATGAATTTACTTTTGTATGGAAAGTCATATGCTGCATACAGATTTTTTTCCATCTATCTACATCATTTTGTGCCGAGGCATCTGTGAATCATAGACTGATTCTTTTGGAACATATATTTTAATTAAATTTCTAATATCCTCTCTGGGATAGCAGAAATATTTAATATGTTATTCTCGTATTTCAATATTACTGCATTATGAAGACAATGAAAGATATAAAGTTTTAAATGTATCTTATGTTTTTCAATCGGATATCGCAGCTGCTGGTTTTCTTTATAATTGCGTTTTATGATGGCGGTAGTATTTTAAACGAAATATATTGTGTGATTTGAAAGAAATATTAAGTTGAAAGTTTTTTAATCGTTTCTTAGAAGATTGGAAGTTTGAATATTATCATTCGTTTAAATTATTCTTATATTACTGCAATGATCGCTACTTAGATTTATTTGAAATGTATTAATAACAAGTTTTTTTAATATATCAGATACTTTATTAGTTTAGTTGCTTGAAGAATGGCATAAAGATTGGTTTTGTTCGCAGTTTAAATTCAATGATGTGTATCTTATAAAATACTTACTTAATAATGAATGAAATATTATATTGAAATTCTATCTTATTCTTCGCACGGAATATATAATATGAAGAAACTTAAAATTCAAAATCATGTTCAAATTCCTATAGTGTTCTAAATAACATAATTTTTAAACACTTTCAATTAAAATATTTAAATTAAAACTCCTAAAAGAATTATAAAAATCTCTGTTCTCGCTATACAAAATTATCTTCACAGGTAGATTTATCTTTACATCTGAAGAGTGAAACATGCCGATCCCGTTTCTAAACAAATTTACAGAAAATATTAGATTGAATCAATATAGGCCAAACTAAAGGAGATAAAATTGTATTAGAAGATATACACTTACTACTTATATTCTGGTGGATTAGATGGTATATCCGTACCAATTATATTTTCGTAGATTAGACGATTATTCCTTTGTATTAGAAAATAAACCCGTACTACAATATATTTATTTGAAAAATCGTTCACCAAAATAAAACAGATGATGTAAAAATTTGAAAAATAAGATTTACTGCTGTATTAACTCGTTGGGTTTAATTACGTTGCAATTAATTACGCTGCAAATCAAACGATTGTAAGATGACTTGTATACGAATTTCTGATTGTTTTTTAATATCAAATTATTTTGTTCTGGAGTTTAGAATATAAGGGATATGGATGAAACATTAATTCATCTTACAGAGATGATTTTATAATATTGACTTTTTTGAGAAAGTTTTAAGTTTCCAAGTAAAATAAATTATTGCAATACTGTAATACATTTAACAATATCACCCATGATTGTATCGCACTTTAAAGATGCTTAAATAAAATGACATTTGAGTTGGAAAGTATTTCATAATCAATGATGAATGATTGATTAATATTTCTTGATTTTTTTTCAAATACTTTTGCGGAACAAATATCGTCTGCATACTGCTCTTTCAATGGAAGATTTTATAGTGTGTTTTTATTAATATCGCGATAACCCGTAGCCTTAGAAACTTGAAACAAGGACTACTTTTTAGTACGGATATTCCAAGTATACCCTGAAATTTTTGTTTGTAAAATTTGATGCAGCCGTTTTCCCGTGATGATGCGATAAATATACAGACGAACATATAAGCATATTTTCAATTTTAGGTATATAAATATTGATAGATTAAACATTTTTCAGCATTCCTGAATATGAATCAACCATTTTCAAACGCGCCTCTTCGTCTATCGTCAACACCTTGAGGCGAACACTTTTGTACGATTGAAATGTGATGCGATATGTCCACGTGGCACAGTCGCAGGAATTTTAGCATTGAAATTAATTTTTGGAATGAAAGGGCTGTATATATTAAGTCGTTAGTTAAAACATATTTCCGACATTTTAAAAACTTCTTTAAAATAAAATGTTACTGAACAATGGACAAAATCAGCCTGGACGATAAGATCTTGCAAATTCGTCCCAGTAACTCAATGGTAAAACGTCGGCTGGCCAGTTCCGTGATCCAAGGTTCGATTCTGTCTTGGACATCAAGATTCTTTACAAATGCTACAAAAATAGGCATATTTTGTGTGATGTTTATTTAATATCAAATCGCATCATGTACAGGATGGTACATATAAGACGATAATTTATAGACAAAAACTAATAACGAAAATACTTATATCACCTAATATGCAAACAAATATCGGTCTGTTTCTAAAATGGCTTCAATGGCATTTATTATTATCAAATAAATCAATGCTTTTGTAGTACTTTAAACGAACCATTTATGGGTACTATTGGTTTATATTTATATCTAGCCGGTCGTATTTCTCAATTCCATTTGAATTTATTTTACCCGAGGGGGATTAATATCTCTTAAAATAATCCAGTTAATTTCAAAGAATTTGGTGTACTTATTTCAATATAACAACGAAACATTATAGATTTCAGTGTAAACAAGTAATCATACTAGATTACCCAAAATATATAAATAATTAGCCATAGATTAATATAAAATGTAAATCGGAGATTAGTCTTTGATTTATTTATTTTATTCCAATTTAGAACACCGAAGGTAAAAATAGAAACACATTACTCAATTCAGGCATGGATCAAATATTAAATTTCAAGGAATTCGAAAGGACGGATATCGTCTGCCTCAAGTTGCAGAATATAAAACTGAGATGGATATGTTTGGACGGAAAATTGATTCCAGATTTCATTTTTATAAAAAAAATATAAAAGTCAAATCTTGCGTATCAACAATTTATATGGATTATTGACATGATATTTATTATTCGTCACTAGACGAACGGCCCATACTCCAATGTTTCAATAAATCTATTGCCGAGAACATGTGACATTCTCTTCAGAATGATGCATGTTTTCTGTGATTAACTGCCTCTGAAATTAGATATTTTAACTGAAAATCAATATAAATAAAATTGAGAATCCGTCTATGGGTATGTATGTATGTGTGTGTGTGTATGTGTGTGTGTGTGTTTGACTCATCATCATGGAAAAATATTTGCATCGAATTTGATAAAATTTTGTAGATAGCCGTGAAATAGACCCATATAAAATGTATTCTTTGTCTCAAGTTACTAGGGCGAAATACTGTCAAGATATTAATAAACAAGAAAGATTAATCACGCATAAAGCACTGATTATGAAACACTTTCCAACTGAAATGCCATTTTATTTTAACATCTATAAAATGCGATGCATTGAGAGGTAATATTTTTTTTAATTATCAGGATACAATAATTTATATTACTTGGAAACTTAAAACTTCATCAAAACAGGCAATGCTGTTGAATCATCTGCTTTTCCATGAAAACTCAATGCAAATTTCATTCATATCACTTATTATCCAGACTCCAGAGATAAATAATTTTGCATTTAAAATTCAGCAATTCTTATAAACTAATCTTACAATTAATTTGATTACATTCTGCAAACGTTAAAACTAACCTTCGTTGTAAAAATAATCAACGCTTAAAGGTCATTTAAAATCAAATACTGTAATTGCGTAAGAACAGAATTTATATAAATAAAAACAGTATCTATGTCTTGCATGAGGAATTATCTCAGAAATGGATTAACATTTGCTAAATCCACTTTATAGTTTAAGGTTGTAATTTCTGTATCTGGCAATTACATAGTCAAATATTACATGTTTTCAGGTCATTTTACTAATTTCATTGTTAAGTCTTCCATGGCTGTGACTTTGGAAGCAGCTTAATTCATAAAGTCTTTTTTCTATGCTTTGTCGGATATTTCTGTAAAGTATGTCTGGGTTTCAGTCAATATATACCTAAGTGGCTTTGGAACATATAGTATTCCATTGTAATCCCCTTTTGTAAATTTAAATGTACATTTAATTGCAAATGAAAAGAGAGGAAATACAATATAGAATCATGCAAAACATATTTTTGGCATCCGCTGATTGTCTTAGGTCAATAGTTCTTTTTAGGTCGGCTGCTGGAATTGTTAGCCTTTATGAAGATTCACAGCATTTCTGTAAGTAGAACGTTTGTTGCCATTGTTGGCGCTTAAATTCTGGTGTATTTTCAAGTACTTTTACGATATTACTTTCCTTATATACATAATGTATAACGAAAGTATTGTGACGAGGTCGAAAATTCGAATTCGGGTTTTCGACGGGAGACCACTTTTCAAGCATCCCTGATCACGAATCAAACAGGTTTGCGTGATTTCTTTGTGTGTGTGAAAGTATGTGTGCGTGTGCGTTTGTGTGTGTGTGTGTGTGAAAGTATGTGTGCGTGTGCGTTTATGTGTGTGTGTGTGTGAAAGTATGTGTGCGTGTGTGTTTGTGTGTGTGTGTGTGTGTGTGTCTGTGTGTGTCAGTGAGCCTGTGGAGACAATAACTGACGAACGAATGGACCGATTCGAACGAAATTTGGTGCAAAAATTACAATCTGTAAACACTGGAAGTCTACTGTTTTTATAAGCAATCGAATGTTCAGAACCTCCTAAATTTTCGAGTGAAATTTTGAAAAAATCGTCAAAAAATCAAAACCTCCAATAAAGTTACGCAAATAGACATTTCTTATGTAAATTTTCATTAGAAAACGATTGATATAAATTGTAGAACGCTAATATGGACCGTTCTCGAGATATTGCGCATTTTTAAAAAAGATTATCACAAAATACTATAAAAAATATTTCCTATTGAGAAACATGTTCACTTTTCATATGTAATACCATGCGATAAATTTGGTGACATCATTTTCATGGATCTAGCTCATTCCATTCATGAAACAATATACTTTGAGTAATACTTTTGTATTTGAGCACCAATAGTCATTTATCTGCTGTAAGAATTACTTATTTTTCCATCTATAACGATTGGCGAGATTTTGACGACGAATTTGGTGAAATGTCGCCAACTTGGCGACTTTTTAAATGTTGCTAGATTAACGAAAAACTCACCAAATGGATAACAATGAAGCTAAATCAATGAAAATGACGGCTCATTGTCGAAAATTCAATATCATGGTAAGAATATAAGAATCTATTATAACAATAACATTTTTTAACTGTAAAAGTAGTAAATTGATTGCACTATATAAGGAAAATCATGTGCTGCCCACATCAGATTTTTTTTCATAAATTATTAGATCCTTATCCCACTGGTCAATTTAAGACTCATTCTAATTGGCACAAAATACGTGACAAATATTATGGCGATTTACAGAAGGTCGTTCCCACTTTATGGAAACGAATTTGTATTTATGTTTCTCGTTAGTATTTTGAGATAAAGGTTTGACATTTTCAATATAATCGTCTGCTACTGTTTGGTTTTGATTGCAATGTAGAATAAAATATTTATTTTGAAAATGGCTGCTGAAATTGATAGATGGCTCGAAGGTTACATAAATGCGCTTTCCGAGGGAAAAATCGTATCAACATATTATAAAGCGATGTAAAAATCGAGGTTATTGTTGAAGGAAAGGTATTTTTAATATATTAAATTTGAAAGGAAAAAAGCGTCTAGCTGAAAGTAAAAATGAAAAACTGGCCGCAAAATCGCATCCTAAGACTGTTCAAAAGCGGGTATAAATCAAGAAAGTGAAGTCTCTAACCCTAAAAGAAAATCCACCGACTCAAAGATCCATTGCATCGAAATTGGGAATGTATTCTGGCACTGTAAGTAAAATCCTTCATAAAGATTTGAAGTTAAGAAATATGTTTAAATCTAAAGTTCATCTGCTTTTGCCAAAGCATATTGCGGAAAGAACAACGTCTTGTAGAACATTATATGAAAAAACACCAAATTGTTGATAAATGGAAATTTGTGGTAACACTCGATGAGGCATGGGTGTATTTAAGTGACTGTAATAAAAAAGAGCAATTTTCTATTGCTCAACTGACGAAAATGATCGTATGAAATGGCTTAGTCAATGTGCAGAAAAGTTCCCAAAGGGATTCATGATAGTTGCAGTATTTTGTTACAACGGCAAATTAAACCTCAAAAAAGTCTCAAATACAGCTAAAATTAATTTACTCTACTATCAGCAGAATATTTTAGAACCAATTTTTGAAGAATACATTCTAGCCTTATATGGAAATGAAATCAATAAAGTTGAGCTTCATATGGACAAAATCTCTAGTCATACGTTTAAGTCAACTGCCGCATATTTAGCAAAGAAAGAATCAGAAACAGGAATAAAATGTATCCCATTTAATGAAATATCTGTAAAATCAACTGCCGCTTCTCCTATAGATTTACTAAACGGACTTCGGAAAGCGACTCGAGAGGAGGGTGATAAAATTGAAATGACGGTACTAAGAAAAAGTTTACTTTCTGTGGTAAACCAATGAAATATAAAGAATACTATTATTATTTAACATAATAATTTTGTTAAATTAAACTTAATATATGTGGGAGCGGAATCAGTACCAACAGCATCTACTGACTCCACTACACACAAGGACGTGATCGTAATTTCAAAATGCCAAAGAGAACAATTAATTTTAACATAATAAATTTTGTCAACATTACCAATAAAAACACCAGGTTCAAATTTTAAAGAGTTTCCCAGTTTAGGAGAATTAAATCCTAAATGATTTACAGTGAGTAAAACACAAAGGCAACACAAAAATCAGGCTCATTTATCACACAAATTAATATTTATTTAATATTTTCAAAATTGAATATATGCATTTTAACTTCGAATTTTAATTCAGAGACTTCAGAGCTATTCTATTATGAACACATTCAACATTACTGCTCTGGTCAAAATAATATAACAACCAATAATTAAGATATTCAAAAATCATCTGATTTTATCAGGAATCTAAATTAATCACAATATAATCTTAACATGAGCCAGTCATATTAATAGAAATTAGTCCTCGCTATGCCAGTGCTGTACGGCACTAAATTTTCCCGAAAAGAAAAGGTTACCTGAGCCTTTAAATTACAATTTTGGATGCACAGACTTTCCTCAGGTGAGCATGGGTTAAGCTGGATCAAAAAGTTCCAAAAATGGAATGGCGAAGGATAGTCCAACAAAATTTAGAATACAGGACATCCGTCTATTATGCACCAGCGTGAATCGTTTGCGGAATAACTACTCCAAAACCCGAAGTCGATGTCAGTTTCCTGGAATAAAAAAATATATTTTAGAAAATGTACAGAAGAGTTAATGTATGTTTCCAGGATCTTCTTCAATCATCTCCAGAAATGCAGGGGCGGTTTCCTTTAGAACCAAATGCCCATCTCCGCCAGTTAGCCATTTCGGCCAAAACGCCTTTGTCTAAAATCTTAGACAAATTCTTCAAGCGACTCTGCTCGTCGAAATCTCCAGCTCCAAGAGACAAAAATGTGGGTCGCTCGAGCCCACGCAAAAAGTTCTCCTCTCCGCTGCGCCTCTTCCTGATTGGACAGACGCGCTCTCCTAGCAACATGCGAGCAAACGTCACGCATCTCGGCCAGACACAAATCCTAGACATTCCCAACGAATTCACGACCAAATGCGCTTTTCAATGCGATTTCAATAGAAACAAGTCTTAGCGAAAAACACAGCACAGGCACGGACGGAGAGCAGGATGTTTCTCTCACAGAAAAATACGATAAGGCTCATGGCGCAGAAATGCGACATGACAGCTCTCCCCTTCTGGGAGGCAAAAATTTTCCGAACACAGTGAGGAAAATTTTTCTCTCACTGAAAAACACAAAAACACAAAAATTTACAAAGAGTTTTAGGAACCTGTAAGTGTAAAATAATTTAGAACAAAATTTTGGGCGAGAAAACGTGGGCCCCAACGTTTCTCAAGACAACGCCACTGCAGATCTGAATGACCGGCCAAGCCATTCATCACCACAGGAAAAGACCAAAAGAAAACCAAAAGGATGACAAGGCGTCACCACATCTTAAAGGAACCTTTACAAAAATTTACATAAAATTACACTTAAATCAGAAAAATTTGTCAAGGCACTTTGCCTGACAACACAATATCTCAATCAACAACATTGAGATCAACCAGATGATATGAAACAAAAACATGGTATGATGTGAATTTACAAACTTAACAATATAAACAATTCAAAAATTTCAAACAATTTGTCACTTTCAAAACACACAAGTGACACAAAAATTCTTAAAGGATTAAATATTTTGAAAATTAATTTTTAATTTAAATTTGTCATATTCAGGTAATGAGATTCTTTTACTCATTCAAAAATTTGTCTCACTTTTTGAGAACAAAGTCACTTTCAATATTTCAATTTCTTAATTCAATTTTTCAATTCAAAAACTTTCATTTAAATCTTAAACTTTCACTTTAAATTACTTTCAATTCAACTTATTAACTTTAAATTACATTTTCTTTTCAATTTTTCAACATTTCAACTTTTCCTCATTTATTCAACATATTCAACATTAACTTTAATTCAACTTATTTTTGTCATAAAACACAGTTCAGAATTTTCTCATTCTGCCTCAACTTTCATAAATTACTTTAAATTGTTCATTTATTTAAATTTTTCAATTTACCTTAAAATTCCAATTTACTTTACTTTCAACAACTTTCACTCTGAGATTATTTCAACAAGTGACCACTTCATGTCACGAAGGAAAAATTTACATTTAAACACATTTGTCTACTGAGAGAGAGATAGGAGAAAAAATTCTCCTGAAATTCACGTCAGTTATGTAAAAGAGCAGGAACACATCTAAAGAGCAAACTCGGCGGGGACTAACGAGTTGCCAAAACAAAAAAAAGGGAGGTGTAAAAAAAGAAAAAAAAATACCCGCGTGCAGGATGCAGATGCAGCAGAAACAGGACGCCAGGACACGCCTCAGAAGCCACGGACGTCACAAAAATTTCGGACAGCTTGCGCTGACCCCATCTTCCTCATCATCATCATCTTCTTCATCATCATCATCCTCACAGCTTCACCAGTTTCCCACCTGGCCATCACAACCCTCCTAGGTAGGCTCGGAGCAAGTTGTCGTCCAGGACTCCAGTCCTGCCACAAAGCATCGGACAATTAATTTGTAAAGCTGCTTCTTCATCTGTGATCCGTGTAAAAATGTCCATGTTTGTGTCCACCAGCCAGCTTCCAGGAAAAAGGTTTGCAGCATAATAATATGATGACTGACTGAAATGTGTGTAGATGTTTGAAAACTGCTGGTCAAAAAAAACAACAATGTGAAATGGAATTTCAAGAGAAAAGAATTTCAACAAAACATCAGCCAAAAATTTCACCTCTCTCAGCAACAAAGTTTCAAAAACATTTTTCAAAAGAGATCATTTACTTTTGATCTTCAAAAAAAAATTTCATTAATTTCAAAAATTCTCAAAATCAAACTTTCCATTTTCAAATTCAAATTACTTAAATTCTTTTTATTTACTTTATATTAATTTCAATTTTAATTTCAATTTTATTTTATCAAAATCATTTAGTTTCCAATATTTACTTTTTCAAAATTCAAAATTTCCTCCTTTTTCTTAGGGGAACAATTCAATTACCAACACCATTTCAATTTTCATTCATGAACTTAATTAAGTAATCAAACGTTTTTTTCACAATAAAACACATCAAAACAATCAAAGTCAATCAAAACAGGACTCTCGAAAAATTTTAAAGTCCAAGGAGAGTCAATTAACAAAATTACTTATTATTTAAATTACAATATAAACATTCATAAATTATGGTTCACAAAATCAATTACTTTTTCTTATAAATTTTTTTAACTTAAATGCAAGATTTCCAATAAATTTTAAAATCACAACAATTTTTTCATAAATTCTATTTTAAAAGACAATATTGAAATATAAAACTTAAACAAGTATAAACTTAAATTAAAAATGATATTTTTCTTGCAAAATTTAATTTCTGAAAAATTGTGAACTCAACCAAAATTTAATATTGTGCAAATCTTTGACTCCTAAGATTATAAGGTGTACGTGTGTTTCTGTTTGTCATATAATTATGATTTTGGTGTGGTGTATAATTATTTCTATATTTGTTATTGTAAATGATTCTTCCATTTCCTCTATTATCAAAGTTATTTGAACTATTTCTCAGAACATATTGTTGATTTTTATTAGCTTGAAAGTTTACTCTAGTGTGAACAGCATTTTCATTTACCTTTTTATTTGGCAAATTAAATCTTACTCTTTTCACAGTTTTTTTGTTTTGAGATTTTTCTGAACTTTTTGATAAACAGGATTTTAGTTTCACAGAGTCTTTCTCAGCGGTGATCACAGGAGTAAGTTTATTTGACTTAGAGTTCAGTTTTTGACTTTCAGTAGTTTGTTTTGAAAACTTTTGCAATTCCTCTCTTCTTGGAGGTAAAAGAGTCAGTCTGTTCACATGAACCAGTTGTTCATTTTTGGGATTCATCACATGTCTTATTACGAAGTTTACAGCAGATGTTTGTTTTATCACTTTAAAAGGGCCTCTATTAAATGAACTGAGTTTTCTTGATTGACCATGAGGCAAAAAGGGAGTGTAAAGATACACTAAATCACCAACCTTAATGTTAGATATCTTCGCTTTCTTATGTTGTTGTAGAATTTGTGAATTTTCAGCTTTTTCCAAGTTACTTTTGACTACATCATATGTTCTTTTAAGTCGGAATCTCAAATCCTCACCATAATCATATGTTGATTCATATGTCGGAGGTTTAAATCCAGCAATCAAAGTATTTGGAACTGTTAAATCTCTACCATAGAGTAAATAAGCAGGTGATTCACCCGTAGAAGCATGTATGGCATTTCTATGAGCTAATAAAGCAAAATGGATCATATTATCCCAATTATCTTTATCGTTATATGCAATATTTTTCAAGGATCTGACCAAAGTACCATTTAATCTTTCAACACATCCATCTACTGAAGGCATATAGGCAGTAGTAGTATTCTTTATTATTCCCAATTTCTTATAAAAACATCTTGCTGTTCTAGAAACAAAATTCGTGCCTTGATCTGAGACGATGTATTTGGGTATACCATGCTGAGCCATGTAGTGCTCTAAGCAATTTAAAATATCTTCAGTTTTAATTGAAGCCAAGGGATATGCTTCAGGCCATCTTGTAAAATAGTCAGTTATTACTAATATAAATTTATTTCCAGATCTTGATATAGGTAATGGTCCGACACAATCCATGGCGATTCGCTCAAATGGATATGTGGATTTTGAAAATTTTTGGATGGGTGCTTTGTTATTTCTAAAACCACGATTTACCACACAAATTTCACATGATGCGACATAGTTTTGGGTTTGGGAATACATTCCCTGCCAAAAGTATTTTCTACTCACTGAAGATAAAGTTCTTCTAAATCCACAATGTGCGTAAGTTGGGCAATCATGATGCAACCATAAAATTTCAGACACAAGTTCTTGTGGAACAACAACTCTTTCTTGTTCTTGGTGTCTACGCTTAGGGTGTTTATGAGTACACCACAAGATATCATCTTTTCTAAAAAATACCAAAGTTTGTGGGTAAGGTTTTATGTTCTTATCTAAGAGATCTATAATTTTATTGCATCTTGGGTCAGATTTTTGAGCATTCTTAATTCTTATGAGCAAAGTAGGACAAGTAAATGTTTGTTCCAATTGACCACTTTGTATGTTATTTTCATTTTGAATTTCACTTTCATTAACATCAACAGCACAAATTTCATTTACTTCATTTGTATTGGTAGGATTCAAATTGACTTCTGATTCTCTTATATTGCTACTATTAGTATTGTTTACATTATTAGAACTTTGAGAATTTTGATTTACACTTGGAAAATTTTGATTAACATTTTGATTTATAACTTTATATTGTGACACAAATCTTCGTGGAATGTTCTCAATAGTATTAGTACATTCATCAACATTTCTCGAAAGATAATCTGCCACTAAGTTTGCTTTTCCAGGTTTATGTACTATTTGATAATCAAATTGTGATAGAGATGCAATCCATCTTGCCAATCTAGATGTAGGATCTTTTAATTTAAATATAAACGAAAGGGATATCTGGTCACAAAAAATTGTGAAAGGTTTTCCAATTAAATAGTGTTTATAATAGTTAGTAGCCCATACAACGGCTAATGCTTCTCTTTCGACAACACTGTATTTACATTCAGCTTCATTAAGTTTACGACTAGCATAAGATATTGGATGCAAAATTTTATTTTCATCTTCTTGGGACAAATAGCAGCCTAAAGAGTGATTAGAAGCATCAGTATGTAAAATAAATGGTTTTCTAAAATCTGGAAGGGTCAAAATTGGTTTTGACAAAAGTTTTCCTTTTAAAATTTCAAAAGATTTTTGAGCTTCATTAGTCCAAATAAATTTCTTTTTACTTTCATTATTCTTAGTCTTCAGTAAATCTGTCAGTGGAAGGGTAAGTTCTGCATAGTCTTTTATGAATTTTCTATAGAATCCAGTGAGTCCAAGAAATTGTCTCACATTCTTAATTGATTTAGGAATCTTGAATTTTTCTACAACTTCCAAATTATGAGTATCAGGTTGTACCTTTCCATTTGATACCAAAAATCCAAGATACTTAATTGTTTTTCTGAAAACATGGCATTTGCTTGGTTTCAATTTAAGACCATGTTTACTTAATCTTACAAAAATTTCTTCTAGTTTTTTCAAATGTTCTTCGAATGTTCTTGAAGCAACGATTATGTCGTCTATATAAATTCCAGATATGCCAGCCAGCACCAGAGCCATCAGTCTCTGAAAGGATGCGGGCGCATTCTTAAGACCAAATGGAGTTCTGGTCCATTCAAAGTGTCCGTCAGGTGTTGAAAAAGAAGTTTTTTGATAATCACTAGGATGTAAACACAATTGATAAAATCCACTAGTTAAATCAAGAGTCGAAAAATACAAGGCTCCAGACAGGTTATCTATCAATTCCGATATATTCGGAATAGGATAGTTTTCCACTATCGTAATCTTATTTAACTTTCGGAAATCCGCTACTAACCGATAACTTCCATCAGGTTTCTTAACAAACAGCACAGGAGTATTGTAAGGAGATGTACTTCTTTGAATAATTTTGGCATCTAACAATTCGTTCACTTGGCGCGAAAGTTCTTTCTGTAAATTATATGGGATTCTATATGGCTTTTGTCTAACAGGTATGTTAGACTCCAAATTAATTTCATGCAGTATGGTATCACATCCAGACAATTCTTTCATATTCTTAGCAAAAACATGTTTATATTTACTTAACAATTTCAAAAGTATAGTTTTCTGGGCATAATTCATATGTTTTAAATCAAAATCTCCTCCCCATGCATCAAATGTGTCATTCTCTTCAATACAGTTTTCAATGTCAATTCTATTATTTATGTCAATATCAGCTTCATAGATGTTTTCGAAAGTTCCTAATTTCATACCTTTGTTTATGTAAACACACTTTTCTGATGGATTTGCAACTTTTGCATACAAAAAGTCATTTTCAGGAATTTTATGAATGCTTCTAGCAATGAAAATTTTATTTGCAGAAAATTCTTTACTATTGATAGGTTCAAGCAAAATTGTCGTGTCTTTCTGAATTTTATAATTTCTTTTTAATTTGACAAATGATTCTGTAAAAGGTTTCAAAACACATTTCTTAAACGCCTTGGCAATAGCCAAGGTATTGTCCTGTTGTGAACTTCCTTCATTATGTTTATCACAACTTGTCTGAAAAATTTCATTGTCACTGATATTGTTTTCTGTCAAGGATCTGTCTGTATGTACATCATCATTCATTTGCATTTCATGTAAATCATTTTCACATTCATAATCTGACCTTTCATTCACATTTGCATCAAAATCTCTAAAGTCGACATCTCTAAATTCATTTTGGTAATTGTTTTGTTCAAATAAATATCCATTATCACACTTATTTTCATATCCTCTAAAATTTCTTGAAAAATTTGTGTCTTTGGATCTGTAATCCACATCATTTGTAAAATTGTAATTTCTTCTATTACATTTATAATTTATTGCATTACACTCAGATATTTCAGGTTGAACATCTTTGTGTCCAAAGGTAATGGTCACTTTATTTTTATGCAGAAAGGTACTTCCCAAAATCATGTTGTATTCGTTAGGTGCAGGTGTGTTTAAAATGCAACATTCAATCACAATATTGTCTTTTCCAACGGACAAAAGAAAAGAAGCTTTCTCATCAACCCAAACATCATGATCCCCAACTCCCTTCACAATAATGGATGTATGTTTTGTTTGCACTTTTCGAGGATCAATTTTCTGTAAGGCATCACTATAGATAATGTTTATAGAACTTCCAGTGTCGATTAATGCATTCAATTTGACATCTTCAACAAAAACAGAAATGACCGGAAAATCTTTCTGGCAAGGAGCTTTAATTTCCGTCATGCAACTAATTTCAGAGTTTGATTTGTTAAAATTTGGAGATTGAAAATTTTGTGTTCTGAAATTCTGTCTTCTAAATTGTCTTCTATTACCAAATCTATTATTAAAATATCTGTTATTTCTTCTGTATCCAAAATTATTGAAGTTTTGAAATTTATAATTATCAAAAGAATTTCTAAAATTTGAAAAATTTCTTCTCTGGAAATTTGAATTTCTACCAAAACTGTTACGAAAAGGTCTTCTAATTGATTGAAAGTTCTTTCTTGGAGAATAATTTTGATATGGACTTTTAACATACCTCTCTTCTTCCTGTGAGGCAACCGGAGTTCTTCTTTGATTGAAACGGTTTGTATTGTCAGTTCTTCTAGATGGTGTAGAAGTTTTGAAAGATGTTGAGGGTTTATGTTTCTTCTTTACTGGAATATCTTCCCAATCTTCCTCTATTAATTCATCTTCATTGTATCTGCTTGTAGAGGGCGTATCCAAGAAGGAATCTTCAAAACTGGAGTTGCTCTTTTCCAGATCTTCTCTTATTTCATTCAGTCTTTTCTTTCTTTTTTCTGAGTTCTCACTGAATTTTCTTCTTAATTTCTCAAATTCTTTCTTCTTTGAATTCAATTCTTTCTTCAGCTCTTCAATTTCATGTTTAGGGTCATTTTCAATTCTCACAGCATTTATGTCTTCAGTCATTTCTTCCAGCACTTCATTTTGCACTTCTTCTTCCAATATTGCTATCTCTTTCGCAGCTTCAAATGACTGTGGGTTTGCAGATAAAACAGCTTTTCGAATAATGATTCTCAACCCTTTTTTAAATGCATTTAGTAATATAGCAGTTCTCAGGGAATCTTCATTGTCAGTCCCAGTATCTTGTGGGAAAGCCACATAGGATTCAGCTTCTATGCGGTTCGCGTATTCTCGAACTTCTTCGTTAATCATTTGTTTACAATTGACCAGGTTAGCAACATTCCTGGCAATATTTTCCTTTTTTGTAAAATTGTCCTTGAGTGCGTTAACAACTTCAGTAAAATTCGTGCTTTGGTTTAATTTGGGTATGGATTTGATCAGTCTTTCAGCACGACCAGACAATTTCAACTTTAAGACGAAAATTTTATCTCGATTAGACCATTCGGCGTGTTCAGCGACCAAGGAGAATTTTTCCAAAAAGTCCTGAAATGATTCATTTGCATTGCCAGCAAAACCCGGAATGGATCCAAGGAACTGTGATCCAACACCGATTTTCATTTTGTTAGAGTCTCTGACAGCGGAAACTGATCTGCCAGAATTTGGAGAAAGTCGTGGCGGAGACACCGAAGGCACACGGTTCCGTGAACCAGGTTGTGCAGAGGAGTCACTACTCCTACTTGCACGAGAATTTTTATTATTTCGAGGCATATTTCACAGTTATCACACCAATAGTTTCACTTTCACGGTTTATTTCGAAAAAATTTCACTTTCTATCACTCATTTATGTGTAAATAGAGCACAGGAAAAACACAATGTGTAACGTTTTTCACTTTTTGTTCATTATGATGAACTTCGAATCACTTTTGCATGTGCACAGAACGATTGTATTCACTTTTCATAAATAAATGTATGCACTTTATGTATTTACCTTTCGATGTGTGTGTATTTGGAAATTTCAATTTACTCATATATATCATATATCATATAGAATTTTGTGTATTTATGTATGTCAAATATATCAAGTATATATATGTAACACAATTTCAATATGTAAAATGCAAATTCAACATGCAAACAATACTCTGGTGCATCTGGGCTTATGTGCTTTTTGCACTTATTTACATATGACATATAAATAAAAAAAATTTTCCATGCCCATTAAACTCAAATATTTTGCACCACTAAAAGAAATTTTGTGACTTACTTCGACATTCTAATTCTGCAGTACTCATATGCATATAATCAACACAAATATTTCTGCACTCCTTCATAAAATTCAATATTTCACTCACTGTAATACTCTGGGAAAGGGAACAGGCACCAATTTGTGGGAGCGGAATCAGTACCAACAGCATCTACTGACTCCACTACACACAAGGACGTGATCGTAATTTCAAAATGCCAAAGAGAACAATTAATTTTAACATAATAAATTTTGTCAACATTACCAATAAAAACACCAGGTTCAAATTTTAAAGAGTTTCCCAGTTTAGGAGAATTAAATCCTAAATGATTTACAGTGAGTAAAACACAAAGGCAACACAAAAATCAGGCTCATTTATCACACAAATTAATATTTATTTAATATTTTCAAAATTGAATATATGCATTTTAACTTCGAATTTTAATTCAGAGACTTCAGAGCTATTCTATTATGAACACATTCAACATTACTGCTCTGGTCAAAATAATATAACAACCAATAATTAAGATATTCAAAAATCATCTGATTTTATCAGGAATCTAAATTAATCACAATATAATCTTAACATGAGCCAGTCATATTAATAGAAATTAGTCCTCGCTATGCCAGTGCTGTACGGCACTAAATTTTCCCGAAAAGAAAAGGTTACCTGAGCCTTTAAATTACAATTTTGGATGCACAGACTTTCCTCAGGTGAGCATGGGTTAAGCTGGATCAAAAAGTTCCAAAAATGGAATGGCGAAGGATAGTCCAACAAAATTTAGAATACAGGACATCCGTCTATTATGCACCAGCGTGAATCGTTTGCGGAATAACTACTCCAAAACCCGAAGTCGATGTCAGTTTCCTGGAATAAAAAAATATATTTTAGAAAATGTACAGAAGAGTTAATGTAGGTTTCCAGGATCTTCTTCAATCATCTCCAGAAATGCAGGGGCGGTTTCCTTTAGAACCAAATGCCCATCTCCGCCAGTTAGCCATTTCGGCCAAAACGCCTTTGTCTAAAATCTTAGACAAATTCTTCAAGCGACTCTGCTCGTCGAAATCTCCAGCTCCAAGAGACAAAAATGTGGGTCGCTCGAGCCCACGCAAAAAGTTCTCCTTTCCGCTGCGCCTCTTCCTGATTGGACAGGCGCGCTCTCCTAGCAACATGCGAGCAAACGTCACGCATCTCGGCCAGACACAAATCCTAGACATTCCCAACGAATTCACGACCAAATGCGCTTTTCAATGCGATTTCAATAGAAACAAGTCTTAGCGAAAAACACAGCACAGGCACGGACGGAGAGCAGGATGTTTCTCTCACAGAAAAATACGATAAGGCTCATGGCGCAGAAATGCGACATGACAATATACATGGCCGTAAATTCGTACATAGTGGACTTATTATTATTGTACATTGCTTTGTTGTGCCGCTATATAAAACCCTCCAATTATTTATCTTTCGTGCGAGTTCTGTAAAAGAAATATTAATTAATATAATACTAAATGGATCACGCCATTTTAACTTTAATAATAAAACATTTATTACAAACATAAATACTTAATTATTCAATTACAACAATTAATCATATTATTTCGGCGGCGAAAACATGTGAAACTTAAATTGCCATAAATATGTTTAGACCTAGATATCTTTTTCAATGGGCACATACCTTTAAGTTTGTTTTGAACATAGACCATAATGCTTGCATCAGTAACTTCTACCGGCCAAAAGTCAGGGTGTTTGGCTCCGTCTCACGTACTTCTGATTTACACTGCACACATCAATATATCTAACAATTAATTTTTTGGAAAATCTACGATACACTCTGCATCTCTAATATTGTCGTTCTATCATCATGTCGCTCGAGTCTCTATTTGAGAACAAGTGTCGTTCTTAAGTCACAGGTTGTGACTTTTATCCTCGGGATTGTAACTCCCCCCTTTGCTTTCCTTTGCAGCATTGAAAGTGACGCAACACGCACCTTTTCCATTGGTTAATATTTTATCCAATGGAACTACTTCATATCCTCGTAAGGGCCCGCTCGGCCCCCTCTGTCTTGTCACTCCTAAATTTATAGTTTTATCTGTCCTCTGGGTTCACATGTCGTAAACCCTGGAGCCATTCAGACTGGAAGTATTGCCCGAAGTTTCAGATCAATAAATATTGTACATAAAACTGTATCACCAAAGTTTGACATCTATTTCTGGTCTCGCACTTTCATGGAAAATTCGAGCTAGAGTTATCGTCAAGAATCAAGGCTATCAGATAGAAGCAAATCGTCGGAAGAAATAGTCCTTTATGCATAAACATTAATTATCAAATTCGTTTCCATAAAGTGCAAATGACCTTCTGTACAAGTAGAAAGTCTCAGTGGCCAAGAAATCATCTTGATCAGACGTCAGGTTCATCTCTGATTATAACTCAGGATATTTTATAATTTAAACCCTCTTGTATTATCTCTACATATATTTTTACGAAATCATAATTTATATTTTTCATTTATTATGTATACTTTTTTAAAGTTTCCATAATATTTTTATATACTCCATCACATTTGAAAATATATTCTTCTCACACATAAAAGAAATATGACAGGATTATTCATAATCCTATGATTTATTTATACTGTTCGCTTTCCAGTATAGTGAAGATAAATATAAAGAGTATTATTCCATTCAGGTAAGGATACAATCTTCAGGCCCAACGTTTTCGAAAGGTCTTGGAGAATCTCGCTCAGATTACAGAATATAGCATTAAAGAATATGCTTAGATCCGAAATTGATTGTTTTTCTTACTGAGAATGGAAAAATCCAGTTTATAAACAATTTATTAGGATCAAATTTGAAATAAATTACTACTGTCCGTTTATTGGCTGATTTTGATAAATAACGTCAGCTTCCAATGCGGATTGAGTGAAGATATATTTCTTACTTTATATTCAATGGAATGAAATACTTTATTAAAAACATGTTTTCCAATGTAAAGATTAAACATTTAACATTTTATTAAACATTTTTCATCTTGTTTCAAATGGAATGAAATACTTTATTAAAATAAGTTTACGTAGAAAAAAATTAAACATTTAACATTTTATTAAACATTCCCCATCTTGCTTCAAATAAACTCCAAAACATGCAGTTTAATGTATTAAATACATCTAATGTATTAAATACATCTAATGTAGTAAATATATCTAATGTATTAAATACATCTAATGTAGTAAATATATCTAATGTATTAAATACATCTAATGTATTAACACACAATAATTAGAAAAAACTTAAGTTTGTAGTGTAAGTTTAAGAAATATATGTGACATTTTGGTTACTATTTGTAATATTCTATCACAACTGGACCTCTGTCAAATGTGTTTGAAGAAATATAATTAGGTGATTGCTTCAATGTTTCAATAAATATACTGCCATGTTATCTTAGCTTGGTAATTTTAGCAGCTCTTTTTTAACATACGCATTATGTATTTAACAATCTTTAAAATTATTTATCTAAGGAACCCCCGTGGAAGTAGTTTTTTTATATTTCGTAAAAATAGTAAGAAGTAGCAAAAATGAAGCACACATCCACAACAGAAGGTCTTTATTTTACTTTCTATAAGACGTACAAAAGTTTAAAAAAGGCCAGAGCGCTTTCAAGCATAAGTACGCTCTTCATCAGTGGCTACACGGAAATAAACTTGAATCGTTCATATATAGACCAGATATAGCGACAAAATTTGCATAAATACAATTTACAAAAGACTCTAAGTATAGACAAGGATAAACCGTGAACTATTTTTTTTAAACTTTTGTAAGTCTTATAGGAAGTAAAATAAAGACCTTCTGTTGTGGATGTGTGCTTGTATGCATTCTGCAAAATATGCCAACGAAATTATTCAAAGCACCAATATCTATTTAATCTAGATTATGCTCAATTACTGACAGGTCAACAAACCCGTTGTCCAAAACACGACATAAGTCCATTCATTTATTTTTAGACACATTTCATCTTTTTACTTTCCCTGCAATACATAGTAATGTATAGGGAAAGTATTGGAATCATGCCGAATATCGCAATTCGAATTTTCGACGGATCTACTCCTTTCGAGACCTCTATAAGACGAAAAAACTATTTTAGAGTGACGTCTATGTGTGTGTCTGTGTATTTGTCTGTGTGTTTGTCTGTGTGTCTGTGTGTTTGTCTGTGTGTCTGTCTATCTATCCGTGCAGATTTTGTATCCCCTTTAACTAGAAAACTAATTGACCGAATTTTATAAAATTTGGTAGTTAAATCACTTGTGGGCGAATCTGATACTGATTAGTTTTGGGTACTGTTTGGGATAAAAGAACCCGCCTTTTTTTCCGAAATGGCTCGCAAAAGCATGAATCCACTCTAGTTAAAAAACTAATGGACCGAATTAAACAAAATTCGGTCCATTAGTTTTTTAAGTCGCTTGTGGATTACTCTGAAGCTGATTAGATTTTGGTACGCTTCGGAAAAAATAACCTGTCTTTTTATCGTAATGACCCACAAAAATCGTCAAAATCTGCTAGATTAACGAAAATATCTCCAAATGGATAAAAATGACGCTAAATCAATGTAAATGACGACAAATTGATGAAAATTCAATATCTTGGAAAGAATATAAGTATCTACTATAAGAGTAACCTATTTCTGTTTCACTCTGAAAGTAGTAAATTCATTGTATTATATAAGGAAAGTCATATGCTGCCCACATCAGATTTTTACTTTCCTTATATACATAATGTAAAAGGAAAGTATTGTGACGGGGTCGAAAATTCGAAATCGAGTTTTCGACGGGAGAGCACAATTCAAGCATCCCTGATCATGAATCAAACATTTTTGAAGTGATGTCTGTGTGTGTGTGTGTGTGTGAAAGTATGAGTGTGTGTGTGTGTGTGGGTGTCAGTGAGTCTGTGGAGATGATAACTGACGAACGAATGGACCGATTCGAACCAAATTTTGTACAAAAATCGCAATCCGTAAACACTGGAAGCCTGTTGTTTTTGTACGCAATCGAATGTTCAAAACCCACCTAAATTTTCGAATGAAATTTTGAAAAATTCATCAAAAAATCAAAACCGCTAATAAAGTTACGCAAATAGACATTTCTTATGTAATTTTTCATTAGGAAACGATTGACATAAATTTTATAACGGTAACATGAACCGTTCTCGAGATATTGTACATTTTTCCAAAAAATTATCAAAAAGTCATATAAAATAATCCTATTGAGAAACATGTTCACTTTTCATATGTAATACCATGCGATAGATTGGGTGACATCATTCTCGTGGATCTAGCTCGTTCCATTCATGAAAAGATACTTTAAGTAATACTTTTGTATTTGAACGCCAATAGTCATTTATCTGCTGTAAGAATAACTTATTTCTTCATCTAATCGCTTGGCGAGATTTTGGCGACCAATTTTGGCGGAATGTCGCCAACTTGGCGACTTTTTGAAATGTTGCCAAACTAACGAAAATCTCGCCAAATGGATAAAAATGACGCTAAATAAATGAAAATGAAGACTAATTGTCGAAAATTCAATATTTTGGAAAGAATATTACTATCTACTATAAGAGAAACCTATTTTTTTATTGTAAAAGTAGTAAATTCATTACATTATATAAGCAAAGTCATGTGTTGCCCACATCAGATTTTTTGTATAGAAACCTTACGAAGAGCAGGTATACTGCTAGTATGTGATAAAAACACATCAAACTATTCACAAACCAATATAAAGCTCATAATTAAATTATGGTACTCAATTTAGCGAATCCAATTAACTTTCACAATAGATTCATTTTCCATTCGCATTCACTGTCAATAAAGATTTTTCTGCAAGTGTCTTTTCCCACTGCTATAACAAATAAAGGAATAATACATACTTTACAAATTTATTAAAACAAAGGACTCGCCTTTTGTGGGCAATTTGTCATTTGATTTTAATAACATAATTAAGTTGTTAACCACAGTAGGTTTTGAAAACCTTTTAATTGTTTTATCGGTTTAGCTTTTTGAAATGAATGAATTGCTATGCATTCTTTCTATTGTTGAAACAAGTGGGCAAGTATGAAATTAATTAATACTGTATTTTTGTCATTTTCCATTGTAATGAGTTTTATATATTCAACAGATAAACAGGAAAAACGGGGCTGATTTATTTAATTTTACAGCGGTTTTGTTCTGTTCTTCATTAATGTATATGAAGCAACATATTTTATGTGTAAACTTTAACATAATTTGATGAATTCTTTGCAGTACCAGAGTGGTGTAGTTGAAAACTTAAATGGACATGATCCAAGAGTCCGTTTTTCGATTCTAGGATCCGGTCGAATGACTTTTTTTAAACCGTAATGACGTTCTATAGTATGCGTCTTAGATTTGAGCACTCTCTGAGTGCGGACCATGGACCCATTTCGCCATTACCATCCTCATCACCATGGTGTAGAATATATATGTACATTGTAAAACATTCTGCAAACTTTGCTGCTTTTTTCAGCTACTTTGTTGCAAACTGATTTCGTCAAACTAATAAGAAAAGCCACAATTACAGGCGTTCATAAAAATTCTAGTTTCATTTCTGAAATAGTCTGCTAAATATCATCTGTCGAAGAGTTATTACTGTCGTATTACACACACACACACACACACACACACACACACACACACACATATATATATATATATATATATATATATATATATATATATATATATAAGATGGAAATTGCAAGTTATTAAAGATATTGAAGTGTTATAGCATTTATGCTCAAAGCAGCTACAAATACTGTACACGATAAAAATATAAACAGCATAAAAAGCATTGAAGAAGGATGGCTTAGAGAGAAGCTTACTTAATGCCGATAAGGAGTTGTGAACTTTCACCCCAGTTGTCAACATGCATGTCATAAATGCCGCGGCATTGCACTCCTAGACGCCAGCCCTGGCTGAAGGACTAGTTTGCCATCCAGTAAAGGTCTTCATCTTTTCATTAGACTTTTCTTTTTCAACGGTCTTGTGATGATTGTTATTGTCACTCCGGAGGTTGGCTTCAGACAGGACTGGCATCCAGGAGTGCAATGCCGCGGCATTTATGACATGCATGTTGACAACTGGGGTGTAGGGTCACAACCCCTTACCGCCATTAAGTAAGCTTCTCGCTAAGCCTTCCTTATTTAATGTTCTTTATACTTTTTATATTTATATATATATATATATATATATATATATATATATATATATATATATATATATATATATATATATATATATATATATATATATATGAAGAGGAATTTTATTCTGATTAATCATCGAATTTGGGAAGGTTCTGTTCTTTTCTCTTATCGGCATTATGGTCGTGAATTTGCTTCTATGGTGATGTTAATATTACTTGAATTGTATTTTTTTTTTTTTAATTTTTTTTTTTTTTTTTTTACATAATTCTTATTATTACATTTCAATATATATATATATATATATATATATATATATATATATATATATATATATATATATATATATATATATATATATATATATATACATATATATATATATATATATGGGAAAGTGGCCTAAAATGGGTTACTTAAGGCTTGGAAATTCTTGTAGCCCGAAAAAATTATGTAATGTGACTGAAATTCCGCATAAAGTAGAAATAAAAAATTTAAAAACAGAATATATTTTCATATTAAGAATGAGGACAATTTTACTGGGCCCAAACACATACACATACACCATGCTTCACCATTTTTATCTTGCGCAAACAAACTATTACAGTACAGGCAACTGTACTTCTCTTCACATTCTTGTTCATCCATTGCTTCTTTACTCTCATCAGATGTTGTATTGATAACTTTTCGTTTTCTGGATTTTACCACTTTCTTTTAGAAGGTAGCTAGCCTCTTTTCTTTTCCGTTTCTACATCTACTTCTGAGCAGCAAAAACCTTTTTTTATTTTTCCTTCCTTCTCTTTAATTTATCATTCTAGTAGTCTCATCTTTTTTTAGAAATTGTACCGACGTCATTCTCATGTCGTTCATATACTTCTTTGGTTGTAGCTCTAAGGTGATGTACAGAATTTCAGTATTTTATCATACAAAGTCAACAGAAATATGAAAAGACAAAAATGCTGACTTAAACCACTTTCCAATCATTGCCATGGGTTGTCAGAGGGGAAAAATCATGTCGGCAGATCTCGTTTCAGGGTACATACACAAATTAAGAAAGAAAACAATGATTACATAAATAAATAATATTTTTGTTATTTATTGGTACAACAGTATCTACACTGTGTAGAAATATTACTTTAACCAAAGATTACAAAGCTTGTTCAAAATGTTCTCCATCCATGCCAAATATGCATTATAGATAAGAGGCAGATATTATTTGCCTATGGTGCATTTCTGCATTGTGCCATTTGCACTCATGCTGTAAACATTTACATTTTAATTTATGATTAATCCCTCACCAAATTTATTTAAACATATCTCTGGGACTTTATATGATAAAATGCAGAAATCTTGTAGATCACCTTATTAGTGTATGCGGCACATTTTACTCATTGGAAATGTTTTTGTACGGGAATCGTATAAAAATTTAAATTTTGTATTTCTTCAAATTTAATCCCCCGAAAATTGTTATCGATTTCATAAAATCCTGTACCTTTTTTTACGCTACTTTGTAATTTATTATATATGTCAAGATCAATATTTAAGGAATAAAAGCCGAGGTCAATGTTGTTGGGACATCATGTATATATTTAAAAAAATATATTGCTTTTTAGTCACGTCGAACGTACTTCTCAGACAGAAAACCACAAAATATTGGCTCAATGATTATATATGTATGGTTGAGCAGGTGAGCATTGTTTTCCTTAGACATTATACTTAGTCGTCTTAAAAGAGCTGTATTTAGTTCTTATAGGAGTAATACCATTTTAAACAACATAAACAATATTTGAATGTGTATAATACTTTTCCTATGCATAGAAATACAGGATAGGGAGAATTGATTTCCTATTATCATGGGCATACTAGCATTATCACATAAGAGACCAAATTACATGGAATAGGTACCTAACAACGGGTCCCCCTCGAGGCTTCAACAATGTATTTTTCCATGCACGGACTCAAAGATTTACTGGTCCATTTTTGCAGGGTTGCCACCAATATGTTTTGGAATGTAGATTATGTCCATCATTTTGTTGACTAAAGTGGCGCTAGATTCATGGAACTTAAGCTTCCCCCCCCCCTGGTTGAGCTAGATCCTGGAGGATTTTCTGAGGCGGACCATTCAAAACTTATACCCACCAGCGGTAGGTGTCCGTGCTCGACGTTCCTGTTTCTGTGTACCACAGATACCACCAATTGGTTCATATAGTACCTTCGATGCCAAATTATTGTGGTAAAGTCAGTGGAGTGTTTCCCGATTCATCACTAAAAGGCCTGGTGGCACGTTGCATCATCTTGTTGGAATACCTCTTTATCACCATTGTTCTCGGGAGTCAACAAGAGGTACAAGTTATCTGTAGTGTTGTTTCCGAATCTCAAACTTACCAGCGATTATTTAAATGAACGATATGGCTTAATGTAAACCCCTCGAGCACGTTTCATGTTTTTCACCCTCTTACTATGCATTGCTCCCAAAAGCTTGAAAAATAATATATTTCAAATAAAAATGGAGAAAACAAGAAATTAATTAAATAAGAATATTAGAAGACAAAATAATGCATATTATGACCTTAATTATTTGATGTTATTTATTCTAGTGAAAATAAATCAAAACATACCGTGGAAGGTATTTACTCTCAAAACTCACTTCAATAACAGTTTTTTGACTAATTTATGTATTTTTTTTTTCAAGTTGCTGGTGTCACACTATAACTTGTGAAATAAAACTAAAGATAGCTATTATATTTATTGACACACAGAAAAAAATAGATTGTTATTTCCTTGAAATAAAATAATTAAATTATTAAACACAATATGTTTCGCAATAATTTTTATAGCCTTATATATTTAATATTTCAGTGTACTTCAATTCTACATTTTTTTTGCAATCATGGTTTTATTTCAAAGGATGAGTAATGAATGCGGATAAAATGAATAAATATTTTCCGCATTATATTTCATACTTTATGAAGTTATATTTTTAAAACAGAAAAATGTATAGTTCTTTTCTAATTTGAGCTTATATATCTAAGTAACGTTTTGTTATTATTTAGATTTTATATATCGTATGAATTTATATAATGTATAAATTTAGTAATTTTGGTTTAAACTCATGTGTTGGACAATCAACCTTATATTGATTCAATACCAAACAAAATCGTTATCAGATACACAACAGTATCAGTTAGTAAAGTCAACTTTTCCTTAATATGGCATATTCCTTTCTTTCAACCAAGACCGTCCGATGCACTTGAAGGTGTAAGGTATATTTTAGGGACAGTATCATCCATGGAACGGAATGGGGATGACATACATACGGATTGCACCCTCCTTCCCCTGTCACCAACCTCCCACTAAGGACTCTCGTACCCACATATTTTATTTGCAGTACTCTGCGTAAACAGGGTGAAAGTTTGAACAGTGATAGGAATTATTCTCAGTTCCTTTGAGTGACTTTCCGTGCCTTAACCACTGGGCAACTCCCTTAATATCCCATATTCTTCTGCTTCTTTGACCCAGACCGCCAGATCTTTCAGAATGTGTAAGGTATCTGTTTAGACGGCCGGGATGTGCCACCTAATTTAAACTGAAACCCAGTGAGGGTGGCATCAACAGGAACCGTAACATATTTTCCCTACCAACAAGCTGCGTTCGACCAGCTTACTCAAGCGTTTGAAGAAGGATTCCCGCGCGCTAACCACTAGGTTGTCGCACCCATAAATATCCCATCTGCATAGCAATACACAATCAATTAAATTTGAAAGTAAATTAATTTTGTATCGTCGTATAACTGCAGCATACAATAAGATTTTGATGCCTACCGATTTGGAAAGCAAAATACATATTTCTTCTTGGGTAAAAGAGACGCAACCTCAAATATTAAGACATCAAACGAGCTCAAGTAAATTCAGCATCAAGCGAGTTTAGTTTTAAGCAAGTTCGGCATTATTGAATAAGTCAGGTAGCACTTCTTGCTTGTCCAGGAGAAGAACGATGTTTTTCGCTTTCAGAACGAGTTGACACTAAATTTTGTATTTTTGTTCTAAGAATAGTGTAGATTAATATAGTTTTTAACAGCAGAATAATTAAATAGTCATGCTTTTGGTTTTACTCAAAATTTAATTTTCCTTAAATCACATTATTTTTTCCTTCGCTATAATTTTTTGATTCTCAGTTTACTTTTATTTTATTGCATTAGATGGCGCCACCATAGCTACATTCATATTTTCACTTGCACTGTGATTGTAATTTGGCGTTGAGCCCTTGGCATTTTTGAGCTGAAGAATGAGATTCAAAAGACTGAGTAACAAGAAAATAGTGCATAATAATGCACACTACTCTTTAATTACATTTATCCCACTAAATAAATGAAACAAGTTCCTATTTAAAATATTATTTTTTGATTAAACATTCACAATAAATGAGTTTTTGACGTTAAATAGATGGGTAAACGCAGGAGCTTTTGAGAATATTTTGTTAATATTTATTGTTTTTAATCTGTATAACGTATACTGATTTAGAGACCTGAAATATACTGATTTAGTGAACATCATCTGATAGATTTTGTCCTTTCAGAGAAAAAATGTCTGGTTAACGAAGAATTAATGAATAAAGTGTAATTATCTAGAATATTGTTGGCTTGGTTATATTGCAATTACTATTTTCATTTACATTTATTTTTTCACTTCAAGTCCAAAATTTTTTCTTGAAACGTATTTTTTTAAGATCGGCTATAGATACAGCTGAAAAAAAAACGACAGCTATAAATTCAGCAGTAAATTCCAGAGGAGGTGCGAGGTTTTATAATGAGTAGCAAAACGATAGTTTTTAAGGGGACTCAGTACCCTTCATTTGGCGAAAAATGACGAAAATACCGATTTTCAAATTTTCTGCTTAAAATATACCTTGACATCCCTAGTATATCCTGACAAAAATTCGTGAAGATCCGAGAAATATAAATATATTAAAAAGGCTTTTGACTGCAACTGTGTCTCTTTAAATACCACGCCTACTTCTATGTTTACGCTCTGTTTACATCGCATCTGCAACTGAATACTCCCTGTTTTGCAAAATATTTCTACCAGAAAGAAGATGAAAGTGCTTAATCGTAATTTTAATTGATAAAGAAACGTTGTTTACTCTTTCCGATCTGCTTTCGTTCGTTCATATCGTGCATAAACTGTGGAACTCAAAATGCAAACGAAAGCTTGCACAGTGTGACGTGGGCAAAATGTCCTAAAGAAACATTTGTACATAAAAAACGTGTAAAACTCTGTATAATGGAAACTGTGTGTGAATATAATAAAGGTACACTGCGCTGCATAAAAGAAGCACAGAATGCTTTAGGTGTACCTTTAGGAAAGGGCTCCATGAATCTCGGTGTTGCGCTCGATTTTCGAAAAAAAATGTTTCGACAAAAACGACGATGTGCAAAATATCAACTTGCACGTAAACTGGTTAAAAAAGCAATTTTAAAAAGAGACATATTAGTCAAAAAAAGGAAGGTGTAACATACAGTGCAGGGTATTTTTAAAAGAAAGTTTAGAAATAATGGTAGTTATGCAGAAATGATATGCATAAGGTTACGAAATATTGTGTGTTTTTATGATATGAATATATTTTCAAATCATGTATTTCTTTTATAATATAAACATCATCATATTTATAGTTAAGCTATATCCTAATGAAATGAGTCAAATGTATTTCATGGTGTAAAAATAATAATGACTTTGGTAAAATCAATTTTTTTTTATATTTTTTCTCGATTTTCTTTTCAATGTGTGACAACTAAGGTTTCGGCTAATGGTCACTTATATAAAATAAATATAGTTAAATTCAATGAAACAGCTACAGTTTTAAAGGTAAGTGTATAATAAATAATTTACAATAACATTTAAAGTAATTTAATATGGATTTGGAATAATTTTTCAAAGTTAAAACCTTTAAAGTGCTTTTTCTCAGTTTGTGTTTTTTCAGTATATCAATATGTTCAAAATGCTAAAACTTAAATATGTATTTCTCAATTGACTTGATTTTCTTTCTAGATGTTCATTATAGTGTATTTTATGAAACTAAGGTTCGGATTTGCAATAACATCAAACGTTTTTTTTTAAAAAATAGATATGTACAAAAAACTCAATTTTTTGTTGAATTTTTACATATGTATCAACATTTTATTTTTTTTCTCCCGAACTAATTAACTTTTCAAGAATTCGATCCTTAAAGTTATAGAAGACACTTCAAAGAACCTTATAAAAAAAAGGGGTTGAAAAAAGTTAGAAATTGTAGGAGAAGATAGGTTTTAAAAATTATTTAAATTTTTTAAAAAAAATTAAATTTTTCAAATTGTATCAGTAGAATTGTCTTTTTTCTTGATAAAATAATTTTCCTTAATAAAATCATTTAATAATATGCAAAAAGAGTATTGTAAAGTGCTTAAACAAAAAAAATTGTTCAAAGGGTACCGAGTCCCCTTAAATCTCCGCATACTTTCGAGCAGTAAATATTTTACTGGATTGCAATTAGCAAGAATGACATCCTTTCGTACTATTTTTTTTAAATTTCTACTGTAAGTGCTACTACAACTAATAGTTGAATGTTGCCATTGTGCAGCAACACTGTCCTTAAACTTGCTGTTGATGGGTTTATGGTAAGCCTCCATTCCTGGGGGATATGCTCAAAACCCAATTCAGTTATCACTCCGTTAATATTTGTACATACACACACAAGATAGTTCTGCACTGTTTTTATTTCAAGCTGCAGCACTTGATACAAATCATTCACTGGTGTACAAATACACAACACCAAAACTACAGGAGAAAAACTATTACAAGAAACATAAACAAGCAACAATAACAACATAGAAAACAAATATAGGAAATACATAGACGGTAGCCCAAAACACAAATTCAAAACAGTCAGACAGCTTGAAAGGCCTGAATCCTCTCCCTTGCACTCCAATACCTTTTACACATGTCACCATGGAGTCCTGGGCAGTTCATTAGATGATCAGCGTCCATGGCTGCTTTAGCACCACACACTACACAGTTTGGGCTTGATATTAGATTAAATCTATGATGATATTTAGCAAAACAGTCGTGACCAGTTTCTAGTCAAAACGCTGCAACTGCATGACATCTCGGAAAACTGGGTATCTTATTAAGATTAGACTTTCAAGTCTTGTTTTCGATTAGCTTCGACTGCGCAGATTCAAAATTATTTTTCATAGTATGTTTAATGATTCTTGCCATAGTTGTATAAGGGATTGAGCTATTTGGGTATTGAACACTTCTTGTTCCTTCTTTCGCCAGCAAATTAGCCCTCTCATTACCAACATTCCACAATGAGAAGGGATCCACTGAAGCACAATTATCTTTAGTTTGGTTTTCAAAATGTTCAGATTCAGAATGCAGTCTCTAACTGTTGAAGAATCCACGCAATTGAAATTGGTAACCGCTTGAATTGCAGACTTTGAGTCGGACAAAATCACTGCATTAATAAAAACTTCTGTACTCAACAATAGATGTTGTGTGGCTATTCTGATGGCCTCAACCTCACCTTCGAGTTTTGCATTGTAAAGTATCCTAAACATTGATCATGCCTCTTTCTGTACAATGGGATTCTAGTGCTTAGAGCCAATAAATTGCACTGTTGCAGACCGGGACCTATAATTTTGGCCTCATGTTTACAAAACTCTATCTCTGTCTTTACTAAGAATTAGGTCTCTAACTGAGTCATTTAGTTTCTTTTGCAGAATCAAATGCGGTGCCATCTTATTTGCTGAACGATATGATTAATCAAAAGACCTCGATGACTCCATCTGTCCGGCTTTTTCTTCTGCCATTTCCAGCTTCTTCTTCATTTGCGAAATTAGCTTTGGAACGGGCAATTCAATTCCGTGTGGTATAGGACGTATTGCAGATGAAATTGCAGATAATTCGACTTTACATTTTGTTTTCTTTGAAAAGCCCCTGATGATAGTGAGGCAAAACTAACAGTCTTCTGCAAGGGTTGTAGGATCACGGCAGACCATCGAAACTGCAGGCGCATGCATCTTGGATTGTCTCCATTCATCCACTTTATCAAATTTGAATAACATATTACACAAGATATGTGCGGAGCCCATATTTTTACTTTCCTTATATACATAATGTATAAGGAAAGTATTGTGACGGGGTTGAAAATTCGAATTTGAGTTTTCGACGGGAGAGCACGTTTCAAGCATCCCTGATCACAAATCAAGCAATTTTGAAGTGATGTCTGTGTGTGTGTGTGTGTGTGTGTGAATGTATGTGTGTGTGTATGAAAGTATGCATGTGTGTGTGTGAATGTATGTGTGTGTATGAAAGTATGTGTGTGTGTATGAATGTATGTATGTGTGTGTGAGTCTGTGGAGACGATAACTGACGAACGAATGGACCGATTCGAACAAAATTTATTACAAAAATGACAATCCGTAATCACTGAAAGCCTATTGTTTTTATACGCAATCGAATGTTCAACCTCCCGCCCCCCTAAATTTTCGAGTGAAATTTTGAAAAAATCGTCAAAAATTCAAAACCGCCAATAAAATTACGCAAATAGGCATTTCTTATGTAATTTTTCATTAGAAAGCGATTGACATTAATTTTAGAACGCTAACATGAACCGTTCTTGAGATATTGCACATTTTTCAAAAAAAAATATCAAAAAGTCATATAAAATAAAAAAAAATATATTTCCAATTGAGAAACATGTCCACTTTTCATATGCAATACCATGCGATAAATTTGGTGACATCATTATCGTGGATCTAGCTCGTTCCATTCATGAATAAAGATAATTTGAGTAATTCTTTTGTATTTGAACGCCAATAATCATTTATCTGCTGTAAGAAAAACTTATTTCTTCGTTCATAACGCTTGGCGAGATTTTGACGACGAATTTGGTTGAATGATGCTAACTTGGCTACTTTTTTAAATGTTGCTAAATTAACGAAAAACTTGCCAAATGGATAAAAATGAAGCTAAACCAATGACGACTCATTGATGAAGACATGGAAAATGACGACTCATTGACGAAAATTCAATATAAATAACTAATATAAAAATTATCCATTTTTTTTACTGTAAAAGTAGTAAATTCATTGCATTTATAAGGAAAGTCATGTGCTACCCACATCAAAATTTTTTGTCTTCGGTCACCAATGTGACAGCCGAAATGAAATGTGTTTAACCTTGTTTGTTAATCTTGGTATACCTTGTTTGTTTAAGGTTGGTTGTTAACGATCGATGCTGTTTCTTTATTGTGGACTGTCCACAGATGTAACAAAAGCAGTCCAATGGATTTACACATTTGCGGCGGGCTCTAGCTATTATAATAATACTAAATGCTCAAGCACATTATACAAAGATCGCCGAAACATTTCACAATCACACAATTTCTTGCACTGAACCAGATAAATACATATCACCACTGAAAACACTCTCTCGGCAATCACGTGGCTTGTCAGCTGCAAGTGGTAATGGAAACTTTTACTGTAAACAAATGCACATCTGGGCTAAGCACAAGAAAGAAATTCTCATAATTATTAAGACCGAACATAAACAATTTTCGTAAAGTGGAGATGACATTGGGGAAAAATTGCCTATTCAATTAGAAATATTCAAAAGAGAAACTTCTGTGTCGATATCCAAATTTTGTAAATCAACGAATCTTAGCAACGTTGTTTTCCATTTTATTACAAAATGGTTCTTGATGGCACATTTTGAAGGTCTTATTCATTATCAACATATAAATATTGCTTGTAGAAGCAAGTATCTATGCATATGGCAACTTTGCTGTCTAGTGTAATTAGGAATGTTATTTTGAAAATTAATATCAATGGATTATGACAGAAAAATAAATTTGATTCTGTAGGGAAAGTTATATACTACTCACATCAGATTTTTTTTATTAATTGATTAAACTTCCATATATTTAGAAGTAGGGATACAAACAACAGTAGAGTCCCGTTACTTTCCTTATATACATAATGTATGAGGGAAGTATTGTGATGGGGTCGAAAATTCGAATTCGAGTTTTCGACAGGAGAGCACGTTTCAAGCATCCCTGATCAGGAATCAAACATTTTTGAGGGGATGTCTGTCTGTGTGTGTGTGTGTGTCTGTGTGTGTGTGTGGTGTGTGAGTGTGCGTCTGTGAAAGTATGTGTGTGTGTATGCGTGTGTGTGTCAGTGAGCCTGTGGAGACGATATCTAACGAACGAATGAAGCGATTCGAATGAAATTTGGTACAAAAATCACAATCCGTGAATACTGGAAGCCTATCGGTTTTAATCGCAATCGAAAGTTTATAACCCCCTAAATTTTCAAGTGATAGAATTTGATAAAATAATCAAAAAATCAAAACATTTAATAAAGTTACACAAATAGACATTTCTTATGTAACTTTTCCTTAGAAAACGATTGACATGAAATTTAGAACGCTAGCATTAACCGTTCTCGAGATATAGCACATTTTTCAAATAAATTTATAAAAAAATCTCATAAATTAAAAAATATATATATATTAAATTGTTGAGAAACATGGTAACATTTCATTTCATATGCAATATCATTCGATAAATTTGGTGACATCATTTTCGTGGATCTAGCTCGTTCCACTCAAGAAAATATACTTTGAGTAATACGTTTGTATTTGAACGCCAATAGTCATTTACCTGCTATAAGAATAACTTTTTTCTCCGTCCATAACGCTTGGGGAGATTCTGGCGACGAATTTGTCGGAATGTTGCCAACTGGGCGACTTCTTTAGATGTTGCCAAATTAAGGAAAATCTCGCCAAACGGATAAAAATGACGCTAAATCGATGAAAATAGCGACTAATTAACCAAAATTCAATATATTGGAAAGAATATAAGTATTTACTATAAGATTAACCTATTGTATTTTCCTGCAAATGTAGTAAATTCATTGCATTATATAAGGAAAGTCATGTGCTGCCCACATCAGATTTTTAGATATGAAATTGTATTAATTGCACAGATGCTCGGAAAACGATTAGGACACTTTAGTTTTGATGTTCAAATAACATTAATGTCCCGTTTACTGGGAGTCTCTTACAACAGTTGAGATACGCCCAATGTAAAGAAACAGTCAGAAGGACATTAATACATACATATAGACTGACTTTTATTATTTTCCTTATGTACATAATGTATAAGGAAAGTATTGCGACGTGGTGAAAATTCGAATTCGATGTTTTCGACGGGAGAGCACGTTTCAAGGATCCCTGGTCACGAATCGTACATTTTTGAAGTGATGTCTCTCTGTGTGTGTGTGTGTGTGTGTCAGTGAGTCTGTGGATAGGATATCTCACGAACGAATAGAGCGATTCGTATGAAATTTGGTACAAAAACCACAATCCGTGAATACTAGATGCCTATTGTTTTAAAATATAATCGAATGTTCAGAACACCCTTAAATTCTCGAGTGAAATTTTAAAAAAATCATCAAAAATTCAAAACCTTTAATAAAGTTACGCAAATAGACAATTCTTATGCAATTTTTCCTTAAAAAATGATTGACATAAACTTTAGAGCACTAGCACGAACCGTTCTCGAATACTGCACATTTTTCAAATAAATTTAATCAAAAAATTCCTTAAATTAAAAGAAAATATTAACTGTTAAGAAACATGTTCACTTTTCATATGTAATATCATGCGATAAATTTGATGACATCATTCCCGTGGATCTAACTCGTTCCATTCACGAGAAAAATACTTTGAGTAATACTTTTGTATTTGAACGCCAATAGTCATTTATACGCTGTAAAAATAACTTATTTTCTTGGTGAGATTTTGGCGACGAATTTAACGGAATGTCACCAACTTGGCGACATTTTTAAATGTTGCCAAATTAACGAAAATCTCACCAAATGGATAATAATAACGCTAAATCAATGAAAAGACTTATTGCAGAAAATTCAATATCTTGGAAAGACTATGAGTATCTACTATAAGAATAACATTTTTACTTTCCTTATATACATAATGTATAAGGAAAGTATTGTGACGGGGTCGAAAATTCGAATTCGAGTTTTCGACGGGAGAGCACGTTTCAAGCATCCCTGATCACGAATCAAACATTTTTGAAGTTATGTCTGTGTGTGTGTATGTGTGTGTGTGTGTGTGTGTGTGTGTGAAAGTATGTGTGTGTGTGTGTGTGTGTGTGTCAGTGAGTCTGTGGAGACGATAACTGACGAACGATTGGACCGATTCAAACTAAATTTGATACAAAAATCACAATCCGTAAACACTGGAAGCCTATTGTTTTTATACGTAATCGAATGTTCAGAACCCCCCTAAATTTTCGAATGAAATTTTGAAAAAATCGTCAAAAAATTAAAACCGCTAATAAAGTTACGCAAATAGACATTTCTTATGTAATTTTTCATTAGAAAACGATTGGCTTAAATTTTAGAACGCTAACATGAACCGTTTTCGAGATATTGTACATTTTTCAAAAAAATTATGAAAAAGGCACATAAAAAAAAAAATTCCTATTGAGAAACATGTTCACTTTTCATACGTAATACCATGCGATAAATTGAGTGACATCATTCTCGTGGATCTAGCTCGTTCCATTCATGAAAAAATATACTTTGAATAATACTTTTGTATTTGAACGCCAATAGTTATTTATCTGCTGTAAGAATAACTTTTTTCTTAGTGCATAACGCTTGGCGAGATTTTGGCGACGAATTTGGAATTGTCGCCAACTTGGCGACTTTTTTTAAATATTGCCAAATTAATGAAAATCTCGCCAAATGGATAAAAATGATGCTAAATCAATGAAAATGACGACTAATTGTCGAAAATTCAATATCTTGGAAAGAATATTAGTATCTACTATAAGAAAAACCTATTTTTTTACTGTAAAAGTAGTAAATTCATTACATTATATAAGGAAAGTCATGTGTTGCCCACATCAGATTTTCATTTTCATTGATTTAACGTCATTTTTATCAATTTTGCGAGATTTTTGTTAATTTGGCAACAATTAAAAATGTCGCCAAGTTGGCGACATTCCGTCAAATTCGTCGCCAAAATATCGCCAAGCTTTATGGACGGAGAAATAAGTTATTCTTACAGCAGGTAAATGACTTTTGGCGTTCAAATACAAAACTATTACTCAAAATATCTTTTTTCATGAATGGGACGAGCTAGATCCACGAGAATAATGTTATCAAATTTATCGCATGGTATTACATATGAAAAGTGAACATGTTTATCAATAGGAAATATATTTTTTTTATTTTATATAACTTTTTGATAATTTTTTTGAAAAATGTGCAATATCTCGGGAACGGTTCATCTTAGCGCTCTAAAATTTATGTCAATCGATTTCTAATGAAAAATTACATAAGAAATGTCTATTTCCGTAACTTTATTAGCGGTTTTGATTTTTTGACGATTTTTTCAAAATTTCACTCGGAAATTTAGGGGGGTTCTAAACATTCGATTGCGTATAAAACCAATAGGCTTCTAGTGTTTACGGATTGTGATTTTTGTACCAAATTTCGTTCGAATCGGTCCAATTGTTCGTCAGTTATCGTCTCCACAGACTCACTGGCACACACACACATACACACAGAGACGCTACTTTAAAAATGTTTGATTCGTGATCAGGGATAATTGAAACGTGCTCTCCCGTCGAAAACTCGAATTCGAATTTTCGACCCCGTCACAATACTTTCCTTATACATTATGGATATAAGGACAGTAACACAATACTTTCCTTATACATTATGTATATAAGGAAAGTAATAATTTGTGATATAGGCTGTACTGAGAACACCGGTTATTCGTACCCACAAAGCAACTTTATCTGTCTTAAAGCTTGCAATTATGAAAATAAAGAACTTATTGTAAAATGTATATGGAGATAATAAAAGCATTTTTACTTTCCTTATATACATAATGTATACGGAAAGTATTGTGACGGTGTCGAAAATTCGAATTCGAGTTTTCGAAGGGAGAGCACGTTTCAAGCATCCCTGATCACGAATCAAACATTTTTGAACTGATGTCTATGTGTATGTGTGTGTGAGTAGTTATAAAATGCCGGTTCTGCGGCGGATCGGGGAGGCGGTGCCAGAGGAGGCCCTCTTTGGGAGGAGGGTCCCTCTTTGGGAGGAGGGTCCCTCTTTGGGAGGATGTCTCTCTTGAGACGCCTCCCCTCTTTGGAGTGTCTTCCCTTTTTTGAGAGGACCCTCCTTGGAGGGTCTTGAGACCCCCAGGAGGGAGGATGCCTCTCACTGCCCCCCTCCCCTCTTTTGGAAGTTTGGTGAGGCGGTGCAGCACCGGATGCCTCTTTCGGAAGAGGGCAATTGCGAAAGTCTTTCACAGAGGCATGATGACTCATACGGAGTGAGTTTCACTTCACTCTTGAGAGGGAATGTCACAATCGCTGACTGACCTGAGGAAGTGGTTTCAAGGGATTTCGCAATCGATGACTGACCTTTGACCTGAGGAAGTGGTTTCAAGGGATTTCGCAATCACACAATCTGGAAATGACGTGTCGCGCCTTGGAGCTCCTTAGCACACGTCCTCCCTCTCTGCTGGTCAGCGACAGAGTGAAAGATCTTATCAGCGTGACGTAGTTAAAGCGCCCTCTGGCGAATTTTGATGAAGTGCTGCCATCTATCGGCATTTTTTTCCAAAAGAATTTAATGTTTCACTGGTCAGGAGCTGGATTCGATCTTGGGTCCAACCGATTAGAAGCCGCGCGTCTTACCGCTGTGCCAAAGCACCCGTGCTTTATAGGAAGTTAACTTCGAAGTGTACCTTATCAGCAGAAGTTAGATTATTTTTCAAAGTTCATTCGAATCGCTCGGTGAATAGCGATGCACTTTATAAAAGGTGCGTTTTAAAACAGAATGCTACGGAGTGAATATAAATCTGTGTATTATAACATTATGATTTTTTAAAACAAATGTATACACAAACTTTAAAAACACGAATGTAATAATTAGCTAAAATTGTATTCAGTGGATTTTTTTTTTTTTTTTAAGTAAATCTAACTATCAATACGATTTTTATAATAATAACGAAATAATTTCGAATGTTTAAAAACAAATTGATTACGGATTTCCAGTGCACACACAAATTGTGTTCAGTGAACACAAAAATTGTATTCAGTGATATATAGCAATGTGGATTTTTTTTTTTTTTTTTTTTTTAAATAAATCTAACTATCAATACGATTTTTATAATAATAACGAAATGATTTCGAATGTTTAAAAACAAATTGATTACGGATTTCCAATGAACACACAAATAGTGTTCCGTGGACACAAAAATGATGTTAAGTGAATACCATTCAACCCTTTATGTGTTGTGTATCTAAAAACAAATTTATACACGTACACAAACTTAAAAACATGAATGTAATACATAGCTGAAATTATGTTTTGTGAACAGGATTCAACCCTTTCAAGTGTTGTGTATCTATAATCAAATGTATACACAAACTTTAAAATAGCGCATTTAGTTAAAATGAAGTGAACAAGATTTCACCATTCTAAGTGTGTGTGTATAGCAATGTGGATTTTTTTTTTAAATAAATCTAACTATCAATACGATTTTTATAATAATAACGAAATGATTTCGAATGTTTAAAAACAAATTGATTACGGATTTCCAATGAACACACAAATTGTGTTCAATGAATACGATTCGATCATTTTAAGTGTTGTGTATCTAAAAACAAATGTATACACAAACTTTAAAAACATGAATGTAATACATAGCTGACATTATGTTTTGTGAACAGGATTCGACCATTCTAAGTGTGTGTGTGATTTTTGAAAAATAAATCTAAAAGTATATAAAAATAATAATGAAAATTAGAACTCACAGAAGGACCTCTTCACTACCCGCTGGGCAAACTCCAAATGAGTGAGACACTCTCATTACGCTATTAAAAATTAGGTCTTATCATCACTAGTATAAGGTGTTGCCACCTATTTTTTCTAATAATATATTTTTAATAGTTTTATACTTCAACGGTCTGATTTGCTACACGTAATCTAAAACACATCACTTTAATGATATTGTGCATCGAATATGATTTGACCCTTTTCACATCGTAATTTTACTACCATTATAGAACTTAGAAGTGAGTGTACATTATTTTTCCCTGACACAAACACTTTTAAAATCTATTGCAAGTTTGACTTAAAACCTTTTTTAAAAATAAATCTAACTATCAATACGATTTTTATAATAATAACGAAATGATTTCAAATGTTTAAAAATATAATAGATTATGGATTTCCAATGAACACACAAAAATTGTGTTCAGTGAACACACAAAAATTGTGTTCAGTGGACACACAAATTGTGTTACATGAATAGCATTCAACCCTTTGTGTGTTGTGTATCTAAAAATTAATGTATTACTACATTGTACTTAGGCATTTTCAAAAATGGTGCGACAAGCTACTCACAATCTGAAAAGAAAGTTTCCATTAGAAAATATATGTTATTAAGAACTGTTACATATTATATAAGAGAAGAGTGTTAGAAAAAGTGGGAAAATGTTAGTAGAAGCAGAGAAAGTTTGTGAACTTCCGACAGCCCCATGAGGTGGTGTACTCTGTCGTTTCGCTCTTTAAGGGCAGCGTTCCCCACCAGTCTGAAATGTTTTTTTTTTATTAATTTAAATTGTAATTTTATTTTACAAGTTTCATAAAGAATTTTAATCTTTATTGTTTTTAAAAACATTTTAAAATAAGTAAAGTTAAATTCAGATACTTGTAATTTTACAGGATAAAGTTTTATAAAGAATTTTAAAATAAATCTGAATTTTTAAATTCAGATACTTGTAATTTTACAAGATAAAATTTTATAAAGAATTTTAATCTTTATTGTTTTTTTAAAAACATTTTAAAATAAGTAAAGTTAAATTTAGATACTTGTAATTTTACAAGATAAAGTTTTATAAAGAATTTTAAAATAAATCTGAATTTTTAAATTCAGATGCTTGTAATTTTACAAGATAAAGTTTTATAAAGAATTTTAAAATAAATCTGAATTTTTAAACTCAGATGCATGTAATTTTACAAGACAAAGTTTTTAAAAAAATAAATCTGAATTTTTAAATTCAGATACTTGTAATGTTACAAGTTTTAAAAATTAAATCTGAATTTTTGAATTCAGAAATTTATATTTTCTACTTTACAAGATAAAGTTTCATAAAGAATTTAAACTTAGCTGTTTTTAAACAGTGAAAAATTAATTTTAAATGTAAAGTAGTACACTTTCAAACTGGCAGGCCTATTTCCCAAACATAAAAATGTTTTAACATAAAAATGTTATATCAGTGGAAAAAAATCTTTCCACAGTACATAGATTTTTTTTTTTTTCTTTGTTTTTTTTTCCAATGCAGTTGGATTTTTTTTTTATTTCCATATATATATATATTTTTTTTTTCCATATTTTATTTTCATTTTTTTTTTTTTCAATTTTTACTTTTTTCAATTTTTTTTTTTTTTTTTTTTTTTTTTTCATATCTCTATATCTTGCTTTGGTCTTCATCTTTCTTTCTTTGGTCTTCTCTTTTAATTTTGTGGTGGCCGTAAGCATAAGTATGCACGCCATCGTCCATTATGTAGCGTTTATCATCGTATGGAGAGAGTGACACCTTACACTGTTTTAGAGTGTATAATTTGTGACACTCACTCCCGATGCGATACTGAACGTGACGTGCAACTTTTTTATCAGTAAGACAACTTTTGTACATTTCATGTCTCAGTTGCTTACTGATAACTGATCGGGAGACCCCCTTTGCTGTCTTTTTTGTACTACTAACTGCCAGTAGTGAGTACATTTTAGACCTGAGCCCCACAAACTCAAGTCCCGGCTGCGCGTTCAGTTCATCCTTGAAACAACCAATCTTCTTTTTATTAACACCACTGAATGCCGGATGGTTCACGGGGAAATCAGAGGTGTCAAAGAGATGGCTGTTTTTCTGCATGTCCTGATAAAAATCACGACACTGCACCTCATAGGTTAAAGAATCAGTGTCAGTGAATAGTAACACAGCCTTTGCTCCATAGTACTTTTTCATGTAGCCATAATGAAATGCGTACATATGGAGTTTGCTCAGCTCCAGAATGGTGAATCCAACGTAAATCGGTCTATTAAAGACAATGCAGTTCTTCACCCGCTCAACCCCAACCAAGTCTTCATCAAACATTTTGAAGCGCTTGAATGTAGGCGCCGCCACGAGCTTTTCACCCCGCCGCGTGTCGGTGACCAAATCTACATTAACTCTGTTACGCAGATTTTCCATTGATTTTCCGTATACGGCGTTGTTCATGAGCTTGAAGAAGTCCTTCTCAAACCCCGATTGAGACCTCTTCCTCTGCTCGGTGTTGAAATCGATGTACGATCTCAACCAGGGCCGCTGATGGAAGCGAAGGACTTTGTGCACAGATGTTACGTGCAGCCCCAGTTCCAGGTACATTTTCAAGCATCTATAATGTACCACATAATTTTTCTTGTTGCAGAGATTTGGGACAAGTTTTTCTTGTTCTTGGAACTGGGGAACTCCAAGCTCCTCCATGATCTTTACCGTATACGGCGAGACATCTTCCTCTCGAATCAACATTCTTTCTGGCGCAACAGGGTAATCATTATGGAGATCGTGAAGTTCTGGCGGGTACTCCAAGTCGACCTCCAAAATGTAGCCAACCGATGCATGGTCGGGGCAAGACAGGATCCAATCCTCTGTCGCAATCGTGGGTGACACCCACTCAAACTTTCCATATGGAAGGGGCTGAGACATAGCCCACCCATACAAGTTGTTAGCATCCAGATACATAATATACTGGGTGGGCTGTGCAGGGTCATACTTCGCCATGTAAGGATTATTTGCATGTGCCAAACGCTTCGTAATGACAGACACGCCACCCCTGATACCACGCTCAATGAAGAGATGCTGGTCAATCTCTGTCATTAGATCGAGGGGCTGCTTGCACATCTTGAGAGCAGCCTGCCATGCCAAGCCAGGTGCTGTCATCAGGTGGACACAATCCAACCCATAGTACTCCCTGCACAGGTGTCGAAACTGCTGAAATACGTCGGCCAACAGAAGAACATCACTTTTAACGTAGAGGTCGTGGTACTCCCCTAATGTTTTCAAGTTGAATGTTCTCCATACATTCTGAGCATGAGCATAATCGTCAGCGGTGGGGGTCTCATCCGTCAGAGTGCTATAAAAAGCCGATAGTGGAGGTAATACCTGCTCATCGAATTTCGCCAACGAATTCATGTACTCGTAAGGGTACACTCCCTTGCGAAGCAGCAGCTCAAAATGGATGGGGATGTTTGCCTTCATGATCTTGAATTTATCAGCTGGTAAATTGGCCACTAACTTCTCCAAGGAAGCATTCATGAATTGGAGGCTATCGATGAATTGCAGCCTCACACTCTCCTTTCCCTCATACAGGGAGATGGAGATATATCTCTCCATATTTTGTGGAATGACCTCTAAGCTGTGGTCTTTCAGCTTTCCAAGCCCCGACATTAAGAGGTGCGAATCATAGTTTTTCAAATTGTGAAACACTACAGGGACACTCTTGCGTAACTTGTATCTAAGATTACAATTCGAGTGTGCTGCACCCCTATAGTTTCCAACAATGTGACAATGATCGCGAACCTTCATAATGTACCGGTCACCGTCCTTTGCAAAGGCCCTCTTACACAGATAGCAGTGGGATGCGCTGTTGAAGGCCAGTGCTTCACTCCTGGTAAGACGCATAGGTGCTATGCTATTAAAACGAACGGCCAGTTCGTCTCTTTCCAGGAGCATCCTCTGCAGAAAATGGGTTACGGCGTCAGGGCCCCGATAGCAATACACGGGCTTGTGTGATTCGCCTTGGGGTCCCACGACGACGTATGCGTAGCCGCAAGCCTCATGATGGGCTACCTTTTCTTCAAAGGACCGACTATCGCTAGGCTGTGCGCTGGGCACTTCTACCAAAAGCGACTCAAAGTCGGCATATATCACGAACGGGACCGGGTGTTGATACTCCAAATTGGAGAACTTTAAACAACTTTTCTCGAGGCTTGGCATCTCAACACGTTGCGGTGCGTGCTCTTTGCAGTAGGGAGTGTGTGCCACGAGTAAATCTTCTCGGGTGAAGCGGTGGAGGCACCGATAACACACGTGACAGGCATGCTCGTGTTGAGTCAAATCCCCCAGAAGTCTCGACATACTGCGGATCAGGCAGTAATGTTGTTGGGTATCCTGACTTATGAGGAGAAGGTTAATGCAGTCTGCATCGTCTCTTGCAGATACGTGCAGAGGAAACACTTCTTCATCCTCATAGCCGAAAACATTAATCCGGCAGTTGTTCAGCTTCTCTAGGGTACTAACCTTACTCACGGGTACCGGGCACTCCACATTCCCCAGGTTTATCTCATGCTCCCTAGGCAAATAATGAGCTACACGTTCGGGTTTTTCAGCCCGCTGCAAATTGAGTCTGTGAGCAAGAAGGCACCACACGAAACACTTCTGGTCGCTGTTTTCAATATTTAAGAGTGCTTTTTTGGCCTCAAGTTTGGGGGGCAGGGGCAGATAGCTTGCGGGGCGAAGAGGTCTGTACTTGCCCACGCAAACATCCATCTTCATCACATGATCCAAAGACCACCCCGACCCCAACTGTTGGTAGTCCTCGAAAGCACTCTGAATCTTCAGGTACCCCTCACTCACATGTTGCTCAATCGTGTGAGAAATCAGGTCAATTCCACACCTACTATGAAAGTAGGCCGTCGTGCTCTCTTCCTCCCCCTCAGAATTCAGTCGGACCATCTTTGCGTAGAGGACTAGGTACCATTTAATCTGATTGGCCGAGAGTTCTTCACTCAACAAGGCAATCAGTGGTACACGCATCTCTTCTAACGCCAGTGTTAGATCCTGTCGATTCTCCTCGGTGGGCTCCAAAGTGTGGGTCGTGAAAACGCCCAAAGCTCGCTGTGTGCGACGAAGAGCTCTCATCGCCTGGGTGTTTCGCTTCTTTGTTATTCTATCAACGTCGGCCGTCTTGCGTTTCACGCCCTTGGAGGAAGGGTGAGGGTGAGCACGGCGAATATGCTGTAACAGCACGTCGCGTCGTGTGAATGCTTCATCACATAGTTCGCACTTGTGCTGTACAGTATTGTGGTGTCGCCTCGTGTGGCGAAGGAGGTCCATTCGGGACAAAAGCGCTTCACCACACACACCACAATCTAAACTTGCTTCATGCATTTTGGCATGTCGTACCATGTCGCTTTTTCGAGTGAAAGCCATCTGGCAGACTTCACATACAAAGGGTTTTAGCCCTGTGTGGATGTTTAAATGTCTCGTCAAACTCTTCTTCTGCGTAAAAGACTTGTGGCAGGTGGGACATATCTATAAAATAGATAAAATGTCCATATTAGTTTTTTTCTATAAAATTCCTAAAAGTACACTATAAAATTGCGAGTCAGCTGTTTTTTCTTTGATTGCAATTCCTCTAAAAGAAATAACAGTTTCTGTAATAGAATACAATACAATCCTATACTTCCAGAAACAGCCGATTTTCCCCTTCCAAAAGATGAAATAAAATAACTTACATGAATACCACTAGGTCCGGCCTTTCCCACCACGGTCGGTGCTGCCACAGCTTTCACGGTCGGTGCTGCCACAGGCAATGCAGCAGGCAATACACCAGCTTCCACAACTGGTGTAACAGAAGCTTCCACAGTCATATCCTAAACATTAAAAACGCAAAGCATGTAAAAGAGTGAAATGTGTATGAAGCTAATTTTTGTGTTGTACATTTTAAAAGTTTTTGTGTTATGAATGATAATGGAATTTATTGGAATGATTGTGTTATGAATTTTTAAAAATGTATCTTTATTTTTAATTCGAAAACATTTTGAACTCACTTTTGAAACAACCATCATTGTGGTAAATTCGTTTGTCGATATTTTAATAGAGAGGAGCAAATTAAAAGGACGTCTTTCCTAGCGCAAGTCTCGAGTCAAAGTGAGCTCCACGTAGCATGTATAGTGGGCGGAAACCTTATCTGGTTTGTCACGTGATTCCATACGTGGAACCTTGTGATTCGCTAACAAGATGTCACGTGATTCCATACGTGGAACCTTGTGATTCGCTAACAAGATGTCACGTGATGTGTCACGTGATACGATAAGGAATATCATGTGACATGATGCGATAAGGAATATCATGTGACACGATGCGATAAGGAATATCATGTGATACATCGCATGATGCGATAAGAAATATCATGTGATGTGTCATGTGATTTACAGATATGATGTGTCATGTGATACGATAAGAAATATCACGTGACATGTTACGATAAGGAATATTATTTAGATAAGAGTTCATTCGTTCAACGTTTGTTCTCCTAGAAGGTTGTCCTTGCTTATTTTTAAAAATGTCTATCTTTTTTAAACTCGAGAAGTTGAATGTAGAATATGTTCGCGAATTTTATTCAGTAAATGTAGCCGATTTAATTTTTCAAGAGTTGAAAAGTCTGCCCTTTCAACAATCACAAGGGGTGGTGCATGGTCATCCATACCAACCAGCTCAAAAAGCATATGCATTTGGAGACGGTGGAAACAACTCTGAGGGATGGACACCTCTCTTATCGGAGATAAAATCACGTGTGGAAGAACATATTTGATACAGCTACAATTTTGTGTTAGTAAACCACTATGTGGATGGACATGCTAAAATAGGACAACACAAGGACAATGAATCCTCCCTATGCTCTAAAACACCTATAGCGACTCTCAGTTTCGGTGCTACGAGATCTATCATTTTCGAAAGAAAAGGACAATCTCCTCTAAGTATTCCACTCCAACACGGATCGCTTTATGCGATGCATGTGCCAACCAACAAATTCTATTCTCACGGAATTGCTGCGGAACCCGAAGTCTCAGAAGCTAGAATAAGTCTAACATTTAGAAAAATTCTACCTAAAACGCCTGTACAGAAACGCAAGTGCGAGTTTCCAATGTATGTCCCGCCTGCAGCGCTTTCGCCTATACCTGAAATCGATTGGAGCCATATGCATACTCCATCTATACCTACTACAGATTCGCAAAGTGATTTGGTGTCGTCGGCTCTGAACTATGCTACTTCTCAAAGTGGATCGGTTTCGATAGAATTATCCTCATCTGAAAAGTTCCGTTACCATTTGGGCTGTAACATTTACATTACCGTGCAACATTTTCGAGGAAATGTGAAAGTACACTTTCGTGTCTACAGGATGAATGCTTCTGATGTTATCGTGCCTACCCCTCATGGAGTAACACTCACGCCTAATACGTGGAGTGTATTTGTAAAACGCATTTCAAATATGGACAGTGAAAATTCATCTTTCACAATTAATAACGAACTCTTAGTTTGTGTGTGTGAAAGCAATCTATATTTACAACAATTACCACCTTGCACTGGACAGTTCAAAAAGAAATTAATCTTATTAAATCAGGATAATTTTCATACTCTTCAGTACATTAGTCAAGATGTTACTAAATGTGTTTTGGATCAGTTACTGACAAATATCCTACCCAATTGTATTGTGAAGTATCAAAAACCTGTCGAAGCACTACCGACTTTGCCACCCTATGAATTAAAACGTACTTTAATGCAATGTGTACATAAAAATTTATGTGCAGAGTTGTATAAATTATATCAACGCGAAACATGCAAAAGTCACGGGTGTACCGATTTGAAACACAAGTGTTGTACGCTATCCACTCATATGCAATTTGTGGATTATGAACTAGTCGATCACGAACTTTTAATGATAAACATTCAAGAAATTGCTCGAGAGTTTTGTGAAACAAATGAAAACAATGTTTCACCTGAATTTTTTAAAAGTCTCACCGTAAAGGAGTATTATACAGCGATGATTGCGCTGTTCCATATGTGAAATACAAGTTAGTAGAATATTACTTTTGTAAAAATCTATGTATTATTAAAAATGTTTTTCCTTTAAACGTTGCTTCATTCTTAGTTTTATTTTAAGTTATGTGTTAAACTCATTATTTATTTAAATTTAAAAGTGTTATTAAAACCACATACTAAAATGTTGATATAAAAAAAATTATAGTTGAAAGATATAATTTTTGGAAGTCCACACAAATCTATCACTAAAAAAAAAAAAAAAAATGATTCCACTCCGATGGAAATAGCTTCATATTTTTCAAAGTACAATTAAACTGAATGGTTCAATATGTGAAACATTAAAAAATATGTGTGGGTCCTATTAAATGTTTTAATAAAGTCAGCGGTGGCTTCGCTCAGATGGAGCGTAAATGTTTATATTTTTCAAGGTTTAATTCAATTGTTGTGTTTAATTTCAAACTGTATTGAACAGTATTTTCACAAATGCGTAAAATTAAAACAAATACATTTTTCAATTAAAAAAATTATTAAAATAACTCACCTGATTTATATCGTCTTTGGTCGTGGGATTGTTTGCACAAATTAAATCCATCTCCTCAACTGGGATGCCGAAGTCGAACTGAAAATCCATAAAAAAAAATAATTAATATAAAATTCAAGTGCTAATCGTTAAGTCATATATAATAAATCATAAAATAATGAAAATCAAAATTTTACTTACTTCAAATGCACGGGAGGAAGACATCGTAAATAATCTCGTTATCGTATTTAATTCAAAAGCAAAAGCACTGGCTGAAAAAAGAGCAGTTGACCATAGCTCGATAAGGACCGCATTTTATACCCTTTTCCGAGGGGAACTTTGCTTTGTGCTAAACAAACAGCGTACTCCGAAAAGTCAGAAGCACATGATTTCCGATAAGCTGGAACATTCGATGGCCTTCTAGAAATGGCTAGAATTTGAATAGTTTTATTTTCGAACATAATTCATATCTACTTCTCTGATGTGTTTTATTTACATATATTCTCAATCTTTGGGTCGCCATTGCAATTTTAACTAATTATGTGTATTATTTAATGCAGTTAATTAAATATTAGTGATTAAATATTAGTATATATGTAACAGTTCGAAATAAGATGTATTTTCTAGTGGAAACTTTCTTTTCAGATTGTGTGGAGTGAGTAGCTTGTCGCACCATTTTTGAAAATGCCTAAGTACAATGTAGTAATACATTAATTTTTAGATACACAACACATAAAGGGTTGAATGGTATTCACTTAACATCATTTTTGTGTCCACGGAACACTATTTGTGTGTTCATTGGAAATCCGTAATCAATTTGTTTTTAAACATTCGAAATCATTTCGTTATTATTATAAAAATCGTATTGATAGTTAGATTTATTTAAAAAAAAAAAAAAAAAATCCACATTGCTATATATCACTGAATACAATTTTTGTGTTCACTGAACACAATTTGTGTGTGCACTGGAAATCCGTAATCAATTTGTTTTTAAACATTCGAAATTATTTCGTTATTATTATAAAAATCGTATTGATAGTTAGATTTATTTAAAAAAAAAATCCACATTGCTATACGCACACACTTAGAATGGTGAAATCTTGTTCACTTCATTTTAATTAAATGCGCTATTTTAAAGTTTGTGTATACATTTGATTATAGATACACAACACTTGAAAGGGTCGAATCCTGTTCACAAAACATAATTTCAGCTATGTATTACATTCATGTTTTTAAAGTTTGTGTATAAATTTGTTTTTAGATACACAACACATAAAGGGTTGAATGAAATTCACTTAACATCATTTTTGTGTCCACGGAACACTATTTGTGTGTTCATTGGAAATCCGTAATCAATTTGTTTTTAAACATTCGAAATCATTTCGTTATTATTATAAAAATCGTATTGATAGTTAGATTTATTTTTAAAAAAAATCCACATTGCTATACACACACACTTAGAATGGTGAAATCTTGTTCACTTCATTTTAACTAAATGCGCTATTTTAAAGTTTGTGTATACATTTGTTTTTAGATACACAACACTTAAAATGGTCGAATCGTGTTCATTGAACACAATTTGTGTGTTCATTGGAAATCCGTAATCAATTTGTTTTTAAACATTCGAAATCATTTCGTTATTATTATAAAAATCGTATTGATAGTTAGATTTATTTAAAAAAAAAAAAAAATCCACTGAATACAATTTTAGCTAATTATTACATTCGTGTTTTTAAAGTTTGTGTATACATTTGTTTTTAGATACACAACACTTAAAATGGTCGAATGGTATTCACTGAACACAATTTGTGTGTGCACTGGAAATCCGTAATCAATTTGTTTTTAAACATTCGAAATTATTTCGTTATTATTATAAAAATCGTATTGATAGTTAGATTTATTTAAAAAAAAAAAAAAAAAATCCACTGAATACAATTTTAGCTAATTATTACATTCGTGTTTTTAAAGTTTGTGTATACATTTGTTTTAAAAAATCATAATGTTATAATACACAGATTTATATTCACTCCGTAGCATTCTGTTTTAAAACGCACCTTTTATAAAGTGCATCGCTATTCACTGAGCGATTCGAATGAACTTTGAAAAATAATCTAACTTCTGCTGATAAGGTACACTTCGAAGTTAACTTCCTATAAAGCACGGGTGCTTTGGCACAGCGGTAAGACGCGCGGCTTCTAATCGGCTGGACCCAAGATCGAATCCAGCTCCTGACCAGTGAAACATTAAATTCTTTTGGAAAAAAAAAATCAAAAAAATTCGCCAGAGGGCGCTTTAACTACGTCACGCTGATAAGATATTTCACTCTGTCGCTGACCAGCAGAGAGGGAGGACGTGTGCTAAGGAGCTCCAAGGCGCGACACGTCATTTCCAGATTGTGTGATTGCGAAATCCCTTGAAACCACTTCCTCAGGTCAAAGGTCAGTCATCGATTGCGAAATCCCTTGAAACCACTTCCTCAGGTCAGTCAGCGATTGTGACATTCCCTCTCAAGAGTGAAGTGAAACTCACTCCGTATGAGTCATCATGCCTCTGTGAAAGACTTTCGCAATTGCCCTCTTCCGAAAGAGGCATCCGGTGCTGCACCGCCTCACCAAACTTCCAAAAGAGGGGAGGGGGCAGTGAGAGCCATCCTCCCTCCTGGGGGTCTCAAGACCCTCTGAGAGGGGCTTCCTCTCAAAAGAGGGAAGACACTCCAAAGAGGCATCCTCCCAAAGAGGATCCTCTCAAAGAGGGACCCTCCTCCCAAAGAGGGCCTCCTCTGGCACCGCCTCCCCGATCCGCCGCAGAACCGGCATTTTATAACTACTTGTGTGTGTGTAAAAGTATGTGTGTGTGTGTGGAAGTATGTGTGTGTGTGTGTGTCAGTGAGTCTGTGGAGACGATAACTGGCGAATGAATGGATTGATTCGGACGAAATTTGGTACAAAAATCACAATCCGTAAACACTAGAAGCCTATTGTTTTTGTACGCAATCGAATGTCCAGAACTCTCCTTAATTTTCAAATGAAATTTTGAAAAAATCGTCAAAAAATAAAAACGTCTAATAAAGTTAAGTAAATAGACATTTCTTATGTAATTTTTCATTAGAAAACGATTGACATAAATTTTAGAATGCTAACATGAACCGTTCTCGAGATATTGCACATTTTTAAAAAAAATTATTAAAAAGTCATATAAAATAAATAAAAAATATTTCCTATTGAAAAACATGTTCACTTTTCATGTGTAATACCATGCGATACATTGGGTGACATCATTCTCGTGGATCTAGCTCGTTCCATTTATGAAAAAAATACTTTGAATAATACTTTTGTATTTGAACTCCAATAGTCATTTATCAGCTGTAAGAATAACTTATTTCTCCGTCCATAACGCTTGGCGAGATTTTGGCGACTAATCTAGCTGAATGTCGACAACATGGCGACATTCTTAAATGTTGCCAAATTAACGAAAATCTCGCCAAATGGTGAAAAATTATGCTATATCAATGAAAATGACGACTAATTGAAGAAAATTCAATATCTTGGAAAGAATATAAGTGTAACATTAAGACTAACTAAGAGTAACATTTTTTAACTGTAAAAGTAGTAAATTCATGGCATTATATAAGGAAAGTCATGTGTTGCCCACATCAGATTTTTTTTAACTGTAAAAGTAGTAAATTTATTGCATTATATAAGGAAAGTCATGTGCTGCCCACATCAGATTTTATTTTAAGAAGGACCACACTGAGGCTGCTGATCCAAGTTTTATAAAATTATGCTGCTTCCTCTGTTTTCCCTCGATGATGAAACAAACAGATAAAAATATTTTAAATTTTATGCAATATATATATTTAGAAAGTCACAAACAATTGTAACATCATAGTATGCAAGTGCAACTCCTATGATTACCCACACATTTAAAACCCCCAATCTATGAGAATTTCGGATAGAAATAGATTTGTAGTCGTAGGATATGGAAGGCAAACAATAAATTCGTAATTTGATTTTTTTCACTTTCCCTGCAATACATGGCAATGTATAGGGAAAGTATTGGAATTATGTCGAAAATCTAAATCGAGTTTTCGACGGGTCTACACGTTTCGAGACCTCTAGAATACGAAAACACTATTTTTAGCGTGACGTCTGTGTGTGTGCCTGTCTGTCTGTGTGTCTATCTGTCTGTCTGTGCAATGTACGTATCCACTCTAACTCAAAAACTAATGGACCGAATTTCATAAAATTTGGTAAGTCACTTGGATGTGATCCTGGTGCTGATTAGTTTTTGGCACGATTCGAAAACACAGAACCCAACTTTTTTTGCGAAAAGATCCGTAAAAATTTCATTTTTTCACTCTAGCTATAATACTAATTGACCAAATTTACAAAATTTGAAAGATAAGCTACTTGTAGGATGGTCTGGTGCTGATTAGATTTGGTATGATTCGGAAAAGAACAACCTTCCTTTTTTTACAAAATGGCCCGAAAAAATTTCATGTATCCACCCTGGTTAAAGTACTAATCGACCAAATTTCACAATATTTGGTAGTTAAGCTACTTGTAGGACACTATGGTGCTGATTCGATTTTGGTACGATTCGGAAAATAACAACCTGCCTTTTTTTACAAAATTGCCCGCAAAAAAAAACATCTAAAAAAAACAAGAAAGATCAATCATGCATAAGCATTGATTATGAAACACTTTCCAACTGAAATGCAATTTCATTTAAAAATTTTTAAAATGTGATACATTCTGTGGTGATATCTTTTACATTATCACAGTACTACAGTGATTTATTATACTTAAGTATTTAAAACTGTATCGAAATATAAATCATCTGATTCTCTATGCAAAATCAATGAATATTTCATTCATATAACATGTATTCCAGACTCCAGAGCTAAATAATTTTGTGTGAAAAAAAATCAGCACTTCTTATGTAAATCACATGACAATCGCTTGAGATATTTGCATTCTGCATAAGTTAAAATTAGGCTTCGTTGAAGAAATAATAAAAGTTTAGAGATCATTTAAAATCACAACTATTGCAATTGCATAGGCACGGAATTTAGATACACAGATACGCAGATAATATATGTGTGTGTGTATGTATTCAAAGTATAGGAATCGTGCCGAAAATCGGAACTCGAATTTTCGAAGGATCTACACGTTTTGGGACTAAACTATTTTTAAGAAGACGTCTGTGTAAGAGTGTATCTGTGTATGTTTCTGTGTGTCTGTGAGGATATTACATCCACTCTAATTGAAAAACTAATGGACCGATTTTCATAAAATTTGGTGAGTATGTTATTGGTGGGAAATCCTGATGTTCATTAGATTATAGTACGATTCGTAATAAAAGAATATGCCTTCTTTGCGAAATGACCGGCAGAAATTGCCTTTATCCACTCTAGCTAAAAACTAATGGAACAAATTTAACAAAAGTTAGTGTATAATATTTCAATGACCTACAAGTGATTTATATACCAAATTTAACAAAATTTGGTACATAAATCATTTGTAGGTTATTCTTGTACGATTCAGGAAAAAGCAACGAGCTATTTTTGCGAAATGGCCCTCAAAAATCGTTAAATATAAATATAAAGGACTACGTGTGCTCAATTATATCAATAAAATTCCTATTTTATATGTGATTTTTGACAACAAAAATAATAAGACTAATCCCATTACTCTAAGACTAGCAGTTCTTGAGATATTCTAGTTTTTCCCGTTTTCGTTACGCCACCTTTGACAATAAGTCCAGCTATCAAATGAGAACCGATTTTAAATTTAACGAGCAAATTCAATGTCATTTAAAATACTTATGGCTGTTATTTTGTGCAGATAAACTCAAATTATTATTGAAGACATAAAGAGAACGTGAATATGAGTCTGCAGGGAAAGACATGTGCTGCCCACATCAGAATTTTTAACAATATTACAACAATGATTTATAGAAGTGAACGGGGATTATTTGCAGGCCATTTCGAAAAAAATGTATGATCTATATTTAAAGATCCACCAAATTTTTGTAGAATAAAATGTTCAACAAATTTAAGCTGTGTACCAAATTTTAACTCTCTAGGATTTAGGAAAATGCATTAAGAATGCCATCAAATAAGTATATCATGAAGACTTATATAAAATTTAAAAAAAATTGAAAAAATGTTATCTTCCAAATTTATTTTGAAATGTGAAGTCTCTCTCATATACAAAACGATCAAACTCTTGGAAGGATATTTATTATATAATATATCGATTTTTTTCTTTCTGGAGGATATCCCAAAAGTCAGAATTTAATTGAATTTGCTTTTTTCCGTATATTAAATAATTTTAATTAAAAAACTACTTAACATATTTTACTGAAATTTTTTATATATATTTTATGGGATAATGTGAATATTTTCTAAAAATTTCGAAGCAATTTGTGAATTTTAAATTTACTTAAAAAATGTTTGAAAAATTAGGTTCCATAGGGTTCAATGTATTTCATTTTTTCAACTCGGGTTCAATAAAAAACTAATTGGGTGATATTAGTTATTTAAATTCCCATAGGTCCCACAGACCGTCTGAAAAACATACTTAAATTTCATTTTGATAAAGTCATTTTTACGCCAGTTATCGTGCTAACGGACAGACAGACAGACAGACAGAATGAACAAAGTCATAAACACTTTTCAACTATGTTGTAAAGTGTTAAAAAGACTACTTATGCTAAAATGTATCAATTAAATTCTTGTTTCATACTCAATTTTAGACGAGGAAAAGAATATAACACACTCAATTATACTTTAGGACTAACCGTTCTCAAGATATTTGAGATGTCTTGCATTTTTCTTACGCCGCTATCGGAAAAATGTCCAATTACCAAATAAAAAAAAATTGAATTTAAAATGCAAATTTAGTGTTATTTGGTGCATTCAGTTAAACTCAATCTAATGAATTATAAAAGAAATAAAGAAAATATGAATTTACGTCTGCAGCGAAAGTCATGTGCTGCCCTCATCAGATTTTTTCTTTCCCTGCAATACATGGTAATGTATAGGGAAAGTATTGGTATCATACAAAAATCACAACTCGAATTTTCGACGCATCTACACATTTCGAAACGTCTGGAATACGAAAAAACTATTTTTAGCGTGACATCTGCGTGTGTGTGTCTGTCTGTCTGTGTGTCTGTGTGTATGTCTGTTTGTCTGTCAGTCTGTCTGTCTGTGCAATGCATGTATCCACTCTAACTGAAAAACTAATGGACCGAATTTCACAAAATTTGGTACGTATGTCACTTGGGTGAGACCCTGGTGCTGATTAGTTTTTGGTAGGATTCGTAAAAACATAACAAGTGTTTTTTTGCGAAATTGCCCGTAAAAATTTCATGTATCCACTCTAGCTATAATACTACTTGGCCATACTTTACAAAATTTGGAAGATAAGTTGCTTGTAGGATGCTCTGGTGCTGATTAGATTTTGGTACCAATCGAAAAAAACAACCTGCCTTTTTTGTAAAATAGCCGGCAAAAATGTCATGTATTCACCCTAGCTAAAATACGAATTGACCAAATTTCACAAATTTTGGTAGATAAGTTACTTGTGAGACACTCTGGTGCTGATTAGATTTTGGTAAGAATCGAAAAAGAGCAACCTGCCTTTTTTCCTCAACCTGCCGAAATGGCCCGCAAAAATCTAAAAAAGAAAAAAAAAAAATGCCGAATGCTGAAATGTATCAATTAAATTCTTGTTTCATACGCATTTTTTGACGAGGAAAATAATATAACACACTCCATTATACTTTAGGGCTAAACGTTCTCAAGATATTTGAAATTTCTCGCATTTTTGTTACACCGCTATCGGAAAAATGTCCAGTTGCCAAATAAAAACAAAAATTGAATTAAAAATGCAAATTTAGTGTTATTTGGTGCAATTAAACACAATTTAATAAATTATTAAAGAAATAGGGAAAATATGAATTTGAGTCTGCAGGGACAGTTATGTGCTGCTCGTATCAGGTTTTTATATTTAATGTTAAAATAATTTTAATTCACAAAGAAAATTGCTCGAGGGAATACTTATTTAAATGATATTTATATTAAACCGGAAAAGGCTAGATCCAGTATATGTAAATTGAGCAACATATATATAAAATATACAGTTTTCCTTCTATTTTTGAAAGAACGCTATCATAATTTAAGCATATACATTTCTCATAACGAGATATTAAAAAAGAAATTAACATATTACATGTGCCAAATTAAATAAATGAAATTGAAGTTTAAGAGGCTAAGTGTACATAATTAACACATTTTATTATTTTCATCCAACTAATTCGATTGGATTATTTTTTATTTTTCATTTTTAGGTCTCACATTTAAATGATCAAAGATAATTATATTAAAAAAGAGTACGAGAAAAGTTATTTTTCAACATTTATACTCCACTTTTTTTCATTTAAATAATTAATTTATTGTTTTGCAAAACAGTAAAGTTGCAATTCTGATAGCAATATCTTTATTAATTTACAAATAAATTTAATCAAACAATTATCACATATAAATGAACATTCAATTGGTAAACAACTTTTTTATATTTTATACTTGTGCAAATGTAGTCATATTAATCCATTAATTCAATTTCGGCACCTCTTTAAAAAAATACGATTACTAATTTTCAACCCGAAATACACTCATTTTACAATAATTAAATATTTAGAAATGAGAATTAATGATAAGACAATATAATAATTCGATTTTTCATTATAATGCAGAATATTTATTTCTCTTGGGTAAATTAAATGCATTGTTGTCATCTATATAATTAAATAAGATACATTTTTGAAATATAATCTCAAGATAATTTGACTTTGTGATTGAGGTGAACTGAAATCATGTCTTGTAAAATATTAAGCATTATTAAACATTTATTAATATAAAACATCAAATTAAAAGAAACTAGACAATGAGTGATATATATATATATATATATATATATATATATATATATATATATATATATATATATATATATATATATATGTATATATATATATATATATATATATATAAAAATAAATTATTAAATCCAAAGTTAGAATGTATGTAGTAACTCATAATACACTATATATATATATATATATATATATATAGTGTATTATGTAACTCATAATACACTATATATATATATATGTATATATATATATATATATATATATATACATATATATATATATATATATATATATATATATATATATATATATATATATATATATGTATATATATAGAGATATATATATATATATATATAAAATGTGTGTATGTATATTCAATTCTGCAATAATTCAAAAGTAGATCCATAAATGTATGCTATTTTTTTATCTAAGACAATATACATTAAAGCAATATATTGCTTAAAAGATCATGCCTCAATGCTCTGATTCTAAACAGTTTCACTGTCGTTGCCGAGCGGCAGCACAGTGCGTGTTGATATTATGATTAGTGAGCACAATACTTCTTAAGAAAATATTTAAAACCTTTTAGTACTTTATTACTTTCCTTATATACATAATGTATAAGGAAAATTTTGTGATAAGGTCGAAAATTCGAATTCAAGTTTTCGACGAGAGAGCACGTTTAAAGCATCCCTGATCACGGATCAAACATTTTTGAGGTGATGTCTCTGTGTGTGTGTGTCAGTTATTGCACATTCGTGCGTTCTCGAATATTGCACATTTTAAAAATAAATTTATCAAAAAATCCCACAAATTATAAAAAATATATTAACTGTTGAGAAACATGTTCACTTTTCATATGTAATATCATGTGATATATTGGGTGACATCATTCTCGTAGACCTAGCGCGTTCCATTCATGAGAAAATATACTTGAATAATATTTTTGTATTTGAACGCCATTAGTTATTTTTCTGCTATAAGAATAACTTATTTATCCATTCATAACGCTTGGCAAGATTTTGCCGCCAAATTTGGCGGAATATCGCCAACTTGGCGACTTTTTTAAATGTTACTAAATTAAAGGAAATCTCGCCAAATAGATAAAATTACACTAAATCAGTGAAATGACGACTAATTGGCGAAAATTTAATTTCATGGAAAGAATATAAATAGCTACTATAAGAAAAACATATTTTTTTATTGTAAAAATAGCAAATTCATTGCATTATATAAGGAAAGTCATGTGTTTCCCACATCGGATTTTTTATTTTATGCAATACCCTACTATATGTAAATATTACTTACCCGAGTCATGAAAAGCTTAATTTTTGTTAATGTTAGGAGAGGCGAAAAGTTGTTAGGAGAAGCATTGTTAGGAAAATAATGTTAGGAGAAGCATTGTCAATTGCTTTCATTATCTTTAACCAATGTGGGAAAACTTGACAGTTCAGTAATAGCTGGAGCACCGAAGATATTATTACTTCATTTTAATGTAACATACATTAAAAATCCTTTAGTTAGAGCGATCTATAGTTCATAATTATGTGCTAGTCGTTAAACATCGGATATCTTGTGAGACTCTGTGTTGCTTTAAACAAAACTTTTTAAGAGATGTAGTTTCATTGCCCATCTCTTATCTTTTGAAACCAGTAACTTTCTGTCAGTTCTCCTGATTGGATGTGGTATTTTACACTACATTCGATGCTGGTAACATTGATCGTTTCAAAAAGTCCACTTTTAACACAACAAATGATTAAATATTGTTATGCACTTGTACAACGGAGTCTTCTTTCCCCTTCTCACTGTCGTCTCTTTTGAAGACCAGACAGTCAAAACAGCCGTACAAGCATTCTTTCCCATGACGTGAGTACAGTGTCTAGAAGTAATAGTTTGCCGACTGTCTATACCTCCCAATGCTGGGAGCTGTTCCCGAAAAGCCGTGTCCGCCAGATGGCTCTGGTTTCGAATAAGAGATCAGAATCCGTTTTTGAGGAATAATTTGAGAACAGGTGTATCCAAAAATTCGAAGTTTAGCATATTCATATCATTTGCGGTACAGTTTAACTCTTTGGATTTAAAACTTTACCGAGTTAGCCCGTCCTGAACCCAACAAAAGAAATATTCTCGTTTTTTGAGAATAACTCAAAATTCTGAGCATCTAGAATGTCTAAATTTAATATATCATTGTCCTTTGGCGTATATAACATTTCATCGTGTTTTGAAACTTATCGGGATAGCCTGTCTTAGGCCCGGCATGGAAATTTACTCGGTTTTCAAGAACAACTCGAAAATCGGAGCAGTTAAAAATTGTAAATTTGATATATAATTTACTTTTGGATAGATTTTAATTTATATTTTGAACCTCGTCGGGTTAGTCCGTTTTGGGTACGCTGAAGAGTGCATTCGTTTTTGAAGAATAACTTGAGAACCGAAGTAGCTAAAAATTCCAAGTTTAACATGTCGCTGGCTTTTGTAGTATATTTAAGTTTCTTTGGATTTGAACTTTATCGGGATAGCCCGTCCTGGGACCGACATAGGAATGGACCGGTATTTTTGGAATAACTGGTAAATCGGAGCAACTAGAAAATATAAATTTAGCACACTCTTATCTTTTGAGGAATATTTTAATTCATTAGATTTTGAAAAGTATCAGGCGAACTCGTTTTGGACCTGCTTTTGAAACTTACTTTTGGGGGGGGGGATAAAAATTCAAAGTTAAGAATGTTGTTCTCTATATCACAACTCACCGCAGCTGTCGTTGCGGTATATCTGAACTCATTGGATTTAAAACCAAATTGGGCTAGCCCGTACTGGGCCCAACAAAAATAATGTACTCGTTTTTTAAGAATAACTCCAAAACTGTAGCAGCTAGAATGTCTAAATTTAGAATATCATTGTTTTTTCGGGTATATTTTATTTCTTTGGATTTTGAACCTTATTGGGCTAGCATGTCTTGGACCCGACATAGTAATAATGTACTCGTTTTTCGAGAATAACTCGTAAATGAGAGCAGCTAAAAAATCTAAATTTAGTATATAATTTTCTTTTGGGATTTATCATAATAAATAGTTTGAACCTCATCGGACTGGCCCGTCTTGACTCCGCCTTAGGAATGCGCTTATTTTTGAAGACTAATTCGGGAATCGAAGTAGTTAAAAATTCCAAGTTTAGCATGCTATTGTGTTTTATGGTATATTTCATTTTTTCGATTTTGAACATTATTCGGCTAGCCTGTGCTGGATCCGCCATAGGAATATACTCATTTTTTTAGAATAACTCGAAACCAGAACAGATAGAAAATCCAAATTTAGTATATTAATTCCTTTTTTGGTAGAATTTAATGCTTTCGAATTTGAACCATCTTCAAATTCTAAGAAAACCTTTGTTCTCAAATTCTCAATCTATCCTTTGTCCTCAAATTCTCAATCCATCCTTTGTCCTCAAATTCTAAGAAAAAAGTGAATGAGAGACGCTGCTTCATACCTGAATGTAATACAGGTTACAGAAACTCCAAAGGCAAATAGTCTCTATTTAAAGCTCCTGACAAAGATGAGCTGAGAACTAAATGGGTAAAGTTAATACCTCGCGCAAATAAAGTTCTAAACAAAAACTATGTGGTTTGTGAGTTGCATTTTGCTAATGAATTCATTGATCGTAATTACGTAAGGTTCAAATTCCAAAATGTTAAAAATGTTAAAACACCAAAATCGGAATTTTTATCTACTCCGATTCTCGAGTTATTTTTAAGAAGCGAGTATATTTCTAAGGCAAGCCCAAGATTAGCCCTATGAGATTCAAAATCTGAAGAATTAAAATATTCGCCAAAAGAAAATTATATACTAAATTTTGGTTTTCTAGCTGTTTCGGTTTTCTAGATGTGAGACCAGAATATGTTCTCACATGAGACATTTTTATTTGTAGTATTTACGATGCCTAGAACGGCAAACAAAGCTATAGTCTGGCTGGCGTCGGGGTTCATGACAACGGGAACTTTAAGGTCATAATACTATAAATTTAGGTGTGCCAGACCAGAGGGGCTGAGAGGGGCTTTCTAAATATGTGCAAATGATGCCATTGGGTTGAGAAGAACCAATGAGCGCCAAGGGGAAGAAGGGCGGAGCTATCCCCCCCCCCGCCGAAGGGACCACAGCTTGGAGCAGACGAAAGAAAACGAGTTCAGTTAACAGACGAAAAGAGTGCAGGTAAAGGAAATCAGAGGGAAACAACGAGAAGCAGAGATGGAGATCGGACATGAAAAGAAAATAATTACGAATTTTGACTTAGAGCACGAGAAGAAAAGCATAAAAAAACCGACAGATTTATAGAGTGTTCCGTAGAGGTGATCTATGTGCGAGTGCATTTTAGTACCGAGTCGGAGCCACACACCCCAGAGTTGTGGCGGTACTTTCAGCACTAAGACTGATGCAAGCCCTTGGAGAGATGATAAGCCCAAGATTAAACTGGAAGGTATGTGCTCATTTTCAGAGGTTCTAGACACCATTGTAAATCTAATAATTCTGGTCGCATATGTCCCCTCGCTAAAATAATTAAATGAAAATTGATAATAAATGAAAATTGATGTTATTGATAAATTGATGTTGTTAATAAATGATATTGTTTAAGTTTAAATAGTCTAATCTTTTTATATTAATTAATAATTCTTTTCAGGACTTTCAAAAGGTAAGCATGATTAGAGGGTTTATTGCGGCACAACGACGAGCAATGTACGTTAAATGTTAATTCCACTTTATGAGTATCAATGGCCATGTCTTTAATGCTTAATAATAATTAATGTTAATTAGTAAAGTGTAACTTTAAGTTACTTCTTCTTCTATCGTGGTTGCCACACTAGATATTTTCAAAAAACGAGCACATTCTTATTTCGGGTCTAAGACGGGCTAGCCCGAAAAGGATTCAACTCCAAAGAGTTAAAATATACCACAATGGACAACAACATTCTGAACTTGCAATTTCCAACTATTTCGTTGCGGTTATCCAGTAATTTGCAACAACTCAATACATTCTTATGGCTGGCCCAAGACGGCTTAGCCCTATAAGATTTAAAATCCAAAAAATTAAAATCTACCCCAAAGGACAATGATATATAGTAAATTTAGACATTCTAGCTGTGCTGGTTTTCGATTTATTCTGAAAAACGAGTTCATCCCTGTGGCGGGCAGAGGAAGGGCGAGACCGATAAGATTTTACATCCAAAGAGTTCAAATATTCCTCAAAATACAACGACATGCTAAACTTGGAATTTCTAGAATCTCCGTTCTCGAAATATTCTCCCAAAACGAGTATATTCCTAAGGCGGGCAGAAAATGGGCTAGTCCATTAAGGTTCAAAATCTAAAAAATTAAAATGTATCCCAAAAGACAATGATATATAAAATATTTTAGTTGATCTGTTTGAGTTATTTAAAAAAACGATTACATTAATATATCAGGCCCAGGAAGGCCTACCCCGATGCGGTTCATATTCGAAAGTATTAAACTTACCCCAAAAGAAAATGATATACTGAATTTTGATTTTTTTAGCTGTTTCAATTTTCGAGTAATTCTCAAAAAACCAGTACATTTCTATGTCAGGCCCAAGACGGACTAGCCTGATAAGGTTCAAAATCCAAAGAAATAAAATATAACCTAAAATGCAATGATATACAAAATTTAGACATTCTATAGCTGCTACAGTTTTGGGGTTATTCTTAAAAAAACGAGTACATTCTTTTGATGGACCCAGGGCGGGCTAGCCCGATAAGGTTTTAAATCCAATGCGTCACGATATACCTCAAATGACAAAGTCATTCTAAACTTAGAACTTTTAGATGCTCCGTTTCTCGAGTTATTCCGGGAAAACGAGTTAATTTCTAAAATGGGCCCATGACTGATTCGCCCTATACCGTCTAAAATCGAAAGAATTAAAATATACCCTAAAAGAAACGGATATATTAAATTTAGATTTTCTACTTTCTCTGATTTTCAAGTTATTCTCTAAAAACGGGTAATGTCCTATGGTGGGCCTAGGACGGACTAGCCTGATAATCTTCTAAATCGAAAGTCTAAAATGTATTACATGAGAGAACGTCATACCGAATTTCACGTTACTGTGATGAATGAACTTGATTATTTTGGGCCTTAAAGGTTTGAACGAACATCAGATCAAGTTAAATAAAATTTTAAAATTACGAATATATCCCTAAATCAATCTCTTTGAAAATCAGATTACTTTCTGTGTATACTACTTGCAATACTCACACCAAATTTCACACAAATTCTTTAATTAATTCCAAAGACATCGGACATTTCATTTGCATTAAATTCCCATTAGTTTCAATGCTATTCCTAAGCTTTTGCTCTCTTATTCGAGACCAGAGCCATCTGGCGGAGACTAATTTTAGGTAACCCGTTTTGGGCCTCAGTCGGCACACTATCTCTTCTAGGCATTGTAACGTGAGTCTAGGGATGCATATATCGAAGTTAGAAGAATGGTTGCCGGATTTGGCGATTTATCGGTAATTTGGCGACTTTCCGAAGGTTCGAGAACACTTCGAAATAACGATTATTCTACAAGATATGAGATATTTTAAGAAGTTTCTGCAGGGATAGTTCATAAAAAGAGTAACCACTCGGTTGGAGAGTAGTTAACGTTGAGCTGTGCCATTCGTCAATGTTTAGGGAATAGTAGCATTTGTTTTGTGAAATTAGTGGAGCATTTAAGTGCTGTTTAACTGTATATTGTTCCTATTTACGCTGTGCTTGTGAATAAACGTGTTAGTTATCCAGAAATTTGGACTCATTCTTGTATCCTGAGCGCACATCCACGATTTCAGAAGATACGTTGTAACAATAATGACTTTTAATAATATTTTAAGATTATTTAAATTTCCATACATTTTCGACCCATGGTATTTTTTTTTCTCACCAAAATTTATTGAGGTTGAATCCAATTTTCAGTATGTGTGTTTTTGCACATATTTGTCATAAAATTTGTCTTGGTCTAAAAACCCCTGTTTATTTTCTTCGAAGTTTACTTATAAATATCTCGATGCTGACTATATTCTTATATCCATTCTTGTCAAACAGCCCGTATTAATTGATTTTAAAATTATATTATTTGTGTATTGATAAATATTGTGTTTAAGAAAACATTTAAACATACTTTAAGTTCCTGTGAGTTAAAAGAACCGTTATTGGTTTCGATGTTAGTGATTGAGTGTGTTTTGCATATCAAATGAAATTGATATTGGATATCAATAACAGGAGGCAAAGTTGGAGAATTAAGTTAGTATTATTTTATTGGGTCATTTTAGAAATAAATGTAAATTTAAAGCAAATTTTATTGACAAACTGTATTTATTTAAAGGAAAATGTTAAATTATTGAAAATGATTACATGTATGCATATATAAAATACTGAGGGACATATATTTTGTCTTTATGAAATAGATGAATGCATGGAATATAGCCTTGTGCATAAATAACAAAAATTGCAATCAGAAAGTATATTTCTACGTGAATATAATTAGTACAGACGATCAGAACAGAGTAATAATTGCAGCTTAGTTTTCCTTCTTTAGTGTGAATAAATACAAATCTTAACACCGAATGATAACGATGTGCATATAAAAGATAACCATTTACAGCCAAATGATAACCATTTGCAGCCAAATAATAAACATTTGCAGCCAAATGATAACCGATAACTTAACATTTCATTCAAATTACTCGATGTTTTCGGGAGTTAATGTGAATTATGGGCAGATGGACAGAGTTGCCGACATGATTGAAATAATGGTCATATTCAGAATTGTTTAAAACATGAAAATTCATTCAAATATATTTTTTTATTTTTGATCTAGATTGGATTGTGATTTTGACCAAGATTGTGTCTTACTCGAAGCATTTACACGGGGTACTTTTGAACAAGAGCAAGGAACAGTCAATAACTTTCCAGGTAGACACCTAGAAATTAGTAATAAATTAGCATTGTAATAAAATAAACTACAGAAACAATATAAGATAATGTATATGTTCAAATAATTCACAAGCAATATGATTTGTAACCAACGACTGTTTTCAAAATCCACTATATTAATAGCATCACCTAACATCACTCTCTAAACATTAGAAATTTTTATATACACTCTGTAAAATTCTTGACCATTCGATTTGTTTCTCAACATTTTTCAATCTTGCTAAAAGACGACCAGTTAAAGCCATATTGTTTGCCAAGGTTAGCGACAAAACTAATGTCTCCAAATGCTTCGCCAAGGTTAAACGACCAGGACACCAGCAACCTTTAAAATCACTTGGTTATTACAAATGTAATTTTCGAGTTGTGAGACTTCTAAGATAGGAAGATATATATACAACAGTGAGAAGATCACCTTACTCATAAACTTTAGTTATGATCCGTAACACAATATATTCGTATACTTCCCATTGCTAATCGATGAGAATATTTTGGCAACATTTGGCAACGAAGTTGAAAAGTGTTCATGACTTTGTTCATTCTGTCTATCTGTCCGTCAGCACGATAACTGCCGTAAAAATGACTTTATCAAAATGAAATTTAAGTATGTTGTTCAGACAGTCTGTGCATAAATAATAAAAAATGCAATCAGAAAGTATATTTCTGCGTGAATATAATTAGTACAGAGGATCAGTACAGAGTAATCATTGCAGCTTAGTTTTCCATCTTTAGTGTGAATAAATACAGATCTTAACACCAAATGATAACGATTTGCAGATAAAAGATAACCATTTGCAGCCAAATGATAAACATTTGCTGCAAAATGATAAGCAGCCAAATGATAACCGATAACTTAACATTTCATTCAAATTACTCGATGTTTTCGGGAATTAATGTGAATTATGAGCAGATGGACAGACTAGCCGACATGATTGAAATAATGGGAATATAAATGAAATGAACATCCTGAGAAACGGGTTAAATGGGAATCTAAATGAAACAACCGTAACATTTTTTCTCAAATATTGCTATTTGCATTACTTATTTCGAAATGTTATCATAATATTTATATTTTTCTATTTGTCACATTAGTTTTAACACTTAACAACGTAGTTGAAAAGTGTTTAAGACTTTGTTCATTCTGTCTGTCTGTCTGTTCGTTCGCACGATAACTGCCGTAAAATGACTTTATCAAAATACAATTTGTGTATGTTATTCAGACGGTCTGTGGGACCTATGGGAATATAAATGAATGATATCACCCAATTTGTTTTGAACTGAACCCGGGTTGAAGAAATGAAATACATTGAACCCTATGGGACCTAATTTTTCAAACATTCTTCAAGCAGATATAAAATTCACAAATTGCTTCGAAAGTTTTAGAAAATATTCAAATTATCCCATAAAATATATACAAAAAATTTCAGCCAAATATATTCAGTAGTTTTTACATAAAAATTAAAATATTAATTACACCTTTTATATAAAGAGATCACGTGACCATTATATGAAGAGATCGCGTGACCCACTTCAAAATATAATATAGCATACATCTTGTATCAAAATCGTGATTTTTAAAGTTCTTTTTTATTCATATTTAGTGTTGTATCTGTCCTAAAACTGCTTTATTTTTGCTTAAATTCTGTGCATCTACATACTGAAAGAATGCAATTACAATATATTTGAGTTTAAATGATCATCCAACTTTGATTATTTCTACAACGAAGTTTAATTTTCATTTCTGAAGAATGTAAATACCAAAATATATAGAATGAGTTGTATAAGAATTGCTGTATTTCTTTAACGCAAAATTCTTCAGCTCATGGGGTCTGCAATAGATGATATATTCATTGATTTTACACAGAGAAGGAAGATTTTTTCGATGAATTTTAAACATAGAGTTTGTATAGATTTTACTTGCTTGTACCTCCATGGTCTTAAATTTTTGAATGAAATGAATTATTATAGTATTGTGATGAATGAAATGAATGGAAAAACGTTTATGAGTCAAATTTTGTTTTTATAGAGAGAGCCATGCGAAATTTGAATAAGTTTCATTTATTTTCCATGAAGTTTTCAAATATAATAAATTATTGCAGTATTATGATAATTTTAAAAATATTACCGATGAATGTATTGGATTTTAGAGATGCTTAAACCAGGCAATTTATATTTCAATGCCGTCATTTGAATGAAATTCATTTTTTTCGATGAAGCTTTAAGATTTCAAATTTAATAAATTAATGTAGTATTGTGATAATTTTAAAAATATTGCCGAGGAATGTATCGCATGTTAGAGATGTTTAAATAAAATTCCATGGAAGTTGGAAAGTATTTCATAATCAATGTTTTATGCATGATTGATCTTTCTTGTTTACCTTTGCAATCGCTCTATAGTTTGTCTAAAATTGATTATTATATTTTTGCTGCACCCTCACAGAATATCTGCTCTCTGGTGCCCTTTTTTGCTCAGCTTCTGTTGGTAAATTTACTCAAACTATCATTAGTAATATCCGTTAATCCCACATTCAATTATTCGGCATACCTCATAGTCCGGCATGCCTGTTCAACGACAGATGGCGACAGTTCGGCTGAATTAGAAAATTCTCTAAAACCAGCGCCAAAATGCAAACATCTATCTGTTCATTGAAGTGTTAAAATTAATAAAAATGTATTTGCATATGCTGTTATGTGTGATATTAAAGGTAAATAAGCATCATTTTAATTTAATCTCCATTTATTTATTTTGATTTTTTCGTTTTATTTTACGCCATTTTAATGGAACAACCGATAATCCGGCACCACTAAAATTTCGAACGTGGATTACCAGAAGTTAGCTGTACATATTTGTAAATTACTTAAACTTGGAAAAACATTCACAAAATTTAGAAATAACTTGGAGCTGTCTGTAAACGGAGAATATATAGTTATAAAACATATATATGTAAAATTTCAAACATTTAAGTTAAATGTTTGAAAACATTTTGTCAAACATTTAAGATAAATGTCATAATACAAAACATGTTACAGTAATTATGGTAAAATATTGATCATGAAACGTTAATACCTAAATAATTAAATATTTTACAGTGATTATATTTTTCGTTATTGAGCAAATGCCTGAAAAAATAAAAACTTATAAAATAATTATTGGAAATACTCGGATCGCTGTACTGGGGGTACTTTCCCAACGTTGAATACATCTTCTCACACGGGTGCTTACAGCTGAAACGAGGGTTTGCATAAACATTTCATTTATTGCTATAAACTACCAACAGTGGTCTATGGTAGGAGACGTAACTTACAAAAGGCATGCGCTTAACATTATTCGCCTAATGTTGCTGGTGTATTATGTATCGAATCCCCATTAAAATGTCTCTTCATGAATTCTAGAAATGTTTACTTTTCGTATTTTGCTGTATCGAATTTGACATCACCCGCATTTATCATTGGCATTACAGAAATATCAGTATCGAGCACTTCACACATATGCTCGAAATCTCTTTTGAGTAAATACTCATGGTCCTGAGTATCAACGCTTTGCAACTCACCAGTGTCACTAGCACTTTTATTTAAACTAGCATTTTTATTGAAAAGCACTAAGAAACTTAAACAGGAACAATATACAGCAAAAAGCTCAATAACTGTCTTACAAGATCTCTAAAGAACTGTCAGATACCACAAAACATCAATTAAATGCTCAACTAATTCACAAAAGAACAAATGAGCGCGGTAGCCCAGTGGTTAGGGCGCGGGAATTGCACTCGGTAGGCCAGGGTTCGATTCCCGCCACTGCCAAAACTGCCGCCGTGTTCACGCGGAGTACGATCACGTTAAACATGTGGGTCCGTGAGTCCTTCCGAGAGGTTGGTTGTAGGGGAAGGAGGGTACAGTCCCTGTGGATGCCTCCCCCACTGGGTTCCGGTCTAAATTGGGTGGCACTTCCCGGCCATCCAAAGAGTTTTCCTTACACCTTTCTGGTAGGTCGGACGGTCTGGATCTCAACAACAACAAAAGAACAAATAAAATTCTCAAAACGCTGAGATATCTCACATTTTACTTTAGCTAATATCAAGTCAACTACTCTCCAACTGAGCGATGACTCATTTTATAGACTATTCGTAGGAATTTTCTAAAGTTATTCGTATCTCCAAGAATATTTGTTATTTCCAGAAAAATCTGGTACATTAAAAACGCACTGGAAGTCGCCATTTAGGCAATGAATCTAGAAATGTGACAAACCCACCCTGAGAGTCAAATATGGCAATTCTACTTTCACGTAATAGCAATGACTACCTATAAAGGTGGTGTATTGAATAGAGCAAAATTCTTGAATAGAAGTAAATGTCCGCTACGTATTATTTAATTAGAGATAAAACACAGTGAAACGTTTTACATATCCGTAAGAGTAGTATAGCATGAGATCCTCCTCTAATTCTACACACTATATTATACAAGATATCAATTAATTGATAATGAGATAAAACATGATTTCATAATACCTCTATCAGTTAGTGTCATGTGGGTTGGAATAAAGGGATATCCTGGTGAACAGTCCTCATTACTCGCTTTCAAGTGTTGTCAGAGACCCAGATATTTAGGACTCCTTGTTTGGAAGAGAAAGCCTAGGATGCAGATTTCTGGCAAGGACTGAACTGTAGAATGCAAATTTCGGACAAGGACAGGGCAATACAGGATACGGATTTTTATTAAGCACTTTATCTCAGGATTCATACTCCGGACAAGGACAGGACAGAACAGGGCACAGATTTTTGCAAAACCTAGACAGTGAGATGCAAATACTGGAAAAGACCTGGATAGAGCAGGTCATGGATTTGGGTAAGAACTGGACACCACAGGACACGGATTTGGACAAAAACTGGACAACAGAATGCCAATTCCGGGCAAGCACTTAGCATCTGCCAGAAATAAAAAGGATATTTAAATCCGCAATTTCAATGGATTTCCGAATTTAGATGTTCGTAACTTTTAAATTAATTCACACTTGAAATTAATCACACCAAGGTGCCTTGTCTGCATCTCTGTATCAAATTTTTACGTATATATTTTCCGCTACAGACAATAAAATCAGACATACTCACAGACAGATACACAGGCAAACATCTCTTTTTATTATGCTGGATGTATTTCCAAATAACTTTCATTACATATATATTTTGTAGCCTTGTTTTATTTCACTGAATTTTAATAATATTTTAAACAGGAATGTTAAACGCAGGAGTTAAAATTTCATGTTGGTTTCAAATAAGAACAGATGGGACGTTGCTAACACTAGCGACAACTAGATAAAATTATCAGAGAATTATGATATTTCCCAGATTTTTATGTATAGGAGTTTTATTTCGCCTAAACTCCATAGTTTCAATATTATAACGTCAAAAACAAATCCGCCATTTATTAAATGTAAAAGGAATAAATAAATATCTTGCATTTTGTATCTAAATATGCTTATGAAATGTAACAACTTGAAAAACACGAAATACGAAAACATAACTGGAAATACACATTTATTTAAACATTTAATGAACTAAAATATAACTACACCTGCATTTAAATTGGATTTATAAATATTACCAAAACGTCCATTTATAGTTAATGAACATCTTTCCAAATATTATCTCAAAGTCTACATCAAACACTACATATTCACATTTAATTATTAATCTAACACTTAATTCAAAGTGACATTCCAGATGAAAAATATTTTCTACAAATAATTTATCTAAATTGAGCTTTTACAGGCGGTAATACTTATTTTCGTCATTGGAAATTATAACATAAATACGCCAGAGGAAATTAAGATTTTTTAACACTTTACAACATAGTTGAAAAGTGTTTATGACTTTTTCAGTCTGTCTATCAAAATGAAATGTTTGTATGTTATTGGGACGGTCTGTGGGACTTTGGGAATGTAAATGAATAATATCCCGTAATTCCTTTTTGGATTGAAACCAGGTTGAAAAAATGAAATACATCGGACTCTATGTGATCTAATTTTTCAAACATTTTTAAGTGAATTCACAAATTGCTTTGAACATTTCACAAAATATTCATATTATCCCATAAAATATATAAAAAAATGTCAACAAAATATGTTCGGTTGTTTTTTAAATTAAAAGTAAAATAATTATTGCACCCATATTATATGAAAAGATCACTCGACCCACTTCTAAATAACATATGGCATCCATCTTGTGTCATAAACGTGATTTTTAAAATTCTTTTTAATTTATATTTAGTGTTGCATCCATCCTAAAATGCTTCATTTATTTATTTTTTCCTGTGCATCTATATACTGCAAAAAAAGCCGACGCGGTGGCCGAACGGTCAAGGCGAGCGCTTCCAAGCAATCGTTCGGCCGCCGCATTGTGGGTTCGAGTCCCACGTAAGGCATGGCTGTTGTGTTGTTGGGCGCAGTGTGTTCCGTCCCCCCTGGTGTGGCTGGGGTAACGTCCCAGGACGGCTAAATGGTTCACGTTTCTGGCCGATGTGTTGGCGAATGATACAAGTCATGTGCCTGGCTATTTGATAAAAAAAAAGAAGAAAAAAACTACAGAAACGCAATTATAATATTTTGAAGTTTAAATGCTCATTAAATTTTGATTATTTTTACAACGGAGCCTAATTTTCGCAAATGAAGAATGTAAACACATCAAGCTGTAAGATGAGTTGTATGATAATTGCTGAATTTCTTTAAAACAATATTATTTAGATCTGGAGTCTGAAATGTAACTGATATGACTGAAACATTCATTGATATTACATAGAGACGCAGACAATTCCATATAATTGCGTTTTTCGATGAAGTTTCATGCATGGAGTTAGAAAATACTTTTTCCTCCATGGTCATTATAAGATATTGATCCCCTTTAAATTGGCAGATGGACCTTTAAATTCCTTGATGGCGACTAAAATATTAATTTTATCATATAATGGCCTGATTTGATTGATTTTCAGTTTAGACATGTATTGTCTGTTGGTGTATGCGAATTCAAAGTTAACGATAACATTTTGTGATTGCAAGCCCCTTAACATCCAAGAGATTTTCAAAAATTCAAATTTTGTTGCTCGTTATCTGAGCTTATTGATTTTCAATATTTAGACATGTACTTTCATCATTTGTAATATATATTTGTGAGGCCAGAAAATGTCCTCACATGAGGCATTTTTATTGCAATATTTATGGTGCATAGAACGGCTAACAAAGCTCGAGTCTGGCTGGCGCCGGTGTTTACAACAACGTGAACTTTAAGTCAAATATCATAAATTTGGGTGTAGGCCAAAGGGGCTGAGAGGGGCCTTGATAAATGTCAAGTGATGCCATTGGGTTCAGAAGAACCAATGAGCACTAAGGGGAAGAAGGGCGAAGCTACCTCCCCCCCCCCGCCGAAGGAACCACATGTCACTCGGATACAAAATGTTATAGACGTAACTCTTATACAAAATTTTGCAAAAGAAGTCGGATGCGAAATGTTGTAGCAGTTGGACGGATACGAAAAGAGTTGGGGGCAGATACTAATACGAAAGAGGTTGCAGTTGACTATAAGTACGAGATGCAAGCCACACACGAAAGAGTTGTGGCCGTACGGTCAGCAATAAGACGGATGCAAGCCTCAGCGTGATGAGCCGAAAATTAAACTGTAAGGTACGTGCTCATTTCCCCAGGTCATAGACATTATCGAAATCTAATTTTGCTGGTCACATATCTCCCATTACTAGAGTAATAAATGATAGTCGATAATTATGATAAATTGTTGTTAGTGATAAATTGATGTTGTAAATAAATTATATTGTTAAAGTTAAATAGGCTAGTATTTTTATAATGATTAATGAATTCTTTTCAGGACTTACACAAAAGGTAAAAATAATTGGAGGGTTATTGCGGCACAACAACGAGCGATGTACGTTTAAATTTTAATTCCACTATATATGAATTTACAGCAATGTTAATGTGATTTAAAATAATGAATTTAATAATTAAGAGTGACTTGTAATTTCGTATTGCCACAAGGTTGTAGAAACAGTTACTGATCAGTATAACAAAAGGCTGCCACCCACTTCCGTTACGATGCCAAAACGTTTCTGATCACTCAAACAAGAGGAGCAATAAATATATATATTCAGAATAAGACCAAGTCAAATTGAAATTTTTGCGTGATATGTCAATATATAACCAGGAAACAAATAACATATCCAGAAAACTTCAAAAGAAGAGATATAGAAAAATTTCCTACACATCCTTTTCTAAAAGTGTGTTCGTTTCAAGAGCTGGGGGAGCCTATAAATTAAATCAAATCTGTCAAGACTAGATTATAGATCAAATATTGGAATGTCCATGGTAGCTAATAAAGTTAAATACCATCGATCATGAAAGTTAAAATGTAATGAAGTCAAAATGAACACAAAATAGAGCCCTAAATGAAGGCGCAAATCAACGCATAGACCCATTGTTGAAGCGAAAGAGGTCGAATACTAAATCACGTCTATAAATACAAAACTACGTTTTATGAACAGAAAGCTGGCAAAGAGGGACCACGTGCAGAAAATATACTCCAAATTTATTACCGGAAACGAGCTTATACACTCCTGCTAAAGGATAATATACTACTCGTCTCAGCGAAGTAGTAATGGTGGAGATAAATGCAACGTTTCTCCATCATAACCAATGTATACAACTTGTATAAATTCATTGTAGTACCAAAGTTTTCAACAGAAAACGCACCAAAGCGCTGAATCCAACAAATTATTACCAGGAAGAGTTCTTGCAGAGCTAATTTGCATTAACACTGGAGTTAGCAAGACGAGTCAATTTTGACACAAATGTTTTCTTGGTCGTATTATTTCTGTTTTTCAGAATAGAACCTTGAAATATTTCGACATTTCCTAAATATTTAGTCAGTCATCCACAAAAAAATAACAGTGCTTAAGAGTTATAGCAACGTGCCATGGAAATCTGTCCAAAATCCATCCAATTCATACAGCACTAGCACTCGTAAGCTCTAACATTTCAATAGAACTCTAGCTCTAACATTTAATAAGAACTATAGTTCTGATTTTTTAGTAGAACTCTAGCTCTAACATTTCAGTAGAGCTCTAGCTCTAACATTTCAGTAGAGCTCTAGCTCTAATATTTCAGAAGCGCTCTGGCTCTAACATTTCAGTAGAACACTAACATTTTAGCAGAACTCTAACATTTCAGTAGAACTCTTGCTCTAATTTTTCAGTAGCACTCTAGCTCTAACATTTCAGTAGAACTCCAGCTCTATTATTTCAGTAGAAGTCTAGATCTAACGTTTGAGTAGAACTCTGTCTCTAACATTTCAGTAGAACTCTAACATTTCAGTAGAACTCTGTCTCTAACATTTCAGTAGAACTCTAACATTTCAGTAGAACTCTAGTTCTAATTTTTCAGTAGAACTCTAGCTCTAACATTTCAGTAAAAGTTTCGTACGATAAAAAAAATACTATAAATTCCAGAAATGAAGTCAGGTTTAGTGTAACGTTTTTCGTCACATATATTTGCGTCATGCTGAAACTGCGTATGTAGCGATACCATAATATTTATAAGCGCATTGTGAAAAACACTGCACTAGCAAAACATGAGGTTTTTAACTTGCAGATGACAAACCAACAATTCATTATTATCAAGTACATCTTATTTTATAATATTTTTAATTAACTCAAAGATATTTCATTTGAACGGAATTTATATTTAATCATAATAATCTTATCACAAAATGAATAGTCAGTGATTACACGAATGAGAAAATAGATCTTGAATATTTTTAAAACTAAGATAATTATTAAGAGAAAATGTATGTTAAAAATAATAATTAGTTACTTTGAAAAATCCTTTTGAATAACCTTATTATTTCCTTTCTGTTAATTCGGCATCTTCTATTTCAATTTTCGTTTCAATTAGAGTCTTTTTAAATCTAATAATTAAGATTTTTTAGATTAGACGCGCAAATAAACCTGGGAGAGCACAACTTATACCTCACGATGCATTTTTGTAAATACCATTTTCAAAAACATAATTACGGGGATCATTTATAAAACAAAATTTAATTTACTTTCTGAAATAGGATCTGGCGCACTTTTCGTCTGCTGATTAAGATAAAGCTCAATTATCATCGGTATTATATTAGCCTCCATCTAAATTTAAATTGGGTTTTAAAAATTAAAGAGTAAAAGCCATTTCGTTGGGAAGTATTTCAAAGATTTTATAAATACTTGTTTCAAATAAAGAGTAAATATTTACGAATTTGCCCTTTTGTAAGGAAACTAGCGAATCCCGCTGTAAAACATTGCAATACATATAAAAATGTAAAATGATTGAAGCAACCAAGTTTAATAATATTCAAATTGGAAGGTTATATCGCTTAGTATATAGAATGTTATATCGACTTGTTATATCGCCTTGTTATATTGACTGTTACATCGTTTTGTTATATCGCCATGTTATATCGTCTTTACGATAATTACTATACAGTGTTGGAAATCCAGTAACGCATATCGCATTCAGTCTGATCACAGATCCTTGGTATTAAAATCTGCGAACTGTAATCATCTATCTTCTGTTGTTCAGTCTTCTCACATGACTTTTTTAAGAAGGTATTTAGACAGTGCAATTCATGAACAAAATGCTATACTATGAAACCCTTGAAAACTGTTTCTGATTTTAATTCTCTGGGATATATAATATCATTTTCGAAGATCAAATGCATTTGCGTTACATTCAAGGAAATCACAACACATTGAATCGAATCGTATGTGTTCGTCCTTAGAATTATAATCCATTTAGCTGTAATCTCCTGGTATTCAACGTTATATAAAATTTCCAAGGACTGTCAAGAAACCATATTTTATCGAACAAAAAGTAGAAGCTGTTAGACACAAAAATGAAAACCGTTTCGATAATTCCTCAAAAATTGAATAATAAAACCGGCTTGTGTTTTAAATATAGACAGCAGATGGTCCAAATATAAAATATTCTTCTCCCAAAGGAGTATTATTTCAAAAAAATGTAAAACTGTTTCAAGAGACTTCAAAACCTCGAACTTTTGACTATAAAATGGACACTATATCGACCATACATCAGAAAGCAACCATATTGAGAATGCATATAAGCATAAAAGAAATTCGTGATACCCGAAAGTATGAGGCAAGACGATCCGTCATCGCGATGGCAACATCGCTCACCCAGGGTGCCCCAAAGCCCATCGGCCGGAACACCGCCCCCACCGCAGGACCACCGAGGTGCCATGTAAGCCACCGAGGGAAAAGACGAAGCCAAAGTCAAAGAACGAACAAAACTACCAAACAAAATAACATCCGTGCCACTAAATAACCATAGCTGAGTCCCATCTTCTGAATCAACTCAACTACTTGCTGAAGAAACACAAATAGCAACTAATAGACAGTGCCACACATAATTGTTATGCCAAATAAATATTAACTCATTATGGATTTATGCCATGATTAATTATTAATACTAATTATGTTAGTTTATGTATGAACTTAAAACAATTGAAAAGGTATTTAAGAGGACATTTTTGGGACCTGTCCTTCGTCTTATATAAAAAGTATTTACCTGGCAGCGGTCTCACAAATGTTAAGAATAACTTATCTATACAATACATAGCATGAGAATAGAATGATCTAGTGCATAGGTTCCCAAAGTGGTCCAGGTGGACCCCCAGGGGTCCATAGGAGACCACACGGGGGTCCACGTAGACGTGAAAAGAAAACAGGGGTTCACAAGTTATAAGGGGGGGGGGGTCCACGAAATTTTTTTTGTTTTTCACAAATAAAGAACAAAAATTTGGCTTGGATTTACCTATCAATGTAGACAGGTAGCATCATTCACTAGGTAGGTATTCAAAAATATTCGAGACTCGGGTTAAACACAGAATTGAATCGAACAATAGATAATAGTACAAGTGTACACCACATGTCGAGACTTGCAAAGTGCCGCCCGTACGCTCGCTCGTCCGAGATGCTTGTTTAGACCTGCAAAGGGATGAAATGCGACTTGCGCTGTGCTTGCAATCTAGATTAGTATAAATACGAATGCCAAGAACAAAACGTTACTCATTTGTTTCCGGTATTTTGAACATAAAAGTGTGACTGTGAGTGAATCGATGTCAGTGTTTGCAGTGCCGGAAAAAGTAAGTATCTGCCTATTTGTTATACATATTTTTATTATATATTGTAATTTATCAATCATATTATATTTGTTTTACTATTTGAGTGTAATAGGTAGTTATGTAGTGAATATTAAATACTAGAGATTATTCAAAACTTCTATAAAAGAACAAAAAACCAGGGAAGATTAAACTTTAGGTACGTAGGTACGTTTTTGTCGAAAAATATTTATTTACGCGACGACGGCGATTCATTAAAAGAGCGGTGTTTCCGCGGGCATTTTGTTTTTTTTTATTGCAATAATTCTATTCTGTTGTGTTATAATAGCCATATTCTGGTAAAATCGCCTCAAAAAAAATTTTTTACTCACTTTTCGAATCAGTAATAGAGTTTCTGGAAACTAAAGCACCAGATTTAAAAGAAAATCTGATCAAATATAAAGCGGACATTGCGTACTTAACAGATTTGTTCAAAAAATTCAATGACGTTAACTTGCAGTTACAAGGGGACAGCCTTAATGTAATAAAAACAAAGGGTGTAATTTCGGCTTTTCTTGGTAAATTGAAATTAATGAAGCAAAATATTAGTCGGCGCGAATTCTCCCAGTTTCCGCACTTGTCACAGATAGAATGTCTTGATGAGGATATTCAGACATACGCTCAACATTTAAATACCCTGCATGATGACTTCAAAAATAGATTTGAAGATATTCTGACGATGGAAATACCACCATGGATCATAACCCCATTTGATGAAGAAGAGGCGAATGTGGTATACACAGATATTCGCTTAAATATCATAACTTAAAAATTCCAAAATAATTATATCCTTTCGATGGTTGTTCTCTTTGAAAATATGTTTAACACTTAAATATATAGGGAAATATTTTCAAAATTGAAATATAAATTTTGCGACGGGTATTTGAATGATAAATTGTCACGAATCTATAATTTTGGTGCCCAAAATAAGAGACAGTTGTATGTTAAAAAGTTATTATTATGATATTAGAGTATAGCTATCTATAGTAAAGGAGGATGTCTGTTTGTTTATCTAGACGTCTGCGAAACAGTGCAGCGAAAAATCCTTGAGATATTCTTAATTATTAATGAAGAAAAATATGTTTGAAACATATTTTATTCCATTTCGTTAATTCAACTTTTGCTTTTACATGCAATATTTGTTTTCAATTTTCCACATACAGTCCAATTTATTTAACCTAATAATTAAATATTTATAGAAACAAAAATATAATCCTTTGAGAGAACAAATTATAGTTTTTGTTGCATTAATATGTACTCATTTCTTCCCAAAATTTAATTATAGGAATTATTTATTATAAAGATACAAATGTTTCTTGAGATCTGATCTCTACAATCTCATCTGCTTTTGATTAAGGTAAAATATAATTACTTTCAGTAAAGTAAAATATAATTACCTGCACATAAGTAAGTCACGTGATTAGCTTTCGGTATAAAAGGGATATAAACGGCAGATGAGCCAACAGTGATTACTGTCCTTAGCCTACGGAAAACCGTTTTCCGAGCTGTTTTTCGTTTCCTAAGACACGTGTTGATGCAAAGATGCCTGGCCGATGACACCAAAGTCCGTTTCAGCATTTGGACGATAGTGCACGAGGATCCATTTTAAGCCTACGTACGGCTGGGTGGTCGTACCGGCGTATCTCCGCTGAAACAATCGTAGATGCGTTCACTGTAGAAGACCCAGACCGTCCGACTCGTCCAGGGGACTAAGAGCAGCTATTTGGACGGCCGGAGATGCGTTCACTGTGTAAAGGATTTGGAGAAGAGGGATTGGAGAAGGGCCTGTGAATCGCCGCAGTGGAACAGGTCTATCCAGACGTACGTCAGCACGTGATGATCGACGCATACGATGGTACGGTAGCGGCCCCACAAATGACGACTGTCCGCAGAGTTTGCAGGGTACATTGAATGATCCAATATCAGCGAGAACTGTTTCTCGAAGATTGGCTGAAAGCGGATTGCATTCAAACCGTCCTTTACGAAGACTGCCATTGACGACAAGACGCTTTCGTGTGAGATTGCACTGGTGTCGGGCCCGAACCTATTGGACGACTGAATAGGACAGGCTATTGTTCAGAGACGAGTCTCGATTCTGTTTCTCTAATGACAATCGCCGTGTCATAGTCTAAAGGCAACCTGGAAACAGATACAATCCTGCTGCGATTTTTGAGCGCAATAATGCTCGACAACGTTGCGTCATGGTTTGGGTGCCATCGGCTTCGACAGCTGGTCTCCAGTGGTTTGTATCAGAGGAACATTGACAACATGCCAATATGTGGATGCGGTGGTTGTACTGCCCTACTTCCAGCGGTTGAAAAATGTTGTTTTCCAGCACGATAACGCACGACCGCACACGGTAACCATCAACAGACAATCCTTGCAAGGTATCCAGGTGCTTCATTGGCTTCCGCTGTCTCAAGATCTCTCACCCATCGAGTATGTATGGAACGTGATTGGTCGTTGTTTGACTGCCTTGCCCCCGTCTCAAACACAAGATGATCTGTGGATGATGTATGAAGACATATGGTCATCCATACCTCAAAACATTATCCGCAAGCTCATTGCATCTGTTCTTCTAAGGTTTTCTGCGTGCATTGCCGAAATAGGTGGTCCTATTTTACTGTATTGCCTTATCTTCTTACAATTAACATCACTTATTTATATATACCCTATCCCTGTGTGTCTCCTTTAACATCACACTCTATTCGCTCTTCCATGGTGTTGCATTTTCTGTGTTGGGTAGTGTATAAAATTCAAACTGAACTCTCCAGTCAATAAGAGAGTAAAATACCCTTATAGTTTCGAATCCTTTTATATATTTATTAAATAGATGCTTAAATAGATGCTTAAATAGATGCAATATAGAATAATAGATGTATTATTAGAAGGTGTATAATAGATGAATTATTAGAAAACATTTGAGGAGTTCTATTTGTGCAACGGAATATGAGGTTAGTGTTCATGGTGTTGCATTTTCTGTGTTGGGTAGTGTATAAAATTCAAACTGAACTATCCAGTCAATATGAGAGTAATAGTTTCGAATCCCTTTATGTATTTATTAAATAGATGCTTAAACAGATAAAATATAGAATAACAGATGCATTATTAGAAGATCTATAATAGATGAATTATTAGAAAACATTTGAGAAGTTCAATTTGTGCAACAGAATATGAGGTTAGTGTTCATGGTGTTGCATTTTCTGTGTTGGGTAGTGTATAAAATTCAAACTGAACTCTCCAGTCAATAAGAGAGTAAAATACCCTTGTAGTTTCGAATCCCTTTATATATTTATTAAATAGATGCTTAAATAAATGCAATATAGAGTAATAGATGCATTATTAGAAGATGTATAATAGATGAATTATTTGAAAACATTTGAGGAGTTCTATTTGTGCAACGGAATATGTGGTTAGTGTTCATGGTGTTGCATTTTCTGTGGTTGGGTAGTGTATAAAATTCAAACTGAACTCCATTCAATAAGAGAGTAAAATACCCTTATAGTTTCGAATCCCTTTATATATTTATTAAATAGATGCAATATAGAATAATAGATGCATTATTAGAAGATATATAATTGATGAATTATTAGAAAACATTTGAGGAGTTCTATTTGTGCACCAGAATATGGGGTTAGATACAAAACGATTCCACCGGGACATTTTATATCAAATATTGCTATTTGCATTACTTATTCCGAAACGTTATCATAATATTTACGTTTTTCTGTTTCTCACATTTGTTTTAACGCTTTACAACATAGTTGAAAAGTGTTTAAGACTTTGTTCATTCTGTCTGTCTATCTGTTCGTTCGCACGATAACTGCCGTAAAAATGACTTTATCAAAATACAATTTTTGTATGTTGTTCAGACGGTCTGTGGGACCTATGGGAATATAAATGAATGATATCACCCAATAAGTTTTAGACAGAACACGAGTTGAAGAAATGAAATACTGTGAACCTTATGGGACCTCATTTTTCAAACATGTATTAAGCGAATTTAAAATTCACAAACTGCTTCGAAACTTTCAGGAAATATTCAAATGATCCTATAAAAATGTGAAAAAAATTTCAGCATAATATATTCTGCAGATTTTAAAATAAATTAAAATAATAATTACACCCATATTATACTCCGGTCGTCCATTTTGCTGCTCCAAGTCCTCTGGACGAGCCGGACGGCCTGGGGCTTTCACCCATATTATACTATGAAGAGATCCCGTGGCCCACTTCAGATTAAAATATTGTATCCATCTTGTGTCAAAATCGTGATTTTTAAAGTTATTTTTAATTTATATGTAGTGTTGTATGTGTCCTAAAACCCCTTTATTTTTGCCTAATTTCTGTGCATCTACATTCTAAAACAACGCAATTACTATATATGAGTTTAAATGATCATCCAATTTTGATTATTTCTACAACGAAGTCTAATTTTCATTAATGGATAATGTAAACACATAAAGAAGTAGGATGAGTTGTATAAGAATTGCTGAATTTCTTTAACACAAAATTATTTAGCTCTGGAGTCTGCAATATAGCTGATATGAATGAAACATTCATTGATTTTGCATAGAGAACAGGCGGATTTTATAGCAGACTTTTCGATGTTTTAAGCTTAGAGTTAAATTACTTTTATATCCATGGGTTTAAGTTCTTAAATAAAACCAATTATTGTATTACTGTGATGAATGAAAGGAATGGAATAAAATTGTATGAATGAAATGTTTACATCTTTTAGATAGAGAGCCAGGCGATTTATATGACGTCATTTGAATAAAGTGCATTTTCTTATGGAGTTTCAAGTTTTCAAATGTAATAAATTATTGTAGTATTGCGATAATTTTAAAAATTTTACCCCTGAATGCACCGCATTTTAGATGTGTTTAAACCGGTCGACTTATATTTAAATGACGTCATCTGAATATATTTCATTTTTTCCAATGAAGTTTTAAGTTTTCAAATATAATAAATTAATGTAGTATTGTGATCATTTTAAAAATATTACCGCAGAATGTGTCGCATTTTAGAGAAGTTTAAATAAATGTGCATTGCAGTCGGAAAATATTTTATAATCAATGTTTTATGCATAATTGATCTTTCTTGTTTTTTCTACTTATAAAAAAATAAATACCCTTTTGTGAAATATTACTAATAAATTATAAAATTATCAAAATATGTAACTTGTTAAAAGTAGTTTCCCACATTACTTGAAATTGATGGCATCCACAAGCGATCACTGAATCTGTCGGTCAATATGAAAGTTCTTAAATTTATGGCACATAAAATATTACTACTACCATTGCAGTTATTTTGACAAGCGCATAATAAGCGTGCAGTTTGACCATGGAAGCCTTCTTCTGAAACTGCTCTATCATCATCTTCAATGTACATTAGTTTATAGAAAATAGTTACTGCATCGAACTGCTCAATTTATCCAATTGGCAAGTTTTTTGAATTGACAAGTTTATCGAATGCCAGTCTTTGTCGAAATAGCTATTGTGAGTTTTACCCTAAATTCATTACTGGGTGTGGTACAATGACTATTTTTAACAATCGTTGTCTGGCAGTAGCTATTAAGACATAGTTTGTGAATAGATTTAAAATACTTTTCATGTTTTAAAGAAAAATATCAGTCACTAATATTTTAATCGCTAATCTTTCTGAGTTTGTGGATATTTAATTTTTATCCACTTTAAACTTGTTATGCTTATAAATACCGTGTAGAGGTTCAAACCTCTTGTTTTTTGAAAATTCCACAAACTTTATTTCGTTCAGGATTTTATTTAAATACTTCTTACTAACATTTTGTTCATTGGTATTTTGATTTTGGGAATATTCAATTTTTCGTCCGGTTTAAAATTCTTATGAAAATAAATACTTTGCAGAGAATACTGCAATTGGTACTGTATACGGATGGCACGAAGATTGACACAAGTACTGGTACTGGTGTGTGCTGCCTGCATGATGGCACAGAGCTGTCTTATCCGTTTGGCAGTTATGCTACTGTCTTTCAGGCCGAGGTCTTTGCCATTATTATGTGCTGCAGAATTTGCTAGGACAGGAAGTATAATAGCAATCAAATATTTATCTGTTCCGACAGTCAGGCTGCTCTCATGTCTCTTGGGAAGTCCACTATGACATATTTCCTTGTATGGGAGTGCTATAATGCACTCTGTGATATTGCTAGCAATAACAATGTCATTCTTTACTGGGTGCCTGGACATTCGGGCATTCCAGGTAATGAGTTGGCTGATGAATTAGCAAGAAAAGGCTCAAGTACTCCTTTTGTTGGCCCTGAGCCGGCCTTGGGCATCCCCAATGACCTTATTAGAAGAATTGTTTATGACATCTTCAGAAAACTTCAATGCAAGAACTTGCGTAATACCAAGGGTCAAAGGCAAGCGAAAATTCTCAACTGCAATTGCCCTAGTATACGTCAAAAAGGAACATTTCAAGCTCAGAAGAACTGGCATCAGGAGGGTTGTTGGGCTCTTTACTGGGTACTGCACTCTCAAGAGTCACCTTAACATTATGGGCGTCACCAAAAATTCGCTTTGCAGGGGCTGCCCATACAGCGAAGAAACAGCCGCTCACATTCTTTGTGAATGTGAGGTTTACTCTGCTCACAGATTTGAACACATTGGTCGACATGTGATTGAACTCTGGGAGCTGAATGACATTCCTGTCAAGTGCCTGTTCATCTTTGCATCGGCTACTGGTCTCTTTTCGAAGGGATCTGTTCTGTCTGGGGTAGTACAATAAACCTCTGGTCGATATGCTGGGTTCTTTTGAGCCACCCGTCTCTCATTTCATTTCATTTCATACCAGTGTTACTCAACCGACGGGCCGCAGCCCGGTACCGAGCCTTGGCATGAATTATATAGTGATTCAAGACATTCTCCCGGAATTTGTCGTTTTAGTTTCCTAAGTATTTTTAATGAACACATATTTCATAGGGGATCATATTTGTGAATATGTCGAAAAGCAAAGAGCCAAAATGCCTTAACATCTGTGTAAAATATATCAATGACTAAACATTTCACGTTTAGTATGAATAAGATACTACCCAGCTGACTTCTATGGTGAATAGAAGTCAGCTGAGTCAATAAATACTTTGCAGAAGTATATGAAGTAATACTGAGCCACCCAAAACTGTCAGAGCGAAAAATATTTCGATAGTAACAAGAGTAGTTAATTAAATTTTTTATCTGTTTTGGGACACAAAAATCAGATAAATATTTTTCTGGGATAAAAATATAGAACAATCACACCACCAGAGACTAGAATCTTGTGAATAAATAGTGCATAATCCAAGAAATAAAGCATTACCAAACGAAAATTAGGAAGGAAAAGCTAAGATGAAACACATGTAAAAAAATGTGAGTAAAACTGTGAACTAAAATCCCTTATAATAAAATAAATATGAATATAATTATACAATTAAATGTGAAAACAATTGGCTCCGGATTGTATATGATCTATATTCATCAGCTGAATTCAAACAACATTAATAGTAAATTCAAAAATGTAAATAAACTAAGAAAAAATTGCAGAATTAAGAAGAATGCAACAAAACCTAAAGAAGTTGAATCAGTTTTTTTTCGTAATTATTCTTAAATTTGCCTTTTTAAATTATTTGATGCTTTTGAAATAGTTTGATCGAATGTAATTTGGATATAGTTGAAGAAGTAGCTCAATTAGCTTTCCGAAATCAGTTGTTTCATTCAATGTTTTTAAATTCTCTATTTATTATTCACTCATATTTTTACAGTGGTTTGTTCTAATTTACAATTTAATTTATTTAATGAAGTAAATCGTATAACTTCCGAAACTGGTTGTGTTGTTATATCTCTTAATTCTGCAGACTGTTACTTTCAAAGTATTTTGATCCAATGTCATTTGAATTCAGTTGATTAAGCACTCATGTATTTTTCCCGACACCGATTCTTTTATTTTTTCGTCGTTTTTATCATTTTTTGTGGTTTTATAAATACATTATTATTATTTTTTGTGGTTTTGGAAAAGATTATTATTATTATTTGTGGTATTTTTATGAGGTTTGCTCATTCAGTTCCAGGTAAAGCTTGTATACTTCATTTTGTCCTTCATTCCCAATTGTTTATTTACAGGTATTCATACACAAATTTCTGAGCATGTATTTTTTTCTTTCTTTCAAGAGATTTTTGTTTTTTTCATTTTTTCGATTTTTGGTTTTGTGACGATTTTTTTCCCAGGTCGCGGGATACAAATACTTATTGGCAAACGCATTATGCTTATTCGCAAACAAATCTAATAAATACTTATTCGCAAGCAAATCTAATTGCTTTGTATTTTTTTTCTGAAGAATGAAGCTTCTTTCTGTCTTCGAAAGCAGTGAGTAATATTATCAACTGCTTTTTCTGTTAGTAGCTTGGTACTTTTTGTTCAGTTTATTTTCGACAGCAGTTTGATATAATTACAGCAAAGACTACATGTTCACTAAAAAGTATTTAATAATCCGTCATTTAAGGAGCACAAAAAGTAACAAAATGGCAATATTACAAAGTCACAACGTCCTTTATCAGTGAAAATGCAAATAAAATTTATTGACTAGTTTTGCCCCCGCGCGGATGGCAAAGAAACAAAAGGCGGCTATGAGAGGGAGACTTCTACTTCCAATGCGTAGGTACAGAACTTGCCAAAAAACTTATTGCTACAAAGACAAGTTACTATTGTATAATTAGTGATTGCTAGCGGGCAAATCTCGCTAGTATTACTAAAATTTGCATCATTGCAAAAATAATAATTAATTTTTTGTCACTTAAAGTTTATTGAAATAAACATTATATTTGCCTGAAAACATAATGTTATTTAAATAAAAAAAAACTCTGATTTTAATATTATTTAAGAAAATAATCTTCAAATGAAAAATGTATCTATTTAATGAAACTTAATTATCTATTAGCAAAATCCTTTTACGTCTCACATAAAATCCCATGTTTACTAATTTGCTAATTTGATTTTCTGAATTATTTCTAATTCTAACGTTCTTATTTATTTAATTCAAGATTGGAATATCTGCAGATTGGAGTTAAAAATAATCTCTGGAGAGCCACAATTTGGCATTCCCGGTTGAATTTATGTAATTATTTTATTCTATAAAACTAAATTAATGGAATAATTTATAAAATAATTCCCGACTGCATTCCGAAAACTGCATTTCACATACTTTTCTCTTGTTGATTAAGATAAGATTTAATTATCATGTGCGGGATATACATTTTTTACTTGGATCGTATTTTTACTTTCCCTACATACATACTATAATATATAGGGGATGTATTGTGACGGAGACGTAAATTTAAATTTGAAAATTCGACGGTAAAGTAGGTTTAAAGTAGGTAGGACGGTAAAGTAGGAAGCATCCTGTTAATCGAATCTAACGTCTTTGAAGTAATGTCTATGCATATAAATCGATACTTGTGTGTGTGTGTGTGTGTGCGAAAAAAATTGGATACGGTTATTACAATACTTGCTACAGAACTGTTTTTTATAGAAGTGGTTTAATATATTTAGTCACCACTAGCTGCTGGCACCGTTGACAGTATATTAAGGGGGGAGCAGACTTTTCGCTCATATTGCATATGATTTCTATGTAGCAATGTATCGCTGTGCCAATCAGATCTTTAAAATTTATTTATTGTGACGCAGTTCGGCTGAAAATCTTACGTTTTTCTTTTGTTTTGCTGGTCATTCTCAAAAAGATGCTCACTTTGCTGTATTGACCTTCCCATGTATTCGACACTCACTTCCCGATATGAGTGAATAGTTTTAAATATTTTCAACTGGAAATGAATGGTGACTTCATAAAGCCTTCTAACATTCAGAGAAATTGATGTATAGGGAATGTGCGTGCGAATTCATGTAAATGTGTCCATTTTCATCATTCTAACCTTTTCAATAAGTTTATTATAATTTTTCAAGATATTCATTGCATTTTCTAATTGTCTCATATAATTTAATTCAACACCAAAGACATGAAAATCATTATAAGAAGGAAAAAAACAAAATAAATACCATGTTCAACAAGTCTGAAATAAAAAGTAATAAATGTTGCAACTGGCGAAATTGTTATACACAGTGTACACAACTTCGCAATGATGTGGAAAAAATTCTGTACAAAGTTCACTGTAAAAAAACTACGAGTATAAACTTATACCTTATACAGTCAACCCTCCCATAACGCGGTACTCTCATAACGCGGTTTTCATATAACGCAGAGCAAAAATTGCGACAGCTCTCCAATAACGCGCAACTCATAAAACGCGGTTTTCATATAACGCGGTACCTCTGTAATAAAACACAATTTGCTTAAGCAGCCTCCCTATATCATGAATTTTTCTATTACACTTTTACGGTTAAAATTAATGGGGATTTCCCCTGTTTTTCCATGCACATACATCAGAATTTTCAAATTTCAGTTATCAGCGAAATCCCCTGAAGATGCAGAAATATACAGCATTGCGGTTTCTATATAACGCGGTACGAATGTTCTGTTTTCCACTAATTCTGAGTTTCTTATAAAACTGTTTCCATACAACACGGTATGCGGTTTCCATACAACACAGTGTGCGGTTTCCATACATTATGGTGCACGGTTTCTATACAACACGGTATGCGGTTTCCATATAGCACGGTACGAATTAGTCATGTTATAGGAGGGTTAACTCTACTCTGCAGAAGGAAAGAAATATTTGTTTTATTTGTTTTTGTACTTGGAGGGTGCAAGCATATTGACGGTAGCTTTGCTGCTGATAGATTTTCTAGTTGGTTGTTTTCTGCATAACCTCGCAATGAAGTTTCCTTCAGTTATAAGAAATGTTTCACTTTAGTGTTGGCAGTAGAAGTACTTGTATCAGCGGAGTAGTCACTTTTTTGAGTACTTTTAACCTTACTGGAAATTCAACAATAGATGATCGCATAATTATTCCCAGTGGCGAAATTACAGGCAAAGCAGAGGTATAAATTTATGCCAAATAACAAACCAAATAAACAATAAAACCAAATGCTAACTGCTGTTTCAAATAAAGCAGATGACATGGATTTCATTGAATAAATAAAATTAATATTTACATTTATAGTTTATAAATTATAACACGTAATTGCTGAGTATAAATATAAGCTTACCAGCACGTTGCACTTTGCGATTGACACGTTGTTAAACTGAAGATACTCTTCTCTACAGACTTCACACGTATGTCATCTAGTGTGCTTTTTTCACTTCTTCATGAATTCATTATGAGTCGCAAAGTTGCTATACTGCCGAATGTGTAAGCATCTGAATAATATGTTTATGAACATGACAGTTTAATCTTTAAGTAGCTTATGCTGAATTCTGAAAAAATTTGCAGTCATCTTTTTAGTAGGAGTAAATTGCTTTACGAGGAACACAAAATTGTGGCATATAATACGTCTTCTTTTCATCGAAAATATCTGCAATACCATTTTGACGAACATATCCTAAGTGCAAAAAAGTCCTTCTGTTAACTGTAATTGAATCATAATCCTAACTTTGAGAATTATCCATGTAAACTAGTTCTGTAAACATAAATATTATATTCTTTAATGTTTTAGAGTTAAGAAAAAAAATAAGTTTCACATAAAGTATTCTTATGTTTTCCATGTTTTTATTATGATTAAATTTGTACCCATAAATTCCACCATAAAGTAAATTATATTGAGTTTATATGGGACGCATTTTAAATATTTCGAGGAAGTAAAATTAAATAGAACATCTTCTGCATAAATTATATTTTATTACATTGAATAGAAACCTGAATGCATAATGTATAAACTCAGTTCTGAATATATAAGTCGAATTTTAGTATATAGAAGTTTTATGAATGAAGTTCATTTTTTATGCTTTTGATGCAATGGATTAATTCGTTAAATATATGTTTTACGTTCTTATTTTTTACCGCTAACTCAAAATATTAATAGAAAGTGAATGGACATTAAAAAATGACATATTATTTAATAATTTACCCTATATTATATACAATATTTTAATTCATTAAAATAACACTTACTGCTTGTCAAGGTATGGAAATCACAAAACTCACTATATATATATATATATATATATATATATATATACATACTGAAACTCCATGTAATGAAACTCCATATAATGTCGACAAAAGTCTAAATTTTCTGGATATAACAATATACAAACAACCAGGTGGTTCTACTGGTTTCTGTTTGTACGATAAACGCAACGACTTCCACTTCAAAATCAGTTATATCATAAACTGGAACTCTTGTATGCATAAAAATGTTTTTAGAAATATTATACTGGGACAATTAATGCGTAGTCAAAGAATAAAAAGTAAAATAGAAGATCGATATTTATGCGATTTTCGTTTCCTACAAAACACCATCTCACAGGGTTTTCCCAAGTATTTTTTATGTGACATTATCTGCAAATTTTATAAAATAACTGAAACCGATTGCTACCGTTTATATTTAAATAAAACTGATGGCAAAATACATACTGGATAGTCACAGGTAAAGCGAGTGATAACTGATATGGGACCACTTGAATAGGGTCTATTGTATAATACGTTATGGAAGATTTGCTTCATCTTGTATGATACGGTTTGGGGGATGTACATCTACATGTATGATTCTATTAATTGTCACTCAGGTAAATGGTTTTAGAGATAGACTTTGTTATAATTGTTCTATTAAGTGTCAATATTTAAAGTCTTCTTTAAGTAGAAGCTATGTAATTTTACTCATTTATACTAGTGAACATATTTCAAACATATTTCAAACACTTACTGTTGATGATTTTTGATAAGGCTGGATCTCGACAATTATATCTTATATTTGTTTGTGTATGATGTCTGTTTTACATCTTAAAATTTGATACATTCGTATTCTATTTTGCAATATACCGGCTCTCCGGGAGTGTTGTCGCGACGCAAAGCATGCTTAACCGGGGTGAAGGGGTCACAACTCCCCCCGGCCATCTTTTGGTATATTGTTTCCATCCATACCTCTTTTCGTTTTGGAAATATTTTTAATCCTCTTTTTAGTGCAGCTTTGCGCCTTTTAAGTGTGATTTCTGATGATTTTATAATATTAAATTTCACGGTATTTTCATATTATATATATATATATATATATATATATATATATATATACATACATACAGGGTGACTCAGAACGCTTGGACCAATCTTTAACGGGTGATAAATCACATCTAAACAAGCAATTTTTGTCATACAAAGCAGGGTCATTACGCAAGAGTTGAACCGCTAGGTGGTAGCTCATGAAATGAGGAAATTATGAATCTCGTGAAAAGAGGAAACACAAAAATGACAGAGTAGGCACGAAGTACGTTTTACTAACAGAAATTGCAGAATCCATGGACAAAGTTACAGAAACAGATCAAAAGTGCGACCACCAGCAGTAATGCAGGCTTCAAACCTGCGACGTAACGAGGGGCGAACGTTAGCAAAAACACGAGCATATATTGGACAACGCGGGCATTACAGCAATCCTACCAACAAAGTCCTCGTCGGAGTCGATGGGGCTATCGTAGATGAGACTTTTCATATGGCTGCATAAGAAAAAGTCAAGACAGGAGAGATACGCCCGGCCAAGCTATGGGACCCCAACGACCAATCCATTGCCCTGGGAATGTAGCATCAAAGGTGTTCCGCACATCCACGCTGTAATGGGGTGGTGCTCCGTCATGTTGAAACCACATACGTGCTTTAATGTTGGCAGAAACATGCTGCAGTAACTGTGCAAATACCTCCTGTAAAAATAGGAGGTATGTTCTGCCGTGCTCTAGCGGTTCACCTCATGCCGTTCACCTCTTGCGTTTCACCTCTTGCGTTATGACCCTGCTTTGTATGACAAAAATTGTTCGTTTAGATGTGATTAATCACCCCCTTAAAGTTTGGCCCAAGAGTCCAAGAGTTCTGACTCACCCTGTATATATATATATGTGTGTGTGCGTGTGTGTGTGTGTGTGTGTGTGTGTGTGTGTGAGTGTGTGTGAGTGTGTGTGTGTGTGTGTTGATGACCTGATATGTTTGGTCTTTACAGACAACTGTGTCATAGATATAGATTTCTATCCGAATAATTTGGAACTAATTCCTAATGAAGCCACTATTAGTAACAATATTATTTTTTTGGATTTAAATCTTATTATTGAACCTACTAATAGGATAGTTACTAATTTATATGATAAAAAAGACCATTTTAACTTACATGAACATTAACATTATTAAAATTTTACCATTTAATTCCTGTAACTCGATTCAATTGTTTAGAAATATTATTCTTAATCAACTTTTTAGAATTTATAGATTATCAGATAAAAAATTTCATGCTATGCATATTAATAAGCTAAAATTACCAGAAAATTATATAAATATCCAGTATATTTAGTAAATGTCCAGTATATTTAGTATATTTAGTATACTTAAAAAGTTTGGTATGGTTGAATATACTTAAATTCCCTCCTTAGTATATTAGCCAGACATCCACTTTCTCTTGAATAAGTATTATTACCATGTATTTGCATCCCCTTATAATTTAGCCTCTTTGTTTTCTATTATAATCTGCCCCATTATTTTGTAGCTTTTACTGTTGAATATCACCTTTTATCGTCTTTTCACATTACTGTAATTTATCTCTCACGATTGGCAACAGCAGTTCTTAACTTTTAATTTTTTGCGATTGGCAACATCGGTCTCTTTATGCAAGGCTCCAATGGATGAGCAACGGTGTTTTTAAGGTAGTCTGCTTCCCTATAATTTTTCAATCTTTATGCATGTAGTCCAAGTTAACAGTGTTTATAGATATAATATATCACTGATTTCAGAAACCTGCATTTTGTGTTCATTTTGATAAAATACTTAGACTTGACGAATAGTTTTATCACGGTGAACAATTCATTTTTTAGGCTTAGGGCTTGTCCACGTGTGTCATAGTGCTTTATGACAGTATGAGTGCGAAACACGACATTTTTCATTTCGTTCCGAAAACATGCTCTTTCGGAAGCCATTTTTATTCCAAGGTTTTAATTCTGTATGAGTTTGCACTTTTCATACTGAAAGCGTGGGATCTCGCTCCTGCAGATGTTCCGAAGTAATTTCTTATTTCTTTAATTATTGTGCAGGGCATTGGTTTCGATTCTGCAGACAATGCCGCGCGAAGTCGTTAGATGCTTCTGTTTATTTCGTGCATGAAGTTGAAGGTCGAAGTGGCCTGGATTTCACTTTTAACAGTATCGGGGCGCTCTTGGCCCTGAGTTTTCGTTGGAGAAGGAGCTTTCATTTCTCGCTCCTGGAAAATTCGGACACAAAGGAATTTACGACCCAACGGTCAATTTTGTGTTTTCGGATTATAACTTCGATTCGGAAGGAATCTTATAATCCGAGTGGGCCAAGACAATTATTTTAATTCAAAATTATTAATTTTCTCATTTATTTATTTCAGATCTAAATTTCGGAAGGTCCTGGAAGTTGAGAAAAGGGATTAGAACGCGATGACGTCCGGTAGGACAGGATTGTGGAACCATGCTAAGGAGTCGTTTGGTGACTCCATTTGAGTTTCGGCATTGTTTTGGACGTTCTACGGTCGAGATGTGCGTACAGCTAAAGTATTTGGATCATTGGATCATTTCCATAAATCCCAGAGTGAATTTACTCTGCAAGAATTCAACCAGTGCGTGTATGTGATAGACCCTTACGGTGGTGCTGAATTCAGATCTTCAGTGTTAGTCGTGCCGCTCTAAATGAGAGCATTTTAGGTCTTGAAAGGAATGAACCGATATCTGGTTCTGGTAACGTGAATTATTACTAAAAGTGAAATCTTCTTTAATATTCAAAATCCTCAAAATGAATATGGTTGGTTCTCCAATTAATTTCTATGAGAAATGTCGTGTGTCAATTTGTGTGAAAAAAATATATTATTACATCCTTGAGATCGTATCTATACATTTTCCAAAAAGGCCAAATGTTATATTTCTATATTTAGTTCAAAGAATGGCCTGAAGGCTTAATGTTGAATGACTTAATGTTTCTATATTTTCATAATATATATATTTAGATATTTAAATAAAAAAGGTTAATATTGAGATTATTTTTGACTCATGTTTTCCCAACTTGAGGATGTTTCCTTCTTGAGTGCCTGTGCGTCCAGTTTACATTTTGTAGGCCTGGGCAGCCGGACCTGAAGTTATTGCATAAATCACAACGCAAAGCTAATCTGTAGTACTTAATATCCAATTTACTTCATTTGTGTGATCCTTTATTTCTCGGTCACACATTTACTTCAGTCACACATATTAATATTTGTGTATTGTGTGTGCGCCCTTTTCCCTCCGTGACATGTGATGCCATGTCCCTTTTTCACTGTGACACGTGTAAAGCTTTAATGATCGGATTTTATTTGATTTTCTATTATCATCAATTCCTTTCCATTGATGTTTGTTGTTTGTCTTCAGGTTAGTGACCAGAAATTTGTATTTTATTTTCCACTTGATTGATGATTCTCTGTTTGAAACTTTTTATTTGATAGACTTTTTTTAATGTTGGGGTTTTTAGAGTTGCAACTTCTCTCTATTCTATCATTGGATTTTCAAAGTATTATATATATATATATATATATATATATGCAGTTGAAGTATATTTGGATGCAGTTGCAATGGATTACAAGTTAGAAGTTTTACACATCGGACAGTTCTTGTAAGAATTTTAGAATTTGTAGAGACGGGTTTTTTATAGGCATGTTCATATGTTAGCACATTGAGTGACTTGGAAAGTTTTTTCGTGTGTCTTTCATATAGAGATTTTGACTTTTTGATAAGGGTTTTTGCAGTTCGATGATTGATGGTAATAAGGCCATTCTATGAATAAGTATCGGCTTCCGGGAGTGTTGCCATGGCTTAAAGCATTGCTTAACCGGAGAGTGGGGGTCACAACTCCCCCGGCCATTTGTGATACTTTTCGTTTTTCACATTCTTCTTTTGCTTTACTGTGTATTAGGTATTCCTTTTAGCAATTATATATATAGGACGCTTTCTCTGGAGCGGAAGAAACGCTGAGTCAAAATGGAGAACACAGTAAATGCGCATACTGCACGTTCCAGATGTCACCAGAAAAGGTTTAGGAATGTGTGGGGAAGGATTATCCACGACCAATTAATTGGGCCGTATCAGTTACCAGACAGCCTAGACGAACAGATGTACCTCATCTTCCTCCAGCATGTGCTGCCAGATTTACTACATGTTGTACCAGCAAATCATCGAGTGATTATGTTGTTTTAGCACGACGGAACGCCAGCACATTGCGCCAGGAATGTGTGGAACTACCTGGACATTACCTTTCCGAACAGATGGATTGGCCGTGGTGATTATTCCGTCTCGTGACCTGCCAGATCTCCCGATCTGTCCTGCCTGGATTTTTTTCCTCTGGGGACAGCTGAAAATCGCCGTTTACGAGACGCCCACCGAGTCAACAAAGGACCTTGTCGCCCGAATTAGTGTCGTAGCTACAGACGTTCGTGAAATGGTAGGAATCTTCCGAAGTCTACGCGAATCACTCCGTCGCCGCTGTGACGCCTGTCTCAGTTGGTGGTCGTTCATTTGAGCATTTGTTCTAAACATTTTGTCAATAAATTTCTATTATTCGTCTTTATTGTATTCGACTTCACTTCACTACATTTTGATGCGACGTTTCATCCACTCCCAGAGAAAGCGCATTCTCGCGGCTCGCCGGTTACTTTCCGACCCCGCATTGTATTGTGTAAGTTGTTTGTTTTGGTGAGGTTTATAACTCCTTACCGTTCTCACCATCAGTTCATATACACCCTGTATATATATATATAAAGTTCGGTTTATCGTGTTACATCTTCTGACTTTTCGTTCATTGGATTTTCAAATTACTATTATATATATATATATATATATATATATATATATATATATATATATATATATATATATATATATATATATATATATATATATATATATATATATTAGACCTTAATTTAGATACCATCCATAATCATGTAATCACCAATCTATATGATAAAAAACATTCTTATAACTTCACTATCATAAAGCTGCTATCTTATCATTTTTGTAATTCTATTCAATTGTTTAGAAACATCATCTTAAACCAGCTATTTCGAATACATCGACTTTCTGATCCTCGGTTTCACTTTCTCCACATCAATAATCTTAAACGCATTTGTCACAATTACCAATATCCAGAAGTATTTGCAAATAATATTATTAATAAATTCAAATATACCACGTAATATTTTTACACATGCATTATTTATGTTTGATTGGATAACTCATTTTTGAGAATTCACCCATTCCTATTACCTAACTTACCACTTGGCATGGGTCTAATACTGTTTACTATTTTCGAATGACTATTTTCCACTTGTCCTGAGTCGTATACTGTTTACTATTTTTGAAAGTCTCCATGCATATTATGTATCGTTCAAATGTATTCATTCCGGTGCCCACTTGCATTGACGAAGTGAGGTGAAATGCACAGTAGCTTGTTCAACTTACACGTGGTAGCAAAGGTTGTGAGTTCATATTTCTGTTCGAGGAGGTATTATTATTCTGATTTATAATTCAATTGATATATTTTTCTCCTTCCACTAGTCAGTAGACAGTTCCAATGGAGTCTATAGTAAAATACTATCGCCATTGTCAGAAACTGGCTATTCTATCGGTTTTAATTCGAATTGTATGGCTGTCCTGATGAGAATGCAATTTCGAACTAACCGCCATTTTTTGTGTAGTTTCAATTGATTGTTGTTCTCTATGTCTTAATCTTTTATCTTGAGCTAATTATTATTGCCTTTTCTCATTTTTGCCGTGTTTTCTTTTTTATTTTTATTTATATTTATATACTTTTAATTGTGATTTTTGTATCCTAATATTCTTCTCATCCCCCTTTCCCTTGTAGTGATATGTTACCTTCTATCTTTATCCTTAGTCTTGGTCTATAGTTACTTATTTGTATTTTATGCATAATTTTCGAATAAAATCTTTCAATTTTTATTTATATATATATACATATATATATATATATATATATATATATATATATATTTATATATATATATATATATATATATATATATTTAAATATATATATATATATATATATATATATATATATATATATATATATATATATATATATATATATATATATACACGCTTTTATTTTACATATATTTGATGAATCAAAACTCGTAGGCGATAGAATTTAGTGGTGATAAATAAGGAATTTTTAACCTAACTTCCAATTTTAGTTCATTCCTAAATTAGTCATATATTTTAAATATTCGTCGATCGAACTTGAAAAATATTTTATTCCATCATGCTGTATTCTCCGGACGTCCACATGCCTCCAAAGCTAAGGATCGAAAAGCCTGACGCGTCCTGTGAAAAGCACCAACGTCACTGATCAATCAAGCCTTCATTGGCTAAGCAACATCTGCATCCGTGACGTACCGTAATTAAAAACGGCAGTACACGTCACCTCCAGACAACGCCGCTGCCAAACCAGTAACGGCATAAACAAGGCTCAGGATAAACTCGCGTTAGCTTTCCCACGTTAGCTTATGAAAACAGGAATTAATTCAGCAAAATTGCTCTGAAATGCAGGAAATTGAGAAGGTGTTCCAAAGTCGATACGACATATTAATTCAATTTCATATTTTTAGTAATTGTGTTTAGAAACGGGTTCAGAATATTTTGTTTTTAACACTTTACAACAAAGTTAAAATGTGTTTATGACTTTGTTCATTCTGTCTGACTGTCTGTCTGTATTCTGTCTGTCTGTCTGTCTGTCTGTCTGTCTGACCGTTAGCACGATAACTGCCGTAAAAATAACTTAATCAAAATGGAATTTTAGTATGTTGTTCAGACGGTCTGTATAACCTATGGGAATATAAATGAATAATATCACCCAATTAGTTTTGGATTGAACCCGGGTCGAAAAAATGAGATACATTGAGCCCTATGGGACCTAATTTTTCAAACATTTTTTAAGCGTATTTAAAATTCACAAATTGCTTCGAAAATTTTAGGTAATACTCAAATTGTTCCATAAAATATATAAAATTAAATTCACCGAAATATATTCAGTAGTTTTTTAAATAAAAATTAAAATAATAATTACACCTCTTATATGAAACGATCACGTGACCATGATATGAAACGATCACATGACCCACTTCAAAATGATATATGGCATCCATCTTGTTTTAAAATCGTGATTTTTTTAAGTTCTTTTTAATTCATATTGAGTGTTGTATCCGTCCTGAAACTACTTTATTTTTGCTTAAATTCTGTGCATCTACATACTGAAACAACGCAATGACAATATATTTGAGTTTAAATGCTCATCTAAATTTGATTATTTCTATAACTAAGCCTATTTTTCACCTATGTAAAATGTAAACAGAAAAATATATAGAATGAGTTGTATTAGAATTCCTGTATTTTTTTAACACAAAATAATTTAGTCCATGGAGTCTGCATGGCTGATATGAATGAAATATTAATTGATTTCATAAAGAGAAGGACGATTTTTTTCGATGAAGTTTCAAGCATAGAGTTTAATTTTTTGTAGCTCCATGGTCTTAAACAAAATGTTTAAATAAAATAAATTATTATAGTATTGTGATGAATGAAATGAATGGGAGAAAGTTATGAATGAAATCCTGTTTTTATAGAGAGATCCTGGCGTGTTATTTTTTTTATGACGTCATTTGAATTAATTTCAGTTGTTTTTGATGAAGTTTTCAAATATAATAAATTATCGTAGTATTATGATAATTCTAAAACTATTACCGAGGAATGTATAGCATTTTAGAGATGTTTAAACCAGGCAATTTATATTTCAATGCCGTCATTTGAATGAAGTTCATTTTTTTCGATGAAGGTTTAAGTTTTCAAATATAATAAATTAATGCAGTATTGGGATAAGTTACAAAATATTACCGAGGAATGTATTGCATTTTAGACTTGTATAAATAAAATTGCATTGAAGTTGGAAAGTGTTTCATAATCAGTGCTTTAAGCATGATTGATCTTTCTTGTTCATATCTGCATGTGAAGTAATTTGTATAGCGTGAACAAAGATTCTTAAATTTTTTTAGGAACATTAAATTAAATATTTTAATAGAATATTTTGATTAACAATGTCATTTAGTATACTATAGGAATTTGCACATGATTGTGCATTTTAAGTTTTTTTTATATTATATACTCCGTACGAAAAAGGGTTATACTGCTATTATTAAAGAAATGTATAATTTTACTCAATATAAACTCTTACCCGAAATTCTGATGTACCTGTAAATAACAATTTCTAAACTTTTAATAAATGTAGTATTTCCCATATATTTTGATCTTGACGTTTTACATCCCTGTTGCTGTTTTATGGTCTCGGTTAGCTGGATAATATGCAGACAGCCCCGACTTTGAATTAGCAAATCTCAATGAAGTCTAATTATGCCGGTCATGTAAAATGAAATTATATTGAAATCAGATGTGATGATAATATTTATGTATCCAGCTGATTCAATTCCCGTTATTTTCAAGTGATGCAGAATATTATTTTGTTATGCACAAAAATCTAAGATCCAATTTTCCTCAATGAACTTATTAATGCATCTAGTGAAGGATATTTACTGTGGTTAAATATATGGAATTTCATAACATAGCTTAATATATGAAACTGTAAAATCTTGGCTTAACTTTCTAGTTTTCTAACGAAGTTAAATGAAAATTTCAGACTGGTAAAAAAAAGTATGAACAAGAAAGATCAATCATGCATAAAGCATTGATTATAAAACACTTTCCAACTGACATGCAATTTTATTTAAACATGTCTAAAATGCGATACATTCAGCGCTGATATATTTTAAATTATCACAGTGCTACAATAATGTATTACATTTGAAAACTTAAAACTTCATGGAAAAAATGTACTTTATTAAATGACGTCATCGAATATAAATAGTCTGGCTCTCTATGTAAAAACAATAAATATTTCATTCATATCACTTTTAAACCAGACTCCAGAGCAAAATAATTTTGCTTGAAAAAACTCATCCATTCTTATACAACTCATCTTCACAATCACTTCTTACATTCTGCATCCATTGAACTTAGGTGTCGTTGTAGAAATAATCAAAGTTTGATGATCATTTAAACTCAAAAATATTGTAATTGGTTTGGCGGAGAATATAGATGCCCAGAAAATAAGCAAAAATAAAGCAGTTTTAGGACGGATGCAACTCTAAATATAAATTGAAAAGAACTTTAAATTTTACGATTTTAGCACTGGGAAAAAAGATGGATGCCATATTTTATTTTGAAGTGGATCACGTGATCTCTACAAATAATATGGTTGTAATTATTATTTTGAGTTTTATTTTAAGTACTGCAGAACTGAGTTGCTGAATTTTTTTCTATTTTATGGGATAATTTAAATATTCCTTACCAGATTTGAAGCAGTTTGTGAATTTCATCTTCGCTTTAAAAATGTTTGAAAAATTAGATCCCACCTGTTTCAATGTATTTCACTTTTTCAACCCGGGTTCAATCCAAAACTAATTGGGTCATTTTATTCATTTAAATTCCCGTATGTCCCACAGATCGTCTCAATAACATACTAAAATTTCATTTTGATAAAATTATTATGCATCGTGCATGAGTTATCGTGCTAACGGGCAAACAGGCAGATAGACAGACAGAATGAAAAAGTCACAAACACTTTTCAACTGTGTTGGAAAATGCTGAAAACGCTGAAGCGTTGCTATAAATAGAAAATTCTTGACATTGTGGAAAGGAATAAAATATATTATAACATTCACAAAAATAGATATTTGAAAAATCTTTTAGAACATAATGTTTATTTATGGATGTTTTCCGCGGCTTTTTATTATGATTTAATAAATATCAATACACTCCAACGTATAATAAATTTATTTATCTTTATTACCTCACATTTTAAATAGATATACAAAGAAGATAAACCAATAGCCTTATATCTTGCAGAACGACTAAATGGAAGTAATATTAAAGTATATGGAATATTATTATGTTTATTGAAGTTTTTTTATTTATTTGTAATACAATGAGTATTTCGAATGCTTTCTATCTAATATGTGCCTATCGATTTTATGACCTCGAGTACAAGGCTTCATTTTCCTTTTAAATCCCACTTTTCCTGCAGTATGAGTACAACAAGGCTATTAATTATAGCTCTATTATGATGATTCCTACACCACCCAAGAAATCTGGGATCATAACTATCTCCACCTTTCCTTCAAATATATTTACCTTCACTTCTTATTTATTTACCTCTATATTTGTTACAACACTAAAATATTTTGACTGATGCCAAATATTGGACATCAGAAGGTAATACGTTGAAAATTTTTATCTACATTTCATAAACCATATTTGACCAAAAATAGATAAATGAAAATTGCTGTGCGAAACTTTCAGAGAATAATTTTCAAACAGAAACATAGGGAAACCTAAAACAGAATCATAAAATTAAAACACTCACCAAAACCTTTATAGCTTACTCAATACAGCCTGTCCAAAAAATAAGATAAAGATTCTACTACAGGCTTTTTTTCAGTGGAAAGTTAGACAATACTCTAAACACAAACCTATATTGAATATTTTTGCATATTGTTCCAGACTGTCCATTGTCATTTTTAACTGAAAACGTAATTGTGGTCAATTGAGATTTCAGTCACAATATGTTCATTTTGGAACTTTAGAAAATCCAGAAATCGCTATTGCACATTCAATTTCCTAGACTACATTGCTGGGAATCCAAATTCCTAAATAGCCAGTTATTGTGACTCATCTAAATTCTAGTAGATTTATATACTCTTCAAAAATTTTGGATAGCTGAAACATTTAACTTTTTTATGTTGATAGTACTACTAGAATAATGAATTAATCTCAGGTCTTTCTGCAAGATTCAATGTCATGCCTTCTTACTACTACTTCTATGATTTTTACATTTTTATTTCAATTTATGTTTTCGTGAATCAACAAATAAGCCATTCGCTTTTCTCCTTCACATTACATTGTGGGGCCGAATGTTATACTTCTGTAAAGATTCATAAGTGTTAAGCACTTCTAAATGCAAATTAATTGATTTTAATTTGCATGTATTTATCTGTGACCCTTATGAAATTTGATGACATTTTTAAAATCGAAAAAACAAAAAAATATATTGATATTCATCGCATTTCATCCAGATAAGTGTCTTCTATGACGTTTCAATATATCCTTTTCCTAATATTCGCATAACTTAAATAATTTATAAACAAATAAAAAACGCTTTACTGAATGCCATAAACAGAACAAATAATACTGCAACAAAAGTACTAAACCGTATATTCCGGTTAAAAGAATTACATTAAAAGGCTTTTTAGCAACAAATACAGTACAGAATGATTACAGAACTCCAACTAAAACTTAGAAAGAAATTTATAACGTCAATATTTATTTAAAGTATTACCGTTAGCACTGGACATTTATTCGGCTTTGCAGTTGAAGTCCTGAAAACCCATGTGTATATTAAATTAGCTTTCCAATCTTTCTTTAGATGATGCATTTCTTTGCAGAAATAAAAGAAAAAGTACTATTTGTTTCAAGCTTTAAGATTTGCCAAATATATTGAATTTGAGGGAAGAACTTTGAATTTATGCATTGCAGGATCCTTGCCGAGATGGAAGGAAATATAATCACTTCAGTAGCTCAGTACATAGAACATGGCTGATTCACTGGATATAATTAATTCGAATTCCATTTTCATGTCAAATGTCTGCAAATGCTGTCTTAGAAAATTAATGTATACATTTATGTTTAAAGGATAACTGAGGTCTCATAATGCCAAAATTGTAATTTTTCTAAGTTGCGATTACTACTATGATCCATTGCAATTTAATTCATAGAGACTTACGTCGAACCATACAGAGTGATTCAAAACGATGGAGCAAAACTTTAAGGGGTGATAGAACATTCCTAAAGAAGCATACTTTTTCATATAATGCATGGTCGTAACTCAAGCGGTTAAGCACTAGGGGAGCACATACTATTGCATGAAATGATGGAACACAAGAATGACAAAGGAGATATGAAGAAAGTGTAGAAATTACCGAACACATTTTAAAGAATACAGAAACTGTCCAAAACTGGAAATCGAAGAAATTACAAAGCAATTGTAATGAATAAATAACTTACAGAAACTGCCCAAAACAGCGACCTCCAACATGAATGCAGGCCTCACAACTGCGATGTAGGAATCGTCGTTCATTGGGGAAAACACCAGACATTCCTCGTACAGCGGCAGCAGAAACAGAAATTCTGGCAACAAGGTCCTCAACGGAACCGACAGGGCTATTGTAGATGAAGCTTTTCATATGGACCCATAGGAAAAATACAGACATGAGAGATTGCTCCGGCCAAGTAACCACCCTGGTCAACCTATCATCCTGTCAATGTTGCATCCAAGGCGTTTCGTACAACCAAGCTGGAATGGGGTGGCGCTCCGCGTGTTGAAACCCCATACGGGTTTGGGCTTTCCTCGCATGCCAGTTCGTAGCTCCGTGCATGAAATGCATGTCAGCCATCTCCTGATTTGTGAAACAATGTATCCCTTCTGAAATCCACGGCAGAAATGACGACGAGTGTGACAACAGGCGCTTAATGCATTAGCTGGACAGGCCCTCTAGCGCTTAACCATGTGCGACCATACATTGTATGATGAAAAGTGCTTGTTTAGGTGTGTTCTATCATCCCTTAAAATTTTACGCCATCGTTTTGAATCATCCTGTATACAACCAGTGGCGTGCAGTGAGATGAAGCAAGTGAAGCTAGAATCGGCTAAACGCTAACTGCAACATACTTGTCACAATGCCAATGTTGACAGCAGAAAGAAAAATACTATTTGCTATGCTCTAAGCTAAGTAGAATTTTGAGCGCTTCACCCGTCCACACAGGGTAAAAGCAATTTTAAGGAATAACAGTTTAGAACCACCATGGTATAATTAATTGTAGCGACTGTGTAAGTTGTGATTGAAAAATGCACCTTCCAGTGAAACAGAATGCAAATTATAAAAGAATGTGCAAATTAAAGAAAAATGCTGTAATTGATAAATATATTGACATTTAAATAACACTTGCAACAATAAAAACTTTCACTTCAAACTAGAACATAATAGCAAAAAAGGTGGAGTAGGTCTTCTTCAAGTATGGTATAGAATTCTAACTTTTCAGTTCTCTTGTGCCAGGACGAAAATCGGTTGTTTAGTTCTCAACTGACGGTTCTTCTTTCTATATAATAAAAGGCAATGTCTGTGTGTCTGTGTGTCTGTCTTATACACTATACGTTTCGAGACCGCGCGTCGGAGAGCTACGAAATTTGGCAATCGGAGACCCGGGGGGGGAGGGAAGGGGACACGTGAAAACCGATTTTTAAAATTTTAATTATTTTTTTATTTATTTAATGTTTTATGCGATTTCGACCGTTTTTTGCCCTTTTTGCCCTTTTTTCTCCTCGATCCAGACATCGTAGAAAAAAACAAATCACACCATCGGAAAGAGCAGAGAATTTCGAGTAAAAATATATCAATTTCAAATCTGAATTTCGATTTCTAATATTTTTTAAAGATTTTAAAACAAAAGTCACTTTTTGCTCAAGAAAACGATTTTTGGTTTTTAAATTCTCGCATCGTGAAAAGTACTCATAATTTCGACTAATAATTTACATTTTCAGAAAGGTCAAACATCTGGCATTCTTACAAGTCCAATCTGGTCCAGAAATAATGAAAATTGCCTTCAGGATGGCAATTTTAAAGACGCCATGATTTTAAATTTGTCGGCTACCGGCTCAGTTCCTCAAGGCATTTTCCCCCCATCCGCATTAGTTTCTTCCCCGTCTCCATGGAGACCGCGCTTTCGGTTTTAACTGAATTACGAGCATAAGTGTTGTATACATCGGGCGAAATTATTATATTTATATGATATTTTAAATGGATATTTTTAAATGGATATTTTAAATAATTTAAATGATTGAATTATGGTGGTTTGAATTGTGGTGATGTATTTGAAATTATTATATTTATGGATTGGTGGAACGATATGGTTGATTTTTTTATTTTAAATGGATATTTTAATTTATGGATATTTTAATTTATAGATATTTTAAATGGATATTTTAATTTTATGGCTATTTTAAATGATGGAACGATGGAACGAAGATGGTGGAATTAAGAGCCTAGCATATGGTCGTTATAAATTTAAATTAGCGCGCGGGAAGTTAGCGCGCGAGAATTGCACTCGGTAGGCCTGGGTTCGATTCCCGCCACTGATGCGGAGTACGATCACCTTAAACATATGGGTCGATAATTCCTTCCGAGAGGTTGGTGGCAGGGAAAGGAGGGTACGGTCTCTGTGGATGCCTCCCCCACTGGGTCCTGGTCCAAATTGGGTGAATAAAAAGAAAGTTATGGAGATTGTCGCGGAGGGCGCGGTAGCCCAGTGGTTAGCGTGCGGGAATTTCACTCGGTAGGCCCGGGTTCGATTCCCTCCACTGACAAAACTGCTGCCGTGTTCACGCGGAGTACGATCACGTTAAACATGTGGGTCCGTAAGTCCTTCCGAGAGGTTGGTGGTAGAGGAAGGAGGGTACGCACCCTGTGGATGACTTTCCCACTGGGTTCCGGTCTAAATTGGGTGAATAAAAAGAAGGTTATGGAGATTGTCGCGGAGGGCGCGGTAGCCCAGTGGTTGGCGCGCGGGAATTGCACTCGGTAGGCTAGGGTTCGATTGCCGCCACTGCCAAAACTGCTGCAATTTTCACGCGGAGTACGATCACGTTAAACATGTGGATCCGTAAGTCCTTCCGAGAGGTTGTTGGTAGAGGAAGGAGGGTACGGACCCTGTGGATGCCTCCCCTACTGGGTTCCGGTCTAAATTGGGTGAATAAAAAGAAGGTTATGGAGATTGTCGCGGAGGGCGCGGTAGCCCAGTGGTTAGCGCGCGGGATTTGCACTAGGTAGGTCCGGGTTCGATTCCCGCCACTGCCAAAACTGCCGCCGTGTTCAGGCGGAGTACGATCACGTTAAACATGCGGGACCGTAAGTCCTTCCGAGAGGTTGGTGGTAGGGGAAGGAGCGTACGGTCCCTGTGGATGCCTCCCCCACTGAGTTCCTGTCTAAATTGGGTGGCACTTCCTGGTAGGTCGTTCCTTCTGGTAGGTCGCGCCAGTGAGTGTGCCACGGTTAGAATTTGCCACGGTCAGAATTTTCAAGGGCAGCGAACAGGCTGGTCGCCAAAGGCGTCTAGTAAATAATAAAAGGCAATGTCTGTCTGTGTGTGTGTCTGTGTGTCTGTCTTATACACTATACGTTTCGCGACCGCGCGTCGGAGAGCTACGAAATTTGGCAATCGGAGACCTGGGGGGGAGAGAAGGGGACACGTGAAAACCGATTTTTAAAATTTTAATTTTTTTTTTATTTATTTAATGTTTTATGCGATTTCGACCGTTTTTTGCTTTTTTGCCCTTTTTTCTCCACGATCCAGACGTCGTAGAAAAAAACAAATCACACCATCGGAAAGAGCAGACAATTGCGAGTAAAAATATTTCAATTTCAAATCTGAATTTCGATTTCTAATATTTTTTAAAGATTTTAAAACAAAAGTCACTTTTGGCTCAAAAAAACGATTTTTGGTTTTTAAATTCTCGCATAGTAAAAAGTACTCATAATTTCGACTAATAATTTACATTTTTAGAAAGGTCAAACATCTGGCATTCTTACAAGTCCAATCTGGTCAGGAAATATTCCGTATTGCCCACAGGATCGGGATTTTAAAAGTTTCCGAATTTCAATTTCTCGGCGTTCCCGTCGGCGTGCCGCTTCTTAACCGGCGTTTCTCCCCCGAAGAAGGAGGGAAGGTGGTGGGTAGGGACGTCAAGGTGGAGGTGACGTCACGGTTCTGAATAGAGCTCCTTTACTCCATATAAATTATTATATTTATATTTTAAATGATGGAACGATATGGATTTTTTAAATGTATATATTAACTTTTGGATATTTTAAATGGATATTTTAATTTTATGGATATTTTAAATGATGGAACAATGAAACAATGGAATGAGGATGATGGAATTAAGCATATGGTCATTTTAAATTGCAAATTAGCGCGCGGGAAGTTAGCGGTAGGCCCGTGTTCGATTCCCGCCACTGCCAAAACTGCCGCCGTGTTTACGTGGAATACGATCACGTTAAATATGTGGGTCCGTAAGTTCTTCCGAGAGGTTGGTGGTAGGGGAAGGAGGATACGGCCCCTGTGGAGGTGGGTTCCCGTCTAAATTGGGTGAATATATAGAAAGTTATGGAGATTGTCGCGGAGGGCGCCGCAGCCCAGTGGTTAGCGCGCGGGAATTGCACTCAGTAGGCCCGGGTTCGATTCCCGCCACTGGCAAAACTTACGCCACGTTCACGCAGAGTACGATCACGTTAAACATGTGGGTTCGTGAGTCCTTCCGAGAGGTTGCTGGTAGGGGAAGGAGGGTACGGTCTAAATTGGGTGAATAAAAAAAAGTTATGGAGATTGTCGCGGAGGGCGAAGTAGCCCGGTGGTTAGCGCGCGGGAATTGCACGCGGTAGGCCCGGGTTCAATTTCCAAAATTGCCGCCGTGTTCACGCGGAGTACGATCACACGGAATAAACATGTGGGTCTGTAAGTCCTTTCGAGAGGTTGGTGGTTGGGGAAGGAGGGTACGGTCCCCGTGGGTGCCTCTCCCACTGGGTTCCGGTCTAAATTCGGTGAATAAAAAGAAAGTTATGGAAAATGTCGCGGGGGGCGAAGTACCTCAGTGGTTAGCGCGCGGGATTTGCACTAGCGCACGAGAATTGCACTCGGTAGGCCCGGGTTCGATTTCCGCCACTGACACGGAGTACGATCACGTTAAACATATGGGTCCGTATGTTTTTCCGAGAGGTTGGTGGTAGGGGAAGGAGGGTACGTTCCCTGTGGATGCCTCCCCCACTGGGTTCAGGTCTAAATTGGGTGGCACATCCTGGCCGTCCAACCAGTTACCTTACACCTTTCTGGTAGGTCGCGCCAACGAGTTTGCCACGGTTGGAATTTGCCACGATCAGCATTTTCAAGGGTTGCGAACAGGCTGGTCGCCAAAGGCGACTAGTCTATATAATAAAAGGCAATGTCTGTCTGTGTGTCTGCCTTATACACTATACGTTTCGCGACCGCGCGTCGGAGAGTTACGAAATTTGGCAATCGGAGACCCTGGGGGGTGGGAAGGGGACACGTGAAAACGGATTTTCAAAATTCTAATTATTTTTTTATTTATTTAATGTTTTATGCGATTTCGACCTTTTTTTGATCTTTTTGCCCTTTTTTCTCCTCGATCCAGACATCGTAGAAAAAAACAAATCACACCATCGGAAAGAGCAGAGAATTTCGAGTAAAAATATATCAATTTCAAATCTGAATTTCGATTTCTAATATTTTTTAAAGATTTTAAAACAAAAGTCACTTTTTGCTCAAGAAAACGATTTTTGGTTTTTAAATTCTCGCATCGTGAAAAGTACTCATAATTTCGACTAATAATTTACATTTTCAGAAAGGTCAAACATCTGGCATTCTTACAAGTCCAATCTGGTCCAGAAATAATGAAAATTGCCTTCAGGATGGCAATTTTAAAGACGCCATGATTTTAAATTTGTCGGCTACCGGCTCAGTTCCTCAAGGCATTTTCCCCCCATCCGCATTAGTTTCTTCCCCGTCTCCATGGAGACCGCGCTTTCGGTTTTAACTGAATTACGAGCATAAGTGTTGTATACATCGGGCGAAATTATTATATTTATATGATATTTTAAATGGATATTTTTAAATGGATATTTTAAATAATTTAAATGATTGAATTATGGTGGTTTGAATTGTGGTGATGTATTTGAAATTATTATATTTATGGATTGGTGGAACGATATGGTTGATTTTTTTATTTTAAATGGATATTTTAATTTATGGATATTTTAATTTATAGATATTTTAAATGGATATTTTAATTTTATGGCTATTTTAAATGATGGAACGATGGAACGAAGATGGTGGAATTAAGAGCCTAGCATATGGTCGTTATAAATTTAAATTAGCGCGCGGGAAGTTAGCGCGCGAGAATTGCACTCGGTAGGCCTGGGTTCGATTCCCGCCACTGATGCGGAGTACGATCACCTTAAACATATGGGTCGATAATTCCTTCCGAGAGGTTGGTGGCAGGGAAAGGAGGGTACGGTCTCTGTGGATGCCTCCCCCACTGGGTCCTGGTCCAAATTGGGTGAATAAAAAGAAAGTTATGGAGATTGTCGCGGAGGGCGCGGTAGCCCAGTGGTTAGCGTGCGGGAATTTCACTCGGTAGGCCCGGGTTCGAATCCCTCCACTGACAAAACTGCTGCCGTGTTCACGCGGAGTACGATCACGTTAAACATGTGGGTCCGTAAGTCCTTCCGAGAGGTTGGTGGTAGAGGAAGGAGGGTACGCACCCTGTGGATGACTTTCCCACTGGGTTCCGGTCTAAATTGGGTGAATAAAAAGAAGGTTATAGAGATTGTCGCGGAGGGCGCGGTAGCCCAGTGGTTGGCGCGCGGGAATTGCACTCGGTAGGCTAGGGTTCGATTGCCGCCACTGCCAAAACTGCTGCCATTTTCACGCGGAGTACGATCACGTTAAACATGTGGATCCGTAAGTCCTTCCGAGAGGTTGTTGGTAGAGGAAGGAGGGTACGGACCCTGTGGATGCCTCCCCTACTGGGTTCCGGTCTAAATTGGGTGAATAAAAAGAAGGTTATGGAGATTGTCGCGGAGGGCGCGGTAGCCCAGTGGTTAGCGCGCGGGATTTGCACTAGGTAGGTCCGGGTTCGATTCCCGCCACTGCCAAAACTGCCGCCGTGTTCAGGCGGAGTACGATCACGTTAAACATGCGGGACCGTAAGTCCTTCCGAGAGGTTGGTGGTAGGGGAAGGAGGGTACGGTCCCTGTGGATGCCTCCCCCACTGAGTTCCTGTCTAAATTGGGTGGCACTTCCTGGTAGGTCGTTCCTTCTGGTAGGTCGCGCCAGCGAGTGTGCCACGGTTAGAATTTGCCACGGTCAGAATTTTCAAGGGTAGCGAACAGGCTAGTCGCCAAAGGCGGCTAGTCTTAAATAATAAAAGGCAATGTCTGTGTGTGTGTGTGTGTGTGTGTGTGTGTGTCTGTCTGTCTTATACACTATACGTTTCGCGACCGCGCGTCGGAGAGCTACGAAATTTGGCAATCGGAGACCCAGGGGGGAGGGAAGGGGACACATGAAAACCGATTTTTAAAATTTTAATTATTTTTTTATTTATTTAATGTTTTATGCGATTTCGACCGTTTTTTGCCCTTTTTGCCCTTTTTTCTCCACGATCCAGACATCGTAGAAAAAAATAAATAACACCATCGGAAAGAGCAGAGAATTTCGAGTAAAAATATATCAATTTCAAATCTGAATTTCGATTTCTAATATTTTTTAAAGATTTTAAAACAAAACTCACTTTTGGCTCAAAAAATCAATTTTTTGTATTTAAATTCTCGCATCGTGAAAAGTACTCATAATTTCGACTAATAATTTACATTTTTAGAAAGCTGAAATATCTGGCATTCTTACAAGTCTAATGTGGTCCAGAAATAATGAAAATTGCCTTCAGGATGGCAATTTTAAAGACGCCATGATTTTAAATTTCTCGGCGTTCCGTTCGTTTCTCCCCCGCTGAAGCAGGGAAGGTGGTGGGTGGGGACGTCAAGGTGGAGGTGACGTCACGGTTCTGAATAGAGCGCCTTTGCTCTATATAAATTATTATATTTAGATTTTAAATGATGGGACGATCTGGATTTTTAAATGTATATTTTAACTTTTGGATATTTTAAATGGATATTTTAATTTTATGGATATTTTAAATGATAGAACAATGAAACAATGGAATGAGGATGATGGAATTAAGCATATGGTCATTTTAAATTGCAAATTAGCGGGCGGGAAGTTAGCGGTAGGCCCGGGTTCGATTCCCGCCACTGCCAAAACTGCCGCCGTGTTTACGTGGAATACGATCACGTTAAATATGTGGGTCCGTAAGTCCTTCCGAGAGGTTGGTGGTAGGGGAAGGAGGATACGGCCCCTGTGGATGCCTCCCCCACTGGGTTCCCGTCTAAATTGGGTGAATATGTAGAAAGTTATGGAGATTGTCGCGGAGGGCGCGGCAGCCCAGTGGTTAGCGCGCGGGAATTGCACTCAGTAGGCCCGGGTTCGATTCCCGCCACTGCCAAAACTTACGCCACGTTCACGCAGAATACGATCACGTTAAACATGTGGGTTCGTGAGTCCTTCCGAGAGGTTGGTGGTAGGGGAAGGAGGGTACGGTCTAAATTGGGTGAATAAAAAGAAAGTTATGGAGATTGTCGCGGAGGGCGAAGTAGCCCAGTGGTTAGCGCTCGGGAATTGCACGCGGTAGGCCCGGGTTCGATTTCCGCCACTGACATTGAGTACGATCACGTTAAACATATGGGTCCGTATGTTTTTCCGAGAGGTTGGTGGTAGGGGAAGGAGGGTACGTTCCCTGTGGATGCCTCCCCCACTGGGTTCCGGTCTAAATTGGGTGGCACATCCTGGCCGTTCAACCAGTTACTAGGCCCGGGTTCGATTCCCAAAATTGCCGCCGTGTTTACGCGGAGTACGAGCACGTTAAACATGTGGGTCCGTGAGTCCTTCCGAGAAGTTGGTGGTAGGGGAAGGAGGGTACGGTCTAAATTGGATGAATAAAAAGAAAGTTATGGAGGATGTCGCGTAGGGCAAAGTAGCCCAATGGTTAGCCCAATGGAAGCCCAATGGAAATTGCACTCGGTAGGCCCGGGTTCGATTCCCAAAATTGCCGCCGTGTTTACGCGGAGTACGATCACGTTAAACATGTGGGTCTGTAAGTCCTTCCGAGAGGTTGGTGGTAGGGGAAGGAGGGTACGGTCCCTGTGGATGCTTCTCCCACTTGGTTCCGGTCTAAATTGGGTGAATAAAAAGAAAGTTATGAAGAATATTGCGGAGGGTGAAGTACCCCAGTGGTTAGTGCGCGGGATTTGCACTTGGTAGGCCCGGGTTCGATTCCCAAAATTGCCGAATAAAAATAAAGTTATGGAGATTGTCGCGGATGGCACGGTAGCCCAGTGGTTAGCGAGCGGGAATTTCACTCGGTAGGCCCGGGTTCGATTCCCGCCATTGCCAAAACTGCAGCCGTGTTCACGCGGAGTACGATAACGTTAAACGTGTGGGACTGCAAGTCCTTCCGAGAGGTTTGTGGTAGGGGAAGGAGGGTACGGTCTCTTTGGATGCCTCCCCCATTGGGTTCCGGTCTAAATTGTGTGGCACTTCCTGGCCTTCCAAGCAGTTACCTTACACCTTTCTGGTAGGTCGCGCCAACGAGTTTGCCACGGTCAGAATTTTCAAGGGTAGCGAACAGGCTGGTCGCCAAAGGCGGCTAGTATACAATTAACCTACCAAATTATGGGAAATTATGGAGAAAAGGCAACCCAAATATTCTTTAGATCATTTCAATTCATTTTACATTTGATAAAAATGTACAAAAGCCTCTGAGACAAGCAGGCATCTTATGCAGTGTTTGATGTTTATGACGAAATAAAGCGCAGACTTGTAGTTGTAATTTTATGACAGTCTTAGCCCGGAAAATCATGATTCCAATAAATGCAAGTCACACAGATTGCAAGTCTGGTTGGGGCAAAAACATGTCCTCGAACCAAGAGCTTTATTGGCAACTGAAAAAATTCACTAAAAGGAAGATACGGCATCGAACTAAGGAGCTCCCAATGGAGGGCGCATCTGAGAGCAAGGAAGGCGTATATGAACCCCAGACCAAATGATGTGGCTTCAAGGTGAAAAGGCAAAATATGTAATAGAATGATTGTTAAAACGCGATGAGAGAGAGTCGTGAATAATAAGAAATATTGTCAAAAGAGAGAACGTAGTGTTTTCAAGCAGTTTAGCGGTTATTCATTTTGATTAGTGAAAATGTTTGAAGAAAAGGCGAAGTCTGTCTTTAAATGTCAGCAAAAGAACCGGTAAAGATTCCAGTTATACTGAGCTACAGACACGAAATACAGAGGTATGTGCTAGTCCTCATGTATGTTAGGTCAATTTTTGATTTTTAGAATAAGTTTCAAGACACCAGGTTTCAGACGGTGATTTACTCCTCCTTTAGCGTTTGTTAATAAATTCATGTAATTTTTTTCATAATACTATAGAGAAAATGATAAATGATCATTTAAAGGTTAAAATGTGGATTTTAATGTGTAGTGTTTGACTTAATGGTTAGGTTAAGGAACTCCTCCAAAGAAGAAATGGTGGGTTTTGAGGCCACGATAGCAAGGTACAAATGTAACGATTAACGACTAATATAATAAGATTAATAATGTAATCCACAAGTTTACTTAAAAATAAATTATTAAATGTTTAATCACCACAGCCTCTATTACCTACATCTTTAGACGTGAATAAAACATATAGTCAGGATATATGGCTAAAATGGGAGCTTTGCAAAAAATGTAAACACTTTGGACGCTTGTATATCCGAATCTAATAGATTAAAACATAAACAATCTATACTTATTTTGTGAAAAGCGGGGTACCCGTTTTCAGTATACCAAAGTAATTTAAACATGTTTTTCTTTTTTTTATGAAAAAAATTATTTATTTTCTGTTTGATTTAGCTTTTTTTACACTTTGCTTAATTTCACTAGGAAATTATTCTAAACAATAAAATATAGAAATACACAGTAATAGACATATACGTTCACTAGTAAATCCTGATTTAAGATAAATACTTTGTTTTACAAGTATGATACGCTTTTGGATTTTTGATAGATTTGTTAATTTCTGAAATATAGTGGCTATAATTTCGAAATTTTAATATTTTGAAAAATTTGGGAAATGTGTATTGAGTTGTTCCATTTGTGTATCTTATTTTATTTACCACAAGTCCCTTTTACCTGTTGTAAACGAAACACATGAGCCTGAAAACAACGAATAAACTTAATAAACTTTATTAGAATTTTATCATACACGGCATCATGCAAGTAATTTCCTTTCAGCTCTATCGAACTGGAACCAAAGCTAACTTGTGAATACCCCCAATAAATTAAGTTTATTCACAAACGCCTTTAAAGCAAAACATTTCTGCTGTAAGTTTGTTGGTAGACATTTTATATTGTATTGATTTTGCTTTACTTAGGTGCTTCACTTTTAATAATTCAAGCACCTAAGTAGCTCAAAATCGAATGTCACCCTACACAAACTTGGTTGCACCCCTATAGTACACGGGTGCATCAAAGATATTTATTTGAGTTCTGCTGACTGAGAGTACTGTGTAAAGTAAAGTTTTAAGTCTGATAAGCATTTTCCAGATATTTGATTAATCTCCTTGAAACACTTTCTGCCACAGCGCATCACATTACAGTAAAGGATATAGTAATCAAGTATTTTTAATAGAAAATACGAAATGTCAGGCAATGTGCCATGAATGTGCTTGCATGAGAAATATAAGATACTTATGACATTTGCACTTTGAAAATTACTCCGTCCCTTTACATAAAGTCTATAACTGTAAAATTCACATTTTCTATTTTGGGAATTTTGTGCAATTTGCGAAGAACTCATGAAACCAGAAAAAAATTTGATGTGAATAACATCTATGCTTGGGGTTTCTGTGGCGAAAAACGGAGCGTTATGAAAAATGTTAACATTTTAGATGCTTATACCCCCGAAATTAATAATTAAAACAAATAATAAATAAAATGGTATTGTTTCGTCAAAAATAGGGTCCAGGTAGGTCTTAAATGCACAACAATAAATTTCAATATTTTGATATTTTGAACTTTATTTTAAATTTAAATACTGTAAAGTATGTGTTTGAGTGAATAGTTTTTTTTATTTTCACTCAAAATATCTTCGAAAAGATAAAATATATATAAAAATAGTAAACAACAAAGACATGTGTGAGGAAATTTAGTTTCTAAATATATATTTATTTTTTCAAAAATATCTTATAGTTTTCGAGTAATCGTCCTCTCAAAATGTAAGAGATTGAATTTTTCGCGTTTTGAATATTGTATTGCTTATATCTTAAAAACTACACATGCTAGCTATAACGAAATTATACGGTAGCCCAGTGGTTAGCGCGCCTCGGTAGCCCAGTGGTTAGCGCCACGGTAGCCCAGTGGTTAGCGCGCGGGAATTTCACTCGGTAGGCCCGGGTTCGATTCCCGCCATTGCCAAAACTGCAGCCGTGTTCACGCGGAGTACGATAACGTTAAACGTGTGGGACTGCAAGTCCTTCCGAGAGGTTTGTGGTAGGGGAAGGAGGGTACGGTCTCTTTGGATGCCTCCCCCATTGGGTTCCGGTCTAAATTGTGTGGCACTTCCTGGCCTTCCAAGCAGTTACCTTACACCTTTCTGGTAGGTCGCGCCAACGAGTTTGCCACGGTCAGAATTTTCAAGGGTAGCGAACAGGCTGGTCGCCAAAGGCGGCTAGTAACGAATAAGCATGAATTTGTAGATCTTTAAAAACTCTGCAAATGTAATTGGTTTTTAGAAAAACGTAACCTGCCTTTTTTTAGAAATGACCCGCAAAAAACATCAAAATCTAAAATAAAAAACAAAAATATATCAACTCAAATATATCAACTAAATGTTTGTTTCATACATAAATGTTAACAATAAAAATAATAAGACCAACCCCATTATACTATGGTTAGCCTTTCTCGAGATATTTTAGTTTTTTCGCATTTACTCTGCGCCACGGTTGAAAACAAAGTCCAGTTACAAACTGAGAACGGAAATTGATTTAAAAGATCCAATTCAGTGTCATTTTAGATAATCGTGGGCGTTATTTTGTGCAATTAAACTCAATATAAAAAATTATTGAAGAATTAGAGAACGTGAATATGAGTCTGCAGTTAAAGTCATGTGCTGCCCACATCAGATTTTATTTTTCCTTGTAATGCATATTAATGTGTAATGAAAGTATTGGAATCATGCCGAAAATCGTAACTCGATTTTTCGATGGTTCTGCACGTTTTGGGACTTCTAGAAAACGAAAACACTATTTTTAGCTTGACGTATGTGTGTGTGTCTTTGTCTGTTTGTCTGTTTGTCTGTGTGTCTGTCTGTGCAATATATGTATCCACTCTAACTCAAAAACTAATAAACCGAATTTCATAAAATTTTGTAGGTACGTCACTTGAGTTTGACCCTTGTACTGATCAGTTTTCGGTACGATTTAGGAAAAAGAACCCGCCTGTTTTGCGAAATGGTTCGCAAAAATCTTATGTGTCCACTCTAGCTGAAATACTTATTGACCAAATTTCACAAAATTTGGTAGATAAGTCACTTGTAGGATACCCTTGTGCTGATTGATTTTGGCATGATTCAGAAAAGAACAACCTGCCCTTTTTTACGAACAGGCCCTCAAAAATCGCAAAAAAAAGACTACGTATGCTGAAATTAGTCAATTAAATGCTTATTTTACACGTAATTTTTGCCGAGGAAAAGAGGAAAATCAACACCATTGCTCTAGAATTAACCATTCTCGACATATTTGAGATTTTTTCGCATTTTTGTTACGAGGCCTTTGGAAAAATATCCAATGACCAAATAAAAAATCTGACGTGGTCGTCACATGACTTTCGCTGCAGACTCATATTCACGTTATCTTAATTTCTTCAATAATTAATTATATTGAGTTTAATGGCACAAAATAACACCCATAATTATTTGAAATTACACTAAATGTACACTTTTAATTCAATTTTCGTTCTCATTTGGTAGCTGGACTTATTTTCAAAGGTGGCGTAGCAAAAATGCGAAAAGACTGAAATAGTCCAAGAACGACCAGTCCTGGTGTAATGGGGTTGGTCTTATTCTTTTCATGGTTAAAAATTACGTATAAAACAAGCATTTAATTGATATATTTGAGCATAAGTAGTCTTTTATTTTCAGCGTTAACGATTTTTGCGGGCCATTTTGCAAAGAAAAACAGATTATTTTTCTCCGAATTGTACCAAAATCTAATCAGCACCAGGGTAATCCACAAGTGACTTATCTACCAAATTTTGTAAAATTTGATTTATTAGTTTTTCAACTAGCGTGGATACAAGCAATTCTTGAGGGTCATTTCGGGAAAGAAGGCGGGTCCTTTCGTCCCAGATCATACCCAGAACTAATAAGTACCAGAGTGATAAGTACCACAAGTGACTTACCGGCCAAATTTTATGAAATTCGGTCCATTAGTTTTGAGTTAGAGTGGATAAATGCATTGCACAGACAGACAGACGCCACGCTAAAAATAGTTTTTTCATATTCAAGAGGTCCTAAAACGTGTAGATCCGTCGAAAACCCGAGTTGCGATTTTCGCATGATTCCAATACTTTCCCTACACATTAATATGTATTAGATACACAGTATTAGATACACATATGTACACAGATTATTTACTATTGAGCTACTGTTAATAAATGCATAACATGACGTTAGTTTAGATAAATGCAGGGGCGCGCAAAAGTTTTCAAAATTAGATATAGAACAGACCAAGAAAAAAAATAATATTTGGATGTTTTAATGGAATGCAATATTATCGTAACTGTATTAAAAATTTTAGACAATTAAGTCATGTAATTATCAAATAGAATAATGCATGATATAACATAAAAGAGACATCCCACGTTGATCCAGAGACATGATATTCTACTGTTACACAATAATTCTATGCGTCACAATTACAGTTAAGTAACAGTTAGAAATTACAGTTAGAAAGTTACAGTTAGACATTTCCAGCTAATTCATTTGACCTACTTGTAACTGAATCTCACTTGAGAATTTTGACCTATTTCACTAGACAATAACCAAAACATCCCCGAGACAATATATTTTTACTTTCCCTGCAATACGTGGTAGTGTATAGGGAAAGTATTGGAATCGTGTCGAAAATCGCGAATCGAGTTTTTGGCGGATCTACACGTTTCGAGACCTGTAGATTACGAAAAAACTATTCTTAGAGTGATGTCTGTGTGTCTGTCTGTGTGCCTGTCTGTGTGTCTGTCTGTCTGTCTTTGCAGATTTTGCATACACTCTAAATAAAAAACTAATTGACCGAATTTTATAAAATTGGGTTGGTAAATCATTTGCAGGCGAATCTGGTGCTGATTAGTTTTGGGCACGGATAAAAGAACCCGCCTTTTTTTCTTGCGACACGGCACTCAAGAGTTTATGTCCACTCTCTTGGGACCGAATTTCACAAAATTCAGTAGATAAATCTTTTGTGGATCACACTGGTGCTGATCAGATTTTAGTACGATTCGGAAAAAAATAATCTGCCTTTTTTTTGCAAAATGGTGCGGAAAAATCTTCAAAATCTAAGAAAAAAACTAAGTATGCTCATATATATCCATTAAATGCTTGTTTTATACGTAAATTTCAACGAAGAAAAGAATAGACCAATTCCGTTACACCAGGACTAGCCGTTATCGAAATATTTTAGTATTTTCGTATTTTCTCTACTCCACCTTTGAAAATAAGTCAAGTTAACAAATGAGAGCGAAAATTGAATTAAAAGTTAATTAAATTTAATTAAAATAAAGAGAACGTGGATATAAGTTTGCAGGGAAAGTCATGTGCTGCCCATATCAGATTTTTACTTTCCCTGCAATGCATGGTAATGTATAGGGAAAGTATTGTAATCATTTCGAAAATCGCAACTGTAATTTTCGACGGATCTACACGAAAACACTGTTTAAAGCGTGACATATGTGTGTGTGGGTGTCACTCTGCCTGTGTGTCTGTGGGTCTGTGTATCTGCGTGTCTGTCGGTGGAATGTATGTCTCCACTCTAACTCGAAAACGAATGTACCGAATTTCAAAAAATTCGCTAGGAAAGTCACTTGTGTGTGACACTGGTGTTAATAAGTTTTTGGTACGATTCGGAATAAAAGAATTCGCCTTTTTTGCTAAATAGCCAGCAAAAATTGCCTGTCTCCACTCTAGCTGAAAAACTAACTGATCAAATTTTACAAAACTTGGTATATAAGTCACTTGTAAGTTATCCTGGTGCTGATTAGATTTTGGTACGATTCAAAAGAAAAATGTCGTTTTTGCGAAATGGCCCTCAAAAGTCGTCAAAATCCCAAACTACATATATGCCCAAATATCTATCTATATATACTAATTGCCAAGTGTTCGTCTGTCTGTCTGTCCGTCTGTCTGTCTATCCGTCTGTCTGTCCGTCTGTCTGTCTGTCCGTCTGTCTGTCTGTCACGCTTTTTTAGGCTCTTCCCGAGTAGATAGAGACTTGCAATTTGGTACACGGCTTGGTCGTTCGATAAAATCCCCTTGAAAAATCGCATTTTTTGAAAACGTTCTATAGAGGGGGTGCCCCCCACCAAAAGGTTCGAAAAGTGAAATGAAGGGAAAGCATGCTTTTCGATGAGATAGAGACTTTAAATTTGGTCTATTGGTAAACCGTTTGAAAGGAAAAAAGTGTACAATTTCAGATTTCGAATATTTTCTACTTAAGGGGGTGCCGCCCACCAAAATGTTCGATTTACAGAATAAATGAAAAACGGCTGCTTTAAAATTTGATACAGGCTTGAAATTTGGTATATGGGCTAATCATTTGAAGAAAACACCCAAAACGAATATAGTTTTCTAAAATGTTCGCTTAGGGGGTGCTCTACACCAAAACGTTTGAAAAGTGAAATGATAGGAAAGTATGTTTTGCGATAAGATAGAGACTTTAAATTTGGTGTATAGGTAAACCGCTTGAAAGGAAGAAAATGTACAATTTCAGATTTCGAATATTTTCTACTTAAGGGGGTGCCGCACACCGAAATGTTCGATTTACCGAATAAATGAGAAACGACTACATTGAAATTTGATAGAGGCTTGATATTAGGTATATGGGCGAATAATGTGATAGTAAACCCAATGAAAATGGATTTTTTCAAAAATGAATATTTCAGGGGGTAGGTAATGTACACAAAAACATTCGAAAGGTGAATTGATAGAAAAAACATGCTTTGCAAAGAGATAGAGACTTCAAATATGGTGTAGGGGTAAATAGTTGGAAAGGTAGAAAGTGTGCAATTTCAGTTTTCCAATATTTGCTATTGTAGAGGGTGTCGCTCACTAAAATATTCGATTTGTCGAACAAACTGAAAACGCCTCCTTTACAATGTGATAGAGGCTTGAAATTTAGTATATGGGCTCATCATTTGAAAAACAAACCCAAGATGAATTCTGTTTTTCAAATATGTGCATTTAAGAGGGTGAAACACAGAAATACGTTCAAAAGATGAAGTGATAGAAAAACATGCTTCCCGATAAGATAGATACTTCAAATTTGGTGTACGGGGAGATAGTTTGAAAGGAAGAAAGTGTCCATTTTCAGATTTCCAATATTTGCTACTTTAGGGTGTGCCGCATACCAATATGTTCGATTTTCGAAACATGAGACACTCATCTTTTAAATGTGATACAGGCTTGATATTTGGTATATAAGCCAATCATCAGACAAAAAAACTCAAGATGAACAGAGTTTTTTAGAAATGTTCATTTATGGGTCTGCTCCACAGAAAAACATTCGAAAGGGGAAATGATAAATTAGCATGCTTCGGAGTGAGATAGAGACTTTAATTTGGTGTACGGGTAGATAGTTCTAAAGGAAGAAGTGCGGAATTTAAGTTTTCCAATATTTTCTTCTTTAGGGGTTCTACACACCAAAATATTCGAGTTGCCGAATAAATGTGAAACGCGAATTATTCGAAAATTAACATTATTCAGGTTTTGCTAATTGTGAGACCGTTGATATTCAACGTGTTTTCTTCTAGTATATAATAATTGCCAAGTGTCCGTCTGTCTGTCTGCCACGCTTTTTTCAGGCACTTCCCGAATAGATAGAGAATTGCAATTTGGTACACGGCTCGGTCGCTCGATAAAACCCCCTGGAAAAAGTATTACGCGAAGTATCTTTTCTCATTAATGGAACGAGCTAGATCCGCGAGAATGATGTCACCCAATTTATCGCATGGTACTACACATGAAAAGTGAACATGTTTCTCAATAGGAAATATATTTTTTTCTATTTTATATGACTTTTTGATTATTTTTTTGAAAAATGTGCAATATCTCGAGAACGGTTCATATTAGCGTTCTAAAATTTATGTGTTAAAATGTTTTCTAATGAAAAATTACATAAGAAATGTCTATTTGCGTAACTTTTATTAGTGGTTTTGATTTTTTGACGATTTTTTCAAAATTTCATTCGAAAATTTAGGGGGGTTCTAAACATTCTATTGCGTATAAAAACAATAGACTTCCAGTGTTTACAGTTTGTGATTTTTGTACCAAATTTGGTTCGAATCGGCCCATTCGTTCGTCAGTTATCGTCTCCACAGACTCACTGACACACACACACACACACACATACTTTCACACACACACATACTTTCACACACACACATACTTTCACACACACACATACTTTCACACACACACATACTTTCACATACACACACAGACATCACTTCAAAAATGTTTGATTCGTGATCAGGGATGCTTGAAACGTGCTCTCCCGTCGAAAACTCGAATTCGAATTTTAGACCCCGTCACAATACTTTCCTTATACATTATGTATATAAGGAAAGTAATACTTGCAGACTATTGTTGGACCTTTATGAGAGATGCCCCCAATCCCATTACAATCTACAGGTTTCCTGTATGAGGATTATAATAGGGTATGTATATGCGAATGTATATATATTTTAGCTATGTAAAAAACCTGAGCTAATAGGATGTTTTAATGGTCCTTTTCCTATTGAAGAGGTCCAACAACATAAGCGTAACTTGGTTTAATATTATAGGCACACAATACATCAAAACTTGTTTTCCATTGTTCTTCATGGGGAAAATATTTAGCATTGGGCATGATTTATTAGGGCGTATATAAAATATTTAACATTAGGGCGTAATTATTAGCACCAGCAAATCCATTTTTAATAACGCAGAATTACGTCTGGTGGCCCGATAAGATATTTGATTTAAAGTCGTTGGGACGTACTATAGTACTTAAAATTTGCATCACACCAAAACGTTTTTCTTTTTTTAATATAAATGTTTAATACATATAGCGTAACGAATCCACATGTTGCACCTTCTTTTTGGTGCTTTGACCTGTATATTAATATTCCAAATACCGTTGCCGTCTAGCCATTATTATTGAACAGTCGATATGATGATATTACCCCATGTCATTTCATAAATTTAGCAAATATTTATGTTTTTAAAGTATAAAAATATATTTATTATTAAATATATCTTAAATTAGAATACCACGTTTCTCATTATTATTACACATTTAATGCAGCAAAAATGTCACATATTTCTCACTATTTTATATTGACATTTCTAAATATATAATGATATGCATTGCTGCATACCCTCTTCATTTATTCATTAATTTTAAATTCATTAATTAACTATGACGTCAAATATATTAATGTATTTTTTCCCATGAAAATCATATAAACATGTGGATGATATATTTTTAACACGACTATATTTCAATGCAGCTATTTAGGCAAAATTTCAGTTGTTGAATTACTGTTGCTGTTGAATAAAACTATTTGTCTAATTATTTTTCAACTACATAACCCATTATTTAAGACGACTGTATGCTAAATATTTAACTTTAAATTCATAGCAACTTGTATATCAGAAGTTAGAAAATATATAAAAATGTATTAATAATAACGTCTAACTATCATTCATAAATAAAATTCTTAATAATTTCATAGTTTTCATAATTATATTTTAAGTGTTTACAATTACGTTTTTTTTCTACTTTGAATAAACATATTGTTTTCCATTGATGTCCCTAAATGTAAACAAATGGCTGTCGAAATAATCAATTTATCTTCATTAAAAAGCATTCCCTGTTCGGGCTTTTAAAGTAAAATTAATAATTTTCCAGAAATTTTTGACAGCACTATCAAAATGACGTTACACTGAAATGCAAGTTATGTTTAAAATCACATTTGCTCAAAATGCATAGAAAACGATGTATTTTTTTATGCAAACATTTAAATTTCCGAGTTACAGATCTTCTTTAAAAAGAAATTATTTGCCTTTTACTTGCGTATAAATACGGTACTCAGTGTTTTATATTGTTTGCGTTGCCATATTATTTACAGACACAGTCCTAAAATCGCGAGAAAAAAACTTTAAATGTACTATTTCACTTATTCTGTTCATTAACTGCTCATAAATATATTTTAAAGAGAATGGTTTATAAATATATATATATATATATATATATATATATATATATATATATATATATATATATATATATAAATATATATATATATATATATATATATATATATATATATATATATATATATATATATATATATATATGTACATATATATATATATATATATATATATATATATATATATATATATATATATATATATATATATATATGTATATATATATATATATATATATATATATATATATATATATATATATATATATGTATATATATATATACAGGGTGTCCAGTGCTATCGGTGTCCAATGGCTATTTCCTCAACCGTTACTCACAGAAAAACACTTCCAAAAATGTTTTACATTTTAAAATCTATTATCTTCGAAACAGTTTAAATCAATAAATGCATTTCTGAAAGAAATACGAAATATAAATTTTTATACAGTCCTCCGGTTTTACTAATTATATAAAGGAAAATCATCCTCATACAATTTTATGCAGAATGCAAAAAAATCATGATTTTACGACCAAAATTGATCGACATATAGCTGTTTAAATTATATATATATTATATATATATATGTACATATATATATATATATAAAGCTGTTTAAATTTGCTGTTTAAATATGCATATAGCTGTTTAAATATGCATATAGCTGTTTAAATTTGGAGCACTTTTTGTGCTGAGAAATTATCAATACGGTCCCTGATTGGTTGGTTGTCTGGAGAAATAGTCAATACGCTCCCTGATTAGTTGGTTGCTTGGAGAAATGATCAGTACGGTCCATGATTGTTTGGTTGCCGGAAACGGGACATTTTTATGCGTGTAAAAGCGACTTAAGTCATAAAGGTTAATGCTTCATAACTCGGTGAATTTTGGTCGTAACAGGAAGATTTTTTTTTTATTTTGCATGAAATTTTATGAGGATGATTTTCCTAAATATGATTGGTAGCGCAGGGGAACGTATAAAAATGAATATTTCGTATTTTTTTCAGAAATGTATTTATTGATTTAAACTGTTTCTAAGATACTAGATTTTAAAATTTGAAACATTTTTGCAATTGGAAGTATATTTCTGTGACTAATGGTTGAGAAAATAGCCATTCGGCACCGATAGCACTGGACACCCTGTATATATATATATATATATATATATATATATATATATATATACGGTCCCTGCCAAATCTCTGCAAAACTAACATATTTATTTACAAGGACAGGTACAATATATAGCAGATAGCACGGTAACTATCATACAAAGTCACTAAACATCTGCCAGGGACAGAAAAACAGCAATGAATTGCACCGCTAATTTCACAAAATAGAAGGTTCAATTCTCAAAGCATTGACGCATCTCAAATTTCAATGTATCTTGTATCATAGTAGCTTCTTTCCAACTGAGCAACGACAACAATCTCTGTAGAAATTAACAAAATGGGCTGGTATCTTAAATAATATTCATTATTTCGAGAAAGTTCTGAAACATTCGGAATGTCACCAAAAGGCGCCAATTTGGCGTGAAAACCCAAATCTGTCAACCCAGCTCCGAGTCTTCAAATAACCCTTCATTGACGCAATAGGCATAGCTGCCCTTAAAGATGTTTTTACCTCCTTGTATTCAAAAGAACTTCCAGTTAAGTCATTTCACATGTTCGTTACTCTATTAAACATCGTTTCAAATTTAAGCATGATGTAATGATATGGCGCACATTTTTGAGAAGCAAAGTGGTTGTTGTTGAAACCCTGACCGTCTGACCTACCAGAAAGGTGTAAGGTAACTGTTTGGACGGTCGGGAAGTGCCACCCAATTTAGACTGGAACCCAGTGGGGAAGGCATCCACAGGGACCGTACCCTCCTTCCCCTACCGCCAACCTCTCGGAAGGGGGACGCGACATCCCAGTGGTTAGCGGGTTGGGATTGCATTTGGACGACCCGAGTTCGATTCCCGCCTCTGCCCAAACTTTATCCGTATTCACGCGGAGTACGATCACGTTAAACATGTGGGTCTGTAATTCCTGCCAAGAGGTTGGTGGTAGGGGAAGAAGGGTACGGTCTCCATGTAGATCAGGGGTGGTCAACACGAGGCCCGCGGGCCCCATGCAGTCCGCCGGGAGTTATGTTGCCGCCTGCGGAGCTAGGTCAAATGGACATAAATGTTAACTTTATTGTACATACTAGCAGCATACCCGTTCTTCGTACGGAGTATATAATATAAAGAAACTTGAAATTCATAATCATGCCCAAATTTTTATAGTATACTAAATGACATGTTTAATCAAAATATTCTGTTAAAATATTTAATATAATGCTCCTAAAAAGAAGTTTAAGAATCTCTGTTCTCGCTATATAAAATTATCTTCATGGACATATCTGAAGAATAAAACATCTTGGACCCCTTATGTAAGCAAATATAAAAAAAAATATGGAATTGAATCAATATATGCAAAATAAAAGCGTTAAAATTGTATGGGACCCGTACTAATTATATACGCGAATATTAGAAAATATAACCTGTATTAGTAGATTACATGTATAAATTGAAAATACCAATAAACCCGTAATCTTTAAATCTGAAGACAGTCATTTATTCCAATATATGTCAAAATTAAAGTGCTAAAATTATATGGGAAGATATACACGTACTACTTATAATGTCCGATTATTAGTAGAATATTACCCGTTTTGCAATATGAGTCACAAATGTTTTTTGGTAAAATACAACAGACGACGTAATAAATTGAATATATAATTAATCCCCTTAATCTTCATACCAGAAGACTGTACTTGATTCCAATATATATATATGCCAATATATGTCAAAATATATGCCAATATACCTGTACTACTTATATTCTCGTAGGTTAGAAGATATACCCGTGCATTCCTAGAAGATTACTCGTACAACGTACAATATGCGTGTGTCAGCAATTTTTGCCGCAATAAAACAATGGCGTAATAACTTAAAAATATCAATAATCCCTGAATCAATAATTCCGGAAAATATCAATAATAATAATGTTTAAACCTGAAGAGTATAATTGATATTATCCAGTCCAAAATGAAATGGCAATGAAATTTATTTTATATACATATCTTCATTATTCAAATCGGAAAGGATTTAATAAAAATCGTCTGCCGCATAAACACATTGGATTTAAATCCGTTGCTAAGCGACATGATATCATTTGCTTCAAATAAATTGGTAGAAAAAATATCGTCTAAATAGTTATATTTCTATGGAACATTTGGCGACAGTTTCGTCAAATTAGCGACATTTTAAAAAATCGCCAAATTTATCGCCAAGTGGGACTGTAGGACTGACAGTTCCACTTTGCGACAAATTGACGAAATATCATCACAATACTATCCCCTAACAAAAAACAATTAATATCATTTATGTAGCGCAATTTTATCAATTTCAATATATTTTTATAGATTTGAAAACATTTTTATCAATTTGGTGACATTTTAAAAATTCGCTAAATGTATTACTAAGTAGGATGGTTGGTCTGACAGAGAAATGCTAACCAAACATCATTTCAGTACTCTCTTCTAACAAAACAAAGAAAAATTTCATTGATATGTAGAAGACCCAAGCCACACGACCAACCTGAAGGTTTATGGCAGCTGTTTGTGTGTCGTTTATATCAATTTGGCGACATTTCCGTCAATTTGGCAAAGTTTAAGAAAAGTTGTCAAATTAGCGATATCCCTCCAAATTCGTAGCTTTGAATTTGCAGATCTGAATGAAACATTCTTATCCCGTTTCAATATACTAAATGAAAACACTACAATTGTATTAGAAGATATACCCGCTCTACTCTTTTTCTGTTTCAACAATCGGCTATATGAATTTATTGGCTAAACACAATATATGAGTTTAGTAGCTAAATGCGATATAAGCTTGAAAACTCTTTGCCAAAATAAATGAAATTGATGTACGCAGTCAGCAATTAATATAATTAAAAGAAAAATCAAACCGTCCATTCATAAGATATACTTTCATATCCATTTATCCATTTATTTATTATTTAAATCGAAAAAAAATAATAAAAACATTAACAAACACATTTAATTTAATTGCGATGCCGAGCAACATGATATATCCTCCTAAAATGTTAAAATTGATTAACCACTAACAGCACACCCGTTATTCGTACGGAGTGTATAATTTAAAGAAAGTTCGCAATCATGTGCAAATTCTGTTAAAATATTAAATTTATTGCTCCTAAAGAGAAGTTTAAGAATATATGTTCTCACTATGCAAAATTATCTTTACAATCAGATCTGAAGAATAAAACATCCTGCCCCCTTTTGTAAGCAAATTTACAGAAGAAAAAATAGGAATTGAATGAATATATGCAACCCCGTACTAATTATATTGTCGCAGATCAGAAAATATGCCAATGTGTTAGTAGAAGATTACCCGTATTACAATATGCGTCTCAAAAATATTTGCCAAAATAAAAGAGATGACGTAATAAATTGAAAACATCAATAATATCCGTACTCTTTATACCAGAAGGTCGTAATTGATTCCAATATATGCCAATATATAACAAAACATATGTCAATATACCTGTACTACTTATATTCTCGTAGATTACAAGATATACAAGTGTATTTGTAGAAGATTCGTACAACATACAATATATGAGTTTAAACAATTTTTGTCATAATAAAATAATTGCATAATAACTTGAAAATATCAATAATCCTTGAATCAATAATCCCCGAAAATATAAATAATAATAATTTTTAAACCTGAAGACCATAATTGATATTATCCAGTCAAAAATGCTATAAAAAAAATCAAATCGTTATTTTCTAAAATATATTTTTATATCCATTTATTTATTATTCAAATCGAAAAAATAATTATTAAAATTAACAGACAGATTTAATTTAATTGCGTTTCTGAGTAACATGATATAAGATAGAATCTTATAACATGTTAAATATGTCATGTCTTATAACATAAACTGCGAAATTAAATAACGATTTTGATTTCTCTATACTTCTCATTGTTCCGTAAAAGCTTGTTTTAAATAAACCATGAACCATGGAGATAGATTTAACCTTTAAATCATGTTTCAAACAATTCATGTTTTCAGAAAGTGACTAATTAACGCAAAAAATCTCCCATCAAACTCAGAGATTAAATTTTAATTCACTTTCAAACGATTTTCAAGCTTTTCGTTTGGATAAACCACGGAGTTAGGGAGTAGAACTCCTAGGAAAAAGTTCCGTTTTTCATTAATATCTCGACAACCCCAGGTCTTAGAAACTCGAAACTTGGACAAAATTTATGGGGGGATATTTCAAGGCTATTCACCAAATTTCATTAAATTCGGTTCAGCCGTTTTTCCGTGATGATGGGACAAACGAAAATTTCGTTTTTTACTAATATCTCGAGAACCACTGGTCGTAGAAACTCAAAACACGGATATAATTTTAAGTGGGGCTATTTCTGGGCTACCCACAAAATTTCATCAAATTCGGTTCAGCCGTTCTCCCGTGATGGTGTGACAAACAGACAGACAGACAGACAGACAGACAGACAGACAGACAGATTTTCATTTTTATTTATATAGACTAGCAGCATACCCGTTCTTCGTACGGAGTGTATAATATAAAGAAACTTGAAATTCATAATCATGCCCAAATTCTTATAGTATACTAAATGACATGTTTAATCAAAATATTCTGTTAAAATATTTAATATAATGCTCCTAAAAAGAAGTTTAAGAATCTCTGTTCTCGCTATATAAAATTGTCTTCATGGACATATCTGAAGAATAAAACATCTTGGACCCCTTATGTAAGCAAATATAAAAAAAATATGGAATTGAATCAATATATGCAAAATAAAAGCGTTAAAATTGTATGGGACCCGTACTAATTATATACGCGAATATTAGAAAATATAACCTGTATTAGTAGATTACATGTATAAATTGAAAATACCAATAAACCCGTAATCTTTAAATCTGAAGACAGTCATTTATTCCAATATATGTCAAAATTAAAGTGCTAAAATTATATGGGAAGATATACACGTACTACTTATAATGTCCGATTATTAGTAGAAGATTACCCGTTTTGCAATATGAGTCACAAATGTTTTTTGGTAAAATACAACAGACGACGTAATAAATTGAATATATAATTAATCCCCTTAATCTTCATACCAGAAGACTGTACTTGATTCCAATATATATGCCAATATATGTCAAAATATATGCCAATATACCTGTACTACTTATATTCTCGTAGGTTAGAAGATATACCCGTGCATTCCTAGAAGATTACTCGTACAACGTACAATATGCGTGTGTCAGTAATTTTTGCCGCAATAAAACAATGGCGTAATAACTTAAAAATATCAATAATCCCTGAATCAATAATTCCGGAAAATATCAATAATAATAATGTTTAAACCTGAAGAGTATAATTGATATTATCCAGTCCAATATGAAATGGCAATGAAATTTATTTTATATACATATCTTCATTATTCAAATCGGAAAGGATTTAATAAAAATCGTCTGCCGCATAAACACATTGGATTTAAATCCGTTGCTAAGCGACATGATATCATTTGCTTCAAATAAATTGGTAGAAAAAATATCGTCTAAATAGTTATATTTCTATGGAACATTTGGCGACAGTTTCGTCAAATTAGCGACATTTTAAAAAATCGCCAAATTTATCGCCAAGTGGGACTGTAGCACTGACAGTTCCACTTTGCGACAAATTGACGAAATATCATCACAATACTATCCCCTAACAAAAAACAATTAATATCATTTATGTAGCGCAATTTTATCAATTTCAAGATATTTTTATAGATTTGAAAACATTTTTATCAATTTGGTGACATTTTAAAAATTCGCTAAATGTATTACTAAGTAGGATGGTTGGTCTGACAGAGAAATGCTAACCAAACATCATTTCAGTACTCTCTTCTAACAAAACAAAAAAAAAATTCATTGATATGTAGAAAACCCAAGCCACACGACCAACCCGAAGGTTTATGGCAGCTGTTTGTGTGTCGTTTATATCAATTTGGCGACATTTCCGTCAATTTGGCAAAGTTTAAGAAAAGTTGTCAAATTAGCGATATCCCTCCAAATTCGTAGCTTTGAATTTGCAGATCTGAATGAAACATTCTTATCCCGTTTCAATATACTAAATGAAAACACTACAATTGTATTAGAAGATATACCCCCTCTACTCTTTTTCTGTTTCAACAATCGGCTATATGAATTTATTGGCTAAACACAATATATGAGTTTAGTAGCTAAATACGATATAAGCTTGAAAACTCTTTGCCAAAATAAATGAAATTGATGTACGCAGTCAGCAATTAATATAATTAAAAGAAAAATCAAACCGTCCATTCATAAGATATACTTTTATATCCATTTATCCATTTATTTATTATTTAAATCGAAAAAAAATAATAAAAACATTAACAAACACATTTAATTTAATTGCGATGCCGAGCAACATGATATATCCTCCTAAAATGTTAAAATTTATTAACCACTAACAGCACACCCGTTATTCGTACGGAGTGTATAATTTAAAGAAACTTAAAGTTCGCAATCATGTGCAAATTCTGTTAAAATATTAAATTTATTGCTCCTAAAGAGAAGTTTAAGAATATATGTTCTCACTATGCAAAATTATCTTCACGATCAGATCTGAAGAATAAAACATCCTGCCCCCTTTTGTAAGCAAATTTACAGAAGAAAAAATAGGAATTGAATGAATATATGCAACCCCGTACTAATTATATTGTCGCAGATCAGAAAATATGCCAATGTGTTAGTAGAAGATTACCCGTATTACAATATGCGTCTCAAAAATATTTGCCAAAATAAAAGAGATGACGTAATAAATTGAAAGCATCAATAATATCCGTACTCTTTATACCAGAAGGTCGTAATTGATTCCAATATATGCCAATATATATCAAAACATATGTCAATATACCTGTACTACTTATATTCTCGTAGATTAAAAGATATACACGTGTATTTGTAGAAGATTCGTACAACATACAATATATGAGTTTAAACAATTTTTGTCATAATAAAATAATTGCATAATAACTTGAAAATATCAATAATCCTTGAATCAATAATCCCCGAAAATATAAATAATAATAATTTTTAAACCTGAAGACCGTAATTGATATTATCCAGTCAAAAATGCTATAAGAAAAATCAAATCGTTCTTTTCTAAAATATATTTTTATATCCATTTATTTATTATTCAAATCGAAAAAATAATTATTAAAATTAACAGACAGATTTAATTTAATTGCGTTTCTGAGTAACATCATATAAGATAGAATCTTATAACATGTTAAATATGTCATGTCTTATAACATAAACTGCGAAATTAAATAACGATTTTGATTTCTCTATACTTCTCATTGTTCCGTAAAAGCTTGTTTTAAATAAACCATGAACCATGGAGATAGATTTCCCCTTTAAATCATGTTTCAAACAATTCATGTTTTCAGAAAGTGACTAATTAACGCAAAAAATCTCCCATCAAACTCAGAGATTAAATTTTAATTCACTTTCAAACGATTTTCAAGCTTTTCGTTTGGATAAACCACGGAGTTAGGGAGTAGAACTCCTAGGAAAAAGTTCCGTTTTTCATTAATATCTCGACAACCCCAGGTCTTAGAAACTCGAAACTTGGACAAAAGTTATGGGGGGATATTTCAAGGCTATTCACCAAATTTCATTAAATTCGGTTCAGCCGTTTTTCCGTGACGATGAGACAAACGAAAATTTCGTTTTTTACTAATATCTCGAGAACCACTGGTCGTAGAAACTCAAAACACGGATATAATTTTAAGTGGGGCTATTTCTGGGCTACCCACAAAATTTCATCAAATTCGGTTCAGCCGTTCTCCCGTGATGGTGTGACAAACAGACAGACAGACAGACAGACAGACAGACAGACAGACAGACAGACAGACAGACAGATTTTCATTTTTATTTATATAGATTACCAAAAGAACATTAAATCATCAGTCGTTCGCATCATATATTTTTAAATTATAGTTAAGAGAAATTTGACATATCTCACATTTTTGTGAAAAATTCATTGGTTTTGTACTATTTTAAATATCCCTTATTTTCATGAAAATTAATTGATTTTAGCTATTTCAAATATCCCGCTATTTGACACTCAAGGTTACTTATTTTTTTGTCGGACGCTATAGGTGTTGATAAAATTTAATATGAGACTTTAATTTCTGATATAGTATATATTCTGTGGTCTTCGATGTCTTCGAGAAGCTTGCAACGCTATCGAACTACTTTCTCATAACTACTTTCAGTCCAGCTTGACAAAGTTCCGTATTAGTCTGTAGTTTCGTTCTATTATCGCCACTGCGGCTGGAGAAATTTTACGATCGAAGTTAAAATACATATTTATCATACTTATAATAAGAATCCAAACTACTTAATAAGAGTTCAAATCCTATAAGTATCCTATCTACCATATCGATTCTATAGGTAAGTAAACCCTGAAACGTTTTATTTATTTAATTTAAATTAATTAATTATTATTAATTAGTATGGCCAGTGATGTTTTATTTTTTTCAGTTAAAAACGATGACCTACTATGGCAGCAACCGAATTTATATTTTATTCTCTAGCATTGGATGAAAGCACAGATAAGGCAGATACTGCCCAACTGGAAATTTTTATCAGGGGTGTTGATGTCCATTTATAAAGACAGAAGAATTGGCGGCACTGTATCCACTTAAGGACACTACTAAGTCACGAGATTTGTTAGAGGCAGTTACATTGACATTGAATCGCTTTTCGTTACAACTTAACAACTTATCAGACTTAACAACGGATGGTGCTCCAGCAATGGTTGGGAAACACGAAGGTTGAGTAAAATTGATTGAAAATGAGGCCTCAAAAGTCGGTAATACCTCAATGCTAAATTTTCATTGCATTATTCATCAGAAGAATTTGTGTTCGAATTTCCTTAAAATGGGCCATGGCATGAAAGTGGTCGTCAAAATAGTGATTGATCTTCATTAAGTCGAACAGGTTGAAACCACGCCAGTTCCAAGAATTTCTAAAGTCTTTAGACTCAGATTATAATGCCGTTACGTTTTATGCAGAAGTAAGATGGCTGACCCGTGCCAAAATGTTGAAAAGAGCGTTGATTTGCAGCAAGAAATACAATCATTCTTTGCAAGCAAGTCAAAAGTATCCCAGAGTTTGAGACAAAGAGTGGGTGTGTGACTTTGCATTTCTGGTCGATATAACTAGCCACCTAAATGACGTTAATACTCGTCTACAAGGGAAAGATCAATTAATTAATAAGATGTATGATTATATTTCTGCATTTCAAATGAAACTGAGTCTTTAGGAACAACAGTTGGGGGCAAAATACTTTACTCACTTTCCTACATTGTCATTGCAACCAGACGTCACACAGGAGGCGGAGGATAAATACGCGTCTTTGATATCTGACTTAAACCTCGAATTTGAAACATTGAAGCATTGTGAAATGTGTTATGATACACAGTTACAGGAGAAATTCCATCAAGTTGGTTTGGAAGAGTTCTATAAAACGTATTTGTACAAGGAAAAATATCCTGCGTTTTACAAACATGCGCTATCGATGGTTTCGCTATTTGGAAACACTTATGCGTGTTAACAGCTTTTTAGCCGCATGAAGCACATCAAATCACAAGGGAGAACACTAATTACTGATGTCCATTTGGAAAACTGTTTGCGTGTAGCGACAACATCAGTAGAGTTCAATTTTGATGCACTTAGTTCTGCAAAACAAAGTCAGATGTCTCAATTTTAAATATTTTTAAATTGTCTAATAAATATGTTTGATTCTCAATTATGTTTTATTTTCTTCAAAAAAATAAATATACTTCAAAAAAATAAATATACCTTTTTCTTGTTTTTTTTTACATTAAACTAGGCAAGCGTTTGACCACGATCTCACCTACTGGGAAGCGACGATGTGGTCGAAGCTGTAACACGCTTACTTGTTTACTTTAATTAACAAAAAAAATCTGATGTCGGCAACACATGACCTTCCTTATATAATATAATGAATTCACTACTTTTATAGTAAAAAAATAGGTTTTTTTCTTACAGTAGATACTAATATTCTTTCCAAGATATTGAATTTTAGACAATTAGTCGCCATTTTCATTGATTTGGCGTCATTTTTATCCATTTGGCGAAATTTTCGTTAATTTGGCAACATTTCAAAAAGTCGCCAAGTTGGCGATATTTCGCCAAATTCATCGCCAAAATCTCGCCAAGCGTTATGGACGAAGAAATAAGTTATTCTTACAGAAGATGAATGACTATTGGCGTTCAAATACAAAAGTGTTGCTAAAGTATCTTTTTTCATGAATGGAAAGAGCTGGATCCAGGAGAATGATGTCACCCAGTTAGTTGATCGCATGTTATTACATGTGAAAAGTAAACATGTTTCTCAATAGGAAATGTTTTTTTTTATTTTATATCACTTTTTGATAATTTTTTTTAAAAAATGTACAATATTTCGAGAGCGGTTTATGTTAGCATTCTAAAATTTATGTCAATCGTTTTCTAATGAAAAATTACATAAGAAATGTCTATTTTCGTAACTTCATTAGCGGTTTTAATTTTTTGAGGATTTTTTCAAAATTTCATTCGAAAATTTAGGGGGGTTCTGAACATTCGATTGCGTATAAAAACAATAGGCTTCCAGTGTTTATGGATTGTGATTTTTGTACCAAATTTTGTTTGAATCGGTCCATTCGTTCGTCAGTTATCGTCTCCACAGACTCACTGACACACACACACACACATACTTTCACACACACACACATACTTTCACACACACACACATACTTTCACACACACACATACTTTCATACACACACACACACAGAGAGACATCACTTCCATAATGTTTGATTTGTGATCAGGGATGCTTGAAACGTGCTCTACCGTCGAAAACTCGAATTCGAATTTTCGACCCCGTCACAATACTTTCCTTATACATTAAGCATATAAGGAAAGTATTAATTACGTGCGTGTCCGGCAGGAAATATTATTACTGAAATTTGGCCCGCCTGCTGAAAAGGTTGGCCACCCCTGTTGTAGATGATACACCCTCTGAATTCCAGTCTAAATTGGGTGGAACTTCCCGGTCACCAAAACAGTTACCTTATAGCTTCTGGTAGGTTGGATAGTCTCAGTCGAAGATAAAGGATTCTTCTTTGATCTGAAAGCTGAAGCGGATGGAATAAAACCAAAAATGAGACGATTCTGTATTGCCTGGAAGTTCTTGGTTATTTCGAAATATGTTTTTAAATTCTTTAGTTATCCCTCTGCATCGTTATCTCTCTTATCGAATTCGAATTTTCAAAATATTAGATTTTTCTTTTTATAGCTACAGAAGCTGATACGAATCGGATGAACCCAGAAACAAAAAATTAAATAATGTATCATAAATTGCATGTTATTATGCAATTTATGATACATTATTTAAATCTATAATCTCTTATTATGCAACTTATGATACATCTTGAAATCTAATCATGAATTGCATGTTATTATGCAATTTATGATGCATCATATTAAATCTAATATTTGAATTTTCGAAATATTAGATTTTTCTTTTTATAGATACGGAAGCTGATACGAATCGGATGATCCCAGAAACAAAATTTTAAATAATGTATCATAAATTGCATGTTATTATGCAATTTATGATACATTATTTAAATCTATAATCTCTTATAATGCAATTTATGACACATTATTTAAATCTATAATCTCTTATAATGCAATTTATGATACATCTTGAAATCTAATCATAAATTGCATGTTATTATGCAATTCATGATACATCATATTAAATCTAATATTCGAATTTTCGAAATATCAGATTTTTCTTTTTATAGATAAGGAAGCTGATGCGAATCGAATGAACCCAGAAATAAAATTTTAAATAATGTTTCATAAATTGCATGTTATTATGCAATTTGTGATACATTATTTAAATCTATAATCTCTTATTATGCAATTTATGATACATCGTGAAATCGAATCATGAATTGCATGTTATTATGCAATTTATGATATTTTATTTAAATCTATAATCTCTTATAATGCAATTTATGATACATCTTGAAATCTAATCATAAATTGCATGTTATTATGCAATTTATGATACATTATTTAAATCTATAAACTCTTATATTGCAATTTATGATACATCTTAATCTAATCATAAATTGCATGTTATTATGCAATTTATGATACATCATATTAAATCTAATATTCGAATTTTCGAAATATTAGGTTTTTCTTTTTATAGATACGGAAGCTGATGCGAATCGGATGAACCCAGAAACAAAATTTTAAATAATGTATCATAAATTGCATGTTCTTACTTTCCTTATATACATAATGTATAATGAAAATATTGTGACGGAGTCAAAAATTGGAATTCGAGTTTTCGATGGGAGAGCACGTTTCAAGCATCCCTGATCACGAATCATACATTTTTGAGGTGATGTCTGTGTGTGTGTGTGTGTGTGTGTGTGAGCCTGTGGAGACGATATCTCACGAACCAATGGAGCGATACGAATGAAATTCGGTACACAAATCACAATCCGTGAACACTGGAAGCCTATTGCTTTTAAACGCAATCGAATGTTTAGAACCCCCCCCCCCATAAAGTTTCGTGTGAAATTTTGAAAAAGTTATCAGAAAATTAAAACCTTTAATGAAGTTACGCAAATAGTCATTCCTTATGTCATTTTTTCTTAGAAAACGATTGACATAAACTTTAGAACGCTAGCATGAACCGTTCTGGAGATATTGCTCATTTTTCAAATAAATTTATCAAAAAATTCCATAAATTAAAAAAAATATATTAACTGTTGAGAAACATGTTGACTTTTCATATGTAGTGCCATGCAATAAATTGGGTGGCATCATTCTCGTGGATCTAGCTCGTTCCATTCATAAGAAAATACACTTTGAGTAATACAATTGTATTTGAAAACCAATAGTCATTTATCGGCTATAAGAATACCGTGTTGCCAAATTAACGCAAATCTCGCCAAATGGATAAAAATGACATTAAATCGATGAAAATGACGACTAATTAACGAAAATTATACAATATCCTGGAAAGAATATATGCTATAAAAATAACCCATTTCTCCTTATATAATGCAACGAATTTACTACTTTTACAGCAAAAAAAAATGGGTTATTTTTAAAGTAGTAAATTCGTTGCATTATATAAGGAAAGTCATGTTTTGCAAAAAATCAGATTTTATTTTCTTATTTATTATCTATGAATTAAAATTTTAAAAGTACTGCTTAAGATTCAGAAAAATCAGCAAATATTATTTACTTCCTAGCGTTTCAGCATTTTACAGCATTAAAATAGGTAACAAAATATTGAAATTTGAACCAATAATTTTACTGAATAGATCATGATTTGCAAGGAAATAAATTAAAACGATTTCTTGCAATATGTATTTGTCTCAGATAAAATTAGAATTTAATGCAAAGACAAAAACAAATTCGCAATGCTCTAATCATTTATGACATGGTATTAAACTTATTGGATATCGGTCTAATCCACGCCGCTTGCAACTTTTATGGTCTTCCAAACAATTTCATATATCATAATTTCCCTTTAAGATAATATTCTTAAAGGGACTGTAATACAATAACAATAAAATCTGAAATAACATGTTATGTCGAATATCTTTTGATTAGGGTATTGGTTAAATTTTGTGTTTTCGTAAGGGCCTTCAAGTGGCTGTTCCTTAAAAGAAGAGAAATTATTCCGTTCAATTTTATTCTCCCAAACCACTTAGCGTAACAAATGATATAGGTATCGGATATCAATAAATAACGTAACAAAAGATAAGATGAATATGTGTTATAAGTATTATTTAAAAGTGCAGCTTCAGTAAGAAATTCGATTTTATACTCGAAGTAAAATATTGAATAACTTTAAGTCCAATATTAAACGTAAATATGTAGAATACATTCCAATCACTAAAAAGCTTCATTTAGTGTATTATATGCATTCTTTTACATATTTATTTATGGTGATTGTTTTCATATTGGAAGGGTTCAGAAGAACATGATGGAATAAGCACAGAAATTGATAAAGAAATTGTCACTTCTCTACAGATACCGATAATGCTTTTCCTTTATAATAAAATAGAAATTGAGTCAATAAAATAATAATAAATGTCAGTAGGCGTTCCATGATTAAGACTCAGTGTTCCGCATCAAAATGGTAGATTCATAAAACATGGTGTCAATTCTTGTTACGGTTAGTTTTTGCGCGATGAAATCTAAAAACACAGACGATTTTAATCCGTTAATTATGACAGACGATTTAAATCCAGATTATATTAATGAGGTTGCTAAATGTTCTAAAGTAAATGTAACTTGCCAATTTTATAGTTATTAACACTTTACAACAAAGTTGAAAAGTGTTTATGACATTGTTCATTCTGTCTGTCTCTCTATCCGTTAGCACGATAACTGTCGTAAAATTGACTTTATCAAAATGAAATTTTAGTATGTTGTTCAGACAGACGGTTTGCGGAACGTATGGGAATATTAATGAATAATATCACTCAATTAGTTTTGGATTGAACCCGGGTTGAAAAAATGAAATACATGGAACCCTATGGGACCTAATTTTTCAAACATTTTTTTAAGCGAATATAAAATTCACAAATTGCTTCGAAAGTTTTAAGAAATATTCAAATTATCTCATAAAATATATAAAAAAATTTCAGCAAAATATATTCAGTAGTTTTTTAAATAAAAATTAAAATAGTAATTTCAGTTTTTATATGAAGCGATCACGTGCACATTATATGAAGAGATCACGTGATCCACTTCAAAATCAAATATGACGTACATCTTGTGTCAAAATCGTGATTTTTAAAGTTCTTTTTAATTCATATTTAGTGTTGTATCCGTCTTGAAACCGCTTTATTTTTGCCTAAATTTGGTGCATCTACATACTGATACAACGCAATTACAATATATTTGAGTTTAAATGATCACCCAATTTTGATTATTTCTACAACGAAGCCTACTTTTCACTTATGGAAAATGTAAACAGCAAAATATGTAGAATGAGTTATATAAGAATTGCTGCATTTCTTTATCGCAAGATTATTTAGCTCATGAAGTCTGCGTAGCTGATATGAATGAAATATTCATTGATTGAAGGACGATTTTTTCGATGAAGTTTTAAGCATAGAGTTTAATTACTTGTGTCTCCATGGTCTTAAGTTTTTAAATAAAATAAATTATTATAGTATTGTGATAAATGAAATGAATGGAAAAAATGTTTATGAATGAAATGCTGCTTTGATAGAGAGGGCCAGGCGTGTTATATTTCAGTGACGTCATTTGAATAAATTTCATTTGTTTTCGATGAAGTTTTCAAATATAATAAATTATTGTAGTATTGTGATAATTTTAAAATTACTACCGAGGAATGTATCGCATTTTAGAGTTTTATAAACCAGACAATTTATATTTTAATGCCGTTATTTGAATGAAGTTCAATTTTTAGATGAAGTTTTAAGTTTTTAAATATAATAAATTAATGTAGTATTTTGTGATAATTTTAAAAATATTACCGAGGAATGCATCGTATTTTAGAGATGTTTAAATAAAATTGCATTGAAGATGGAAAGTGTTTCATAATCAATGCTTTATGCATGATTGATCTTTCTTGTTTCATTTGATCGAACACAGCAACAAAATAACATCGTCAAACTATTTTCAAATACTATTATATGCTGGCCAAATAAACAACATTGGCAATTTTTTCTTTCTCATACGTAATATTGAGAAAGTTTTTTTTTCACGAAAATTTTTGATTTCAAGATTTTGATGCCGATATATGTTTTAAGAAATCCTGAACACGTTTTGACCATATTTGGAGCGATGTCCGTCTGCCTGTATGTATGCTGTAATTTCTTGTGTACACACAAGAAGCCACATTTATATGAATGGATTTTCATGAAACTACATATCCTGATTTGTTATAAAAACATCTGGGACTCGAAAGAATTTCTTTGTCGAACGCAACATTAAAATTTATTTGAAATTGTATATATTATTTTAAATGGAAGCATTGAACGAAGTTTGACGTAATCATACATAAAAGTGTTTCTTTATGGTTCAACGAAACTTTATAGTTTCAATCTAGCAGCGAGGCAATTTTTGTTTTGTGACGGCATTAGCCCTCTCGGGGAGGGGTTGTTACCCCTTTTTATCGATGCTTTAAGATGCTTTGTCGAGTATAGTATCGATTTAAAGATTATTTCAAGCCCTTTAAAATGAAGGCTAATATGCTGTAATTATAATCATTTGGACCAATAGTACCGATTTTTAACAATTTCCATAGTTGAAAAGTGTTTATCACTTTGTTCATTCTGTTTGTCTGTCTGTTCGCACGATAACTGCCGTAAAATGATTTTATCAAACAGAAATTTTATTATGTTGTTGAGACACATAATAAAATAATAAAAGGTCTGTGGGACACATGGGAATGTAAAGGAATAATATCACCCAATTAGTTTTGGATTGAATCCGGTTTGTTAGAAAGAAATACATTCAACCCCGTGGAACCTAATTTTGGAAACATTACGCTAAACCTACGAAGCCTAATTTTTATTGGATGCAGAATATAATCCAGTAATTGTAAGATGAGTTGTTTAAGAATTGCTGATTTTTTTTTACCCAAAATTATTTAACTTTGAAGTCTGAAATAAAAGGGATGTGAATGAAATATTCATTGCTTTTACACATAGAGCTCTTGAGGGCGCGGTAGCCTATTGGTTACCGCGCTGGAGTTGTACTCGGTAGGCCCGGGTTCGATTCCAGCCACTGCCAAAAACTGCCGCCGTGTTCATGCGGAGTACGATCACGTTAAACATGTGGGTCCGAAAGTCCTTCCGAGAGGTTGGTGGTAGGGGAAGGAGGGTACGCTTCCTGTGGATGCCTCCCCCACTGGGTTCCGGTCTAAATTGGGTGGCACTTCCCGACCGTCCAAACTGTTACCTTACACCTTTCTGGTAGGTCGGACGGTCTGGGTTTCAACAACAACATAGAGCTCTTGATCGACCTGTGAGTTCTCCGGTTCTCCTTGGTCTGTGTTTCTCACACTGTTCCCCTCTCTGTATATAATTGTATATTACTGTATATTCCTGCTCACTTTTTGTACATAATTACATTCTTACGGTTTTAACCAGCCCACCTTCTCCCTTGGAGTCTACGGTGTACATACATTTGTATATTCCTACCGTACTATCTTTCCTCTTCCTGGGAGTTCACGTAGTACTTACCCTGCGTTTTGTGTTTCGTGTATTGTGTTTGTTTCGTGTAATGTGTTATGTTTTTTGTTATGTCTTTTCTGTTTGCGTACTTCTTTGTATTTTGTGCTAGGGTTTTTTTCCCTTCGGGGTTTTCCCCTCTTTTCTTTTTTCTGTCTTATGTCTCTCTTGTATTGTATTGTATTGTATTGATTTTTTTTTGTTTTGTTTTGTCATTGCCATTCTTTTGCTTGTCTTGTTGTAGCTGTGTTGTGATTCAATTTCAACCTGTTTTGTAATGTTTTGGATCTAAAATAAAGTACCCGGCCACACACTTAGCAACAGTAAGCCTTCGGGTCTGTCGTGTGGTCTGGGTTTTCAACACTTCAACATAGAGCAGGACTATTTATATTTCAATGCATTTGCATTTGAATAATACTCGTTTACTTTCGATGAAGTTTTAAGTTTTCAAATATAATAAATTATTGTAGTACTGTGATAATTTAAAATATATCAGCGCTGAAGATAACGCATTTTAGAGATGTTTAAATAAAATTGTTTTTCAGTTAGAAAGTGTTTTATAATCAATGTTTTATATATGATTGATCTTTCTTGTCCGAAGTTGTTTTTGTAAAATTTGAAAAAAAAATATACTATAAATTGATTCTATTTATGAAAAAGTCGAGTTGAGCAAGAATTCAGTTAATTTTTCTTAAAGCCCTCTTATAAATCAATAAAAACTAGTGTGTCTTGATATTAAAATACTTTAATATACTTATCTTGTTAATGATTTTAATATATTCTTTTTATTTTGTTTTCTTCTTGGATTTACCAATAAGCTGCTTAAATTAAGAATATTTTATGTAAGAGTAAAGGTAAAAAAGAATAATTTATTAGTTCTGCAAAATTGTAAAAACACCCATCAAACTATGTTCTTTAAAAAAATATATGTGAGCTTAATTAAGAAGATAGTACATTCAAATGTATTTTTGCTTTCTTTACTTTCCTTATACTTATATTTTGTTTCTTATATAAGGCTAGATAAATACCTAAGTTTTGCTTTCGGCAGTCTAAGTCCATATTTATACTTTTCATAGATGTACGATAATTAGAAGTCGGAGAAAAGTAAACATCCTCGCCTTAATTTTTACTTCCCCTATACATATACATAGTGTAATGTATAGGAAAAGTATTGTGACGGGGTCGAAAATTTGAATTCGAGTTTTCGACGGACGGTAACGTTGCAAGCATCCTAAAAATCGAAACGAATGTATTTGAAGTGATGTCTGTGTGGATATTGTTACATTGGTTTTCCCCATATAATGTAACATCGTGGAAATGTTGATATATGTCTTATACCTATAAGGATGGTCCCTGTGCTTTCAAATAATTTCTATAAGGTTCCCCCTTTGAACACCTGCAACGGAAACGGGCGGTGGATCCGGACAGCATGCCAGCGGGAGGCGCATTCAAGATGGAAGAAAGCTGCACGGGTTGTAAGCGAGCTTCGGGGCGCACCCGGGTGTCACGCCTGAGCCTGGGACCTCAACCAGCTGCAGCAGTAATTCAGGGACCTCTAACCAAGCCCTCGGTTAAGATCTGGCCTCTGGAGAAAGGGTAACCTTATACCTTCCAATAATATTAAGGGGAGCTTAAACCGTTCAACAAATCAGGAAAAGAAGGAGGACAGTCATAATTAGAGGCTTCCGAGAGACAGATTTTTAGAGATGAAAAATTCGTGAGTTCTTCTTGGGTTTTGAAAGTGTATGGTTCTACAAAAACTACGGAGCGATGTGCTCCCGTCCTGCTTCCGAAAGCCGTACTCGTGCCAAGAGATCCAGGTATGCCTTAGACCTCATATGTATACTCTGAGCTGAATAACTCTCGTAGTCTCTCTCTTCCTCACCTTTTTTTTCTCTATATGAGGATTTCAATGGTTTTGTATTATGGCACAAGCCAGATGCGTTCACATAAGAGCCCCAAGTGGCATTAGAATAATATGGTGTCAAATTGTATACTGTGTGCTTCTTAGCACCTGTGTAGCAATTTTAAATGCGAAGGGACAGGCTTTTAAGTATAATTGAATTAATTAATGAAAATGTAATTTATCGTATGTTTAGAATTTGAGGAAATAATCCTAAAGCTTGTAATGATCTCTGAATATTTTTGTAGTCATTTCAATGCTCTCAGCAGTTTGTATGTTGAGAGCATTGTACAAATGTTAGTGGATCGGAAGAGAGATCGGAATAATTCAAACCTTTTTTGTTTAATGTTAATTAATGTTATTTCTGTAAATAAACTGTTATTGTCACTTTTAATCAAATCGGTGTCCTCATTTTCGAATCTTTAATATTTTTAACGGCAGCTATTGATTTAAGGTTCAATGAATAATTACGGTACATACAGCGTCCAAACCGGGCATGTGGACCTAACCCACGCAGCAGGTATGTGTGTGTTCGGGAGTCTGTAAAAGTGATATCTTATAAACAAATGGAACGTTTGAAACGCAATTTCAATTTCATAAAAATATTACAATCGCTTAATAATAGAGGAATAATGATAATAAAAGTAATCGAATGTTCAGAAGTCCACCAAATGTCTGAATAAAAATATGAGAAATCATCAAAAAATCCTAACTTTTAATAAAGTTAGGTAAATGATAAGTTTTATGTAATTTTAAATTAGACAACGACTGACACAAACTTTAGAACCCTAACATGAACCATTCTCGCGATATTGCATGTATATCTAATACATTTATTAAAATCCATCAATAATCATTTATATATAAGACAAAATCTTCACTCCATGTGTGTCTATCGCTTGGCGATAAATTCGCGAACATGACATCTAATTTAGCAAAATATCTCCAACTTGGCAATATGTCGCCACAGATTGACGAAAATATAGTCAAAATTGCGAAATTGATCCTAAATTAATGAAAATTAAACTAAATTAACGAATAAATCATTGAAATGTTTTAATATATGGATTTCATTGCTTATTGCGGATGCTATCAATATTGATAATTGTTAATGTAGTGATGCGAATTACAAGTTAATTGGATACTTCTAAAAAGTTTTACATGTTGACATCCGGAAAAACAGCAAATGCACAATTCAACGTTAAAACATTGTGCCATGAATATTATACATCATATTTTCACTGTGAAAAAAGTAAATTAATTGCATTATACAGAAAAAGTCATGTGTTGCCCACATAAGTTTTTTTTTAATATAGAATTCCAATATCTCAACGGGACAAAGATAAATTAAAGTTAAAAGTAGAAAAGGAAGTCTCATCAAAATATTAAAATACTTAATTCACCGCATAAATTTAGGTGAATCGCAACTCGAGTTTTCGACGGATCTACACGTTTCGAGACCTCTAAAACACGAAACACCTATTTTTAGCGTGACGTCTATGTGTGTGCATGTCTGTGTGTCTGTGCAGTTTTTGTATCCACTCTAACTAAAAGAACTAATTTACCCAATTTCATAAAATTTGGTAGGTAAGTCACTTGTGGGGAATTTGGTGCTGATTAGTTTTGGGTACGATTCGCGATAACAGAACCCGCCTTTTTTTGCGAAATGGCCCGCAAAAGCCTTTATCCACTCTAGACGAAACACTAATGGACCGAATTTTACAAAACTCGGTAGATAAATTGCTTGTGGGTCACTCTGGTGCTGATTAGATTTTGGTACGATGCGAAAAAAATAACCTGATTTTTTCTGCAAAATAGCCAGCAAAAATCGTCAAAATCTAAAATAAAAACCTACGTATGCTGAATTATATCCATTAAATGCTTGTTTTATACGTAATTTTTAACGAAGAAAAGAATAAGACCAACCCCATTACACTAAGACTACCCGTTCTCAAGATATTTTAGTGTTTTTATTTTCTCTACGCCACCTTTAAAAATAAGTCCAGTTACCAAATGAGAACGGAAATTGAATTAAAAGTGAATTAAATTTAATTAAAATAATGAGAACGTGGATATAAGTCTGCAGGGAAAGCCTGTGCTGCCCACATCAGATTTGTTTTCCTTTATGAAGATAAAAAATGTTTTTATCCTGTTAATATCAATGACGTTAAGTATTTCAATTACAATGATAACGAATTTAATTCTAAACCACACTACCACACTGATTGTATCATTCGCCATCTGTCGAAAAACTTTACAAATAACAGTTTATTGCCTTAGAATAATTTTCCTTAATGGAAATAAAATGGAAAATTACATGTTCCGCCCAAGGTTATTGGATTACGGCATTGAAGTATGTTCTTTGTTTTCACAAAATCTGCGGAGTGGTTGTTCTTTAAAAATTAGAATTTCATTCCAATTTTATTGTTTCGAACTACTTTGCGTCAGTAAATGTTTTAGTATCGAGCATTAATGGATTTTGTAGATGATAAATTTAACAATCGTTATAACAATTTTTAAAGTGCAGCCTCAATGAAAAATCCGACGTATTACTTAAAACAGTAACAGTAATTTAGGTTAACATATAAAGTAAAAATATATGAAACCCATTTCCAATATTCAATATGCTCCACTAATGTTAATTTTATACTTTTCTATTTATTTTATGCTTTTAAGATATTTATATTTTTGATGCTCACATAATCCACATCTAGAAAGCATTAATGAAGTTAGACCAGCACTCATATTGGCGACAGCAGCATTCACAAAATGGTTTTGCGTCTATTAAACGATCATCTGCTTTAAATAGACGGTATACTCAATATCAGTAACAAAATATGTTCATTAACTCTAAACGTCAAATGACCGGAAGTAAACTTTTGATTAGAAAATTCGCATATAATGTTATCGTTTTTTCTCACTTGACTTCATGACATTTTCTATTAAATGCATACGATCAATTTTTCAATATTCATTTTTGTTGTTCTTGTGTTTATATGATACAGATACATAGTATACCATTATCTACCACGATCGGCCATTTGATGGGGAGAAAACTTGATTGCCTTATACGGTTGTTGTTTCAGAAAATGTGATGTACATGCACATTCCACATATTTTCATCAGTTTCCTGCACATTTCTGCAAGGTCTGTTGCTTAGTAAGTTCGATTTAAAATAATTGTGTAATAAAATTTTAACAAAATGCGTAAAATTTCAAGTTGCAGGAAAAGGTGGCAACAACTAAAAAGTATTAATACTTAGTTTATATTAGTTTTTACAGCGTTAATCCAATCCTTTTCTTCAGCCTGAAAAAATGTCGAAATATTCAAGACACACCAAGTTCGTAGAAGAAATAAATAACATAGGCGAAGATTTTTAGAAAATTGATTATGTGAACTTTCTGAAAGTGAAGATGTATTATTTGAAAATAAAAATGATCTATTAGACACAGGACACAGAGTGTGATCCTAGAGATATCGAGGATGAAGAGGAGAAAATTGTGAATATAAAACGCAGAGGACGAAGAAAGAGTGTTGTGAAAATGGAAATGAAAATATGATTTTCTTTGATATGATTTCCCGGATGGTATCCAGAAGCACATATTTTATTATCTCCACATATTATATATATATATATATATATATATATATATATATATATATATATATATATATATATATATATATATATATATATATATATATATATATATTTATGTATATATATATATATATATATATATATATATATATATATATATATATATATATATATAGATATATATATATATATATATATATATATATATATATATATATATATATATATATATTATAGTAAATACAAAAATATAATTTAAAAAAGGGGGCAGAAAGGAAGGGAGAAGGATGAAAAGAAGGGAGAGTGTTTATAGGAACGACAGTAAAAGGGCCGGGGGAATTATGCCCCCCTTCACGGTGAAAGCGCTTTTATTCCCAGGAAACACTCCCGGTGCCTCTGTCTTCCCGAAGTAAAAAGACCATGAAGCACAAAAGGGATCAAGATAAACGCCCCAATACAGAATAGACGTCTCAATACAGAAAAAGAAGAGCTGCAACACTGTATTCATAAATTACTCCAAGAAGCAGCAAGGTGCCATTATCCACTTCGATATCTAAGACACTATCTATGTACGCTTGGTCTTACAGAAGGAAAGAGACGGTATTGCATGATGGCTGTATATCGGTGCAGTATCTTTACAAGACGCTTCTCTTGGTCTTCGAGCATTATTCTGTAGGGACAGGTTTGGTTTATTTTCATATCTTGAGCCCTTTTGTGCTTCTTGGTCTTTTTACTTCGGGATGCTTCGGGAAGACTCAGGTACCTGGAGTGTTTCCGGGGCATAAAAACGCTTTAACCGGGAACGGGAGGTCACAATACCCCCGGACCCGGATCTGTCGTTCCTATAAACACTCTTCCTTCTTTTCCCCCTTTTCCCCCCCTTCGTTTCTGCCCCCATTTTTCTTAAATCTGTTATTGCATTTACTATAATATATCTGCTTTAAAATGAAAGTGCGGCATTGCACCTTAACATTTGTAGTATTTAGCAGTGTTATGATAGTGTACTTTGTGTATGGTATTTTTTAGATATTTTTCTAATATATAGATATATATATATATATATATATATATATATTAATGACTGTGCTTTACGAGAGAAATGCGACGATAAAAATTACGAGAGAAATGCTTATTTTTGATGATTATGTCATTAATGCTTTACATGAACCCCAAGTCAGTGATCTCACCATGTCAGTTTTGCACTAGAGGGATGAGGTAGAAAGATATACAGTATATACTACAAATATTTTATGTACACATGTGTGGGATATACTTTTACATAGTTCTGCCTCATCCGCGCTATCAGTATGTGACTTGGAATCTGGTACACAATTTACTTAGTGTAGTAGTCACCAAAATAAAATCCATAAAAATTATTAATCACACTGTCTTGAAAAATCATACAAATTCATTTTTGTAAAAATTATTTTTAAAAACATACCACTGTTATTAAATGCACATGCTTTTTATTTTCCAACTTTTGGATATAATATTTTCTATTGGATATAAGTATTAAAAACTAAGATTGGTAGATTATCCTTTGAACAAATAAAAGAATACATTTGATATAAAAAATGGAAAAGTATTTACTAAATAATAAAGTATTTAAGAATAATAAATAAATAATCCAACATCCTACCAAAGGAAATGAACAAAGCCATTCAAGGAGGCTATTTTATACTTGTCATGCCTTCTGTACATGTTATCATGCTTTCATGCTTTATCATTTTATCCCATTGTATCCCTGTCACATTTTATCATTGTTTTTTGAACATGGTTTATTTCTGTTATTGCTATTATCGTCTATTTCATATTGATGATCGCATAATTAGCACAAAACAGGTCCGTGGATACTAATTTCTTCAATGGGAGCTTATTAAGGACTTAAAAGAACGCTCACTGTATGCGGATTCTGTCAGCAAAAAAATAAAATAAAATACATAAAGCAATGTTGCAGAAAGATATAAAAAGGTACATTATTGCAAATTATTTACCATTGTAAATGTGATACATATATTTTTTAAGACACATTAACTCAGATTTATTGCGATACTCTAGTATAAAATCGAAGTCTTCAATGATTCTGTCCCATAAATAATTATTACAGCCATTGCTAAGCATATCTTTGAAATCTATTGATCTTCGACGCTAAAATATTTTCTTAAGCAAAGCAGTTTGGGACAGTAAAATTAGAACGCATATATTTCATTCTCAAAAGAACAACCGTTCCGTGGATTTTGTGAAAACAAAGAACTTTCTCCAATATTATAATCGGATGACCTTCGACGTAACATGTGATTTTCCATTTTATTGCCATCTAAGAAAATTATTCTGAACTTCTACTTACAAATTTATTCGACAGACGATTAAAGTTTCAATTGGTGTTGTTGAAGAGAAAATAATCCGATACCGCTATAATAGAAATGATTAACTGTATTGATGTTGGTAGGAAATATAAGTTTCTTAACTTCCCCCTGAAGAAAAATGTTAAAATATACGATTGAAATATTTCATTGATATTTAAATCATACTGACAGTACAGCCAATAATATTGGTGAGACGGTTTTGCACTTATTAAAGGTCATCAGTACGAAAGAACTGCCAGCTGTCTTGGTAGCATACAAAATTTTACTAATGATATTCCTTGAAGGCTCCATAAGAAACGTAATACGGAACTAAATTCCATGGATTCTGGGTTGTATGCTATACTGTAATACGTAGTTAAAGCATAAAAATCTACAAAAATTAAAAGGTGGTGAATCGTTGTGAAGGACTGGTGGGGGTTTCGCCCGTTTCCGTTGGCGTTCCTCGCTGTGATTGGTGGCGGTTGACCTCGCTCGGCGGAGTTCTGGTCTCCTATGCCCCTGATATCTCGGGTGGTTCGAGCGCTCTATGATGGAATCAACGGTTCTCTTTGTCCAGAGGGTTCGTTGGGCTCGTTGGTTCAGTTTTGTGTTGGGGATCACTCTTTTCCCGGTCCTTCATAATAAGGCGTTAAGTCATATTTTGGTGAGTGGCAGTGTCTAGGTCAGGTAAAGGTGGTAAAAGGGTGTTATGTTTCATTTCTTGCTTTTTGCATACTGCTGATCCTCAGTTGGTTTGTAATGAAATATCTCTTTTTTCTAGTTTGTAGGATTATTTGAAGAAAATCTTCAGAATCATTTTGAAAGCTACGAACTATTTTGTTATTATTTGTCACTAAATCTGATACTTTGTTTCCATTTCTACATTTGTTTTATCACGGTAGGAAGTGAACCTTCCATTTATTTTACTAACCATGCTATCATGTCTACTATTATTTCTGCCTACTTAGTTTTATCTAAAAAACCAAAACCGGTTAGAATTCCATTATAACTTAATATTATAATTTAATAGAGAATAAAACATTTGGAAAGTTCATCTGATGAATATTTTACATCTTTCTAAATGCAACTTTTATGATCTGTCTAAATATTTCCTTAATAGAATGTTTTAGGGGAAAATAGCTGATGTGGGCAGCAGATGACTTTCCCTGCAGACTCATATTCACGTTTCTTTATTTCTTCAATAATTTCTTAAATTGAGTTTAATTGCACAAAATAATATCCGTAACTATTTTAAATTACACTGAATTTGCACTTTGCATTCAACTTTTGTTTTTATTTGGTAACTGGAAGTTTTTTCAAAGACGCGTAACAAAAATGCGAAAAACAAAAATATCTCAAGAACGATTAGTCATAAAGTGATGTGTATATTCTTATTCTTTCCCTCATAAAAATCTGATGTAGGCAGCGCATGACCTTCCCGGCAGACGTATTTATATCCACGTTCTCTTTATTTTAATTAAAATTAATTCAATTTTAAATCAATTTTCGTTTTCATTTGGTAACTGGAGTTATTTTCAAAGCTGGCGCAGAGAATATATGAAAAACTTAAATATATCAAGAACGGCCAGTCCTAGTGTAATGGGGTTAGTCTTATTATTTTCTTCTTTAAAAATTACGTATAAAACAAGCATTTAATGGATATATTTGAGCATACGTAGTTTTTTAATTTAGATTTCGAAGATTTTTGCTGGACAATTTGCAAAAAAAAAGGCAGTTTATTTATTTCCGAATCGTACCAAAATCTAATCAGCACCAGGGTAATCCACAAGCGACTTATGTACCGCATTTTGTGAAATGCGGTCTATTAGTTTTTTAGCTATAGTGGATACAGGCTTTTGCATGCCATTTCCCAAAAAAAAGATGGTTTTTTTTTTATTTCGAATCGTACCCAAAACTAATCACACACCAAATTCGCCCACAAGTGATTTACCTACCAAATTTTATAAAATTCGGTCAATCAGTTTTTTAAGTTCGAGTGGATACAACATCTGTACAGACACACAGACAGAAACACAGACACACAGATGTCACGCTAAAATTAGTTTTTTCGTATTTTATAAGTCTCGAAACGCGTAAATCCGTCGAAAACTCCAATTGCGATTTTCGACATGGTTCCAATACTTTCCCTATACGTTACCATGTATTGCAGGGAAAGTAAAAATTGTGTATAAACAAGCCTTTATTGGATACATTTGAACATACGCAGCCTTTTATTTTTGATTTTGGCGATATTTGTGGGTCATTTCGTAAAAAAAGCACGATGGTATCCCAAAACGGACTTATTTAGCAAAGTTTATAAAATTTGATCAAATCGTTTTTTAGCTAGAACGAATACATGACATTTTCGTACCATTCCATAAAATAGGTGGATTTTATTAACCCGAATCGTACTGGTTCATTAGTTTTTGCGTAAGAAAGGATATATATCACTGACGGACACACACACACACAGACATCATTCTACAATTGTCTTTTCGTGTTCTAGAGGTCCTAAAATGTGTAAATACGTCGAAAACCCAAGTTGCGATTTTCCATTCGATTCCAATACTTTCCCTAAAAATTATCATGTTTTGCAGGGAAAATTGGAAGAAAAATAATATGTTACGCTGAAATTATTTGTTTGTGGTTTTGGTTAAATATTTTTGTATAATAAATCCCCCGGAATAGACGTTTAATCAAAGGTTCAGCTCCATTTCGTTATACTAAACTGCGTGGCGTAAAGAATGGTGTTGTATTAAATCAATAAGACCTATAACAGAAAATTCAATCATGTATAAAACATTGATTATCAAACACTTTCCAATTGCAATGCAATTTGATTTAAAATCATCTCTAAAATGCTATACATTCAGCGGTGATATTTTTTAAAATTATCACAGTACTGCAATAATTTATTTACTTAAAGACTTAAAACCATGGAGGTAAAGGTACTTTCTAAATCCATGCTTAAAACATCGTCGGAAAGGCAATGCTATGAAATCTTCTGATTTTCTATGTAAAATCAATGAATATTTCATTCATATCACCTATATTCCAGAATCTGGAGCTAAATGATTTTGCTTAAAATAATTCAGCAATTCTTATATAACTCATACTACGGCTTGATTTGTTTACATTCTGCGTACATTAAAATTATGCTTCGTTGTAGGCATAATCAAAGTTTGATGATCATTTAAACAAAAAATATTGTAATTGCGTTGGCTCATAGTTGCCCAGAAAATACGCAAAAATAAATCAGTTTTAGGACGGATGCACCACTAGATATAAATTTAAAAGAACTTAAAAAGTCAAGATTTGACCTCATGGTCCATCGAACCAATCTTCCATAATTTTCGCGCGATGAATCATGGTATTGTGATCCTGGAATATGCCATTGCCTTCAGAGAGGAAATATGCCATTGCCTTCAGAGAGGAAATATGCCATTGCCTTCAGAGAGGAAATATGCCATTGATGGAATAAGATGGTCATTCAGTATGCTCAGATATCCCATTAAATTAATTTTATTTCTGCATTGTTGCTGTACCCAGACCAGCCAAACAGAAGCAACTCCAGATCACAACATTTTCTCCTGAGGCCTGTGTACAGTGGGAACGGTGAAGGAAGGATCCAATGCTTCATGCTGTTCTCTTATAATCCTGATGTGTCGCGGACCACATGAATTTCCCCTATTGTTCAGTAGTCCATTCTTTTTGTTCCTTGGTGAATTGGAGTATTTGTTTCCTCTGATTATGCTCAGTAACCAGTGGTTTCCTTTTTGAAACAAAGCTGTTTAACCCCAGTCCTTTGAGTTTTCTTCTCATCATGCGAGTGGAAATGGTTTTGTTTCCACTATTGAACATAGTTATGAATTTAAGGGTCGATATTTCGCGATCCCATTTCGTAAAGAGTTTTAAGGATCTTCTTTCACGATTATTTAGGACTCTTTTTCGACCACATATTTTCAATAGAGTTGGTGGTTCACCGCCATCTTCCCAAGATTTAATAATGCATTGGACAGTTCGTAATTCAGTTCCTGTGATTTCAGAAATCTCCTTGCACATCTTCTGGAATTGACACAAGGCAATAATTTGACTCTTTTGAAGTCTGTAACATATTTTCCTCTACTATCTATAACATATTAAACCACGATCGCTGTGAATTGATCAGCTGCGCACTGATTCCTTTACATTTAAAGGTTGTATTGCTCACACAATTATGTAAATTTTTGAAACGAATGACCACATCCTCCCTCCTCACTACTTGCATGTTTCAACTGACAGCGCGACATTTTTAGGGGGGGGGGGCAGGCAGTGTATTAGTGTGATATTTCATGAAATATATTTGCATAAATGTACAAATGTAATGTATAAAATTTCTAATGTATGAAATGCACACTTATTTTAATTTTTATAAGCGTTTGTGTTTAAAAAATAAAATAATTTTATTATAAGATATAAAATACTAGTTGAGGCAATCATTTAACATATAAAGATTTCAGATGCATTTTTATAAACAATTCTGACTAAATTTTATGGTCTGTCAAGTAAATTTTTAAATATTTCCTTTGCTTATTTTCCATTGAGGATAATAAAATATAAAGTAACTTTTCAGCCGGAATGCAGTTGATTACGGTATTGGAAATGTATTTTTGTTGTTTTGTAAAATCCCTAGAGTGGTTGTTCTTTAGAATATGGGGCACTCACTATCTGCCGCCATTTCATTATTCTAAACCGCTTAGCGTAACAAGTAATGTTGCGGTATCGGATATCAATAAACTCGCTAACAGAAGATAAGATAAAAAAGACAATAAGTATTATTTAGGGATGTAGCTTCAATGAAAAATTCTATTTCGCATTCAAAGTGAAATCAGTAAGTTCAGTGAAAGTATGAAATACATTGAGGGCATCTTTAAACAGCTTCGTGCATTTACTTTAACTGGAGTTGAAGACTTTAATCCTATTCCAATCATAATTCTATTATATCTTATTGTGGGACAAGTGTATTATTTATTTCATATCGGGTGATTTGTTTATATGATTCACCAAACTAATAATATGAACAGTCAAATGCCCATTACCAAACTATCATTTTTAACTCTTTATAACATAGTTGAAATGTGTTTATGACTTTGTTCATTCTGTCTGTCAGTCTATCTGTCTGTTCGTTTGCGCGATAACAGCCGTATAAATGACTTTATTAAAATTAAATTTTAATATGTTGTTCAGACGGTTTGTAGGACCTATTGGAATATAAATGAATAATATCACGCAATTAGTTTTGGATTGAACCCGGGTTAAAAAATGAAATACATTGCACCCTATGGGACCAAATTTTTCAAAAAAATTTTAAACAAACTTAAAATTCACAAACTACTTCGAAAGTATACGGAAATATTCAAATTATCCCTTGAAAAAAAAATCAGCATAATTCATTCGGTAGTTTTTTAAATTAAAATCAAAATAATAATTACACCCATATCATATAGGCCAACGGCCGTACCGTTCTGAAAACACCGGTTCTATTCAGAGCACCGAAGTCAAGCAGCATCGGGCGCGGTTAGTACTTGGGTAGATGATCACCTGGGAACACCGCGTGCTGTTGATATAGGGTGCGGTTGCCCTGTGGGTTGCGTGCTGGATTTGCCCGCTGCCACAAACTGTCACCGTGTTCATGCGGAGTACGATCACGTTAAACATGTGGGTCCGTAAGTCCTTCCTAGAGGTTGCTGGTAGGGGAAGGAGGGTACGGTCCCTGTGGATGCCTCCCCCACTGGGTTCCGGTCTAAATTGGGTGGCACTTCCCGGCCGTCCAAATAGTTACCTTACACCTTTCTGATAGGTCGTACGGTCTGGGTCTCAACAACAACAACCCATATCATATGAAGAGATCACGTGACCCACTTCAGAATAAAATATATGCATCCATCTTGCGTCCATATCGCGATTTTTAAAGTTCTTCGTAATATTTTAGTGTTGTATCCGTCCTAAAACCGGTTTATTTTTACATAATTTATGTGCATTCATATTCTGAGAGAGCGCAATTACAATATATTTAAGTTTAAACGATCGATGCCATCCATCTGAGTCAAAATCGTTCTTTTCAATTTGTATTTAGAGTTGTATCCGTCCTAAAACCCCTTCATTTTTGCTTAATTTCTGTGCATCTGAATTTTGAAGCAACGCAATTAGAATATTGAGCTTAAATGATCATCACACTTTGATTATTTCTACAACGAAGCCTAATTTTCACTTATGGAGAATGTAAACACATGAATTTATAAGACGAGTTGTATAAGAATTGTTAAATTTCTTTAATGCAAAATTATTTAGTTCTGGTGCCTGCAATATAGCTGATACGAAACAAACATTAATTGATTTTTCATAGAAACGGATACGATTTTAGTGCAGACTTTTTCGATGAAGTTTTAAGCATAGATTTAAATTACTTTTACCTCCATGGCTTTAAGTTTTTAAATAAAATAAACTATTGTACTATTGTGATAATTAAAGAAATTGAAAAAAGTGTATGAATGAAATATTCACTGCTTTTTCATTTGACTGCATTTCTTTAGAGAGCCAGGAGATGTATATTTCAATGACGTCATTTGGATAAAGTTCTTTTTTGTTCGATAAAGTTTGAAGTTTTCAAATATAATAAATTATTGTAGTATTATGATAATTTTTAAAATATTACCGCTGAATGTATCGCATTTTAGAGATGTTTAAATAAAATTGCAATGCAGTTGGAAAATTTTTCATAATCAATGCTTTATGAATGATTCATCTTTCCTGTTGAAATTATAACTTATGGTTTTTATTTACATTTAACATTTTAAAAGTTGTGTATGTGTTTTTATAAGCGTTATGTAAATGACAAACTATATTTTATAAATTAAAATTATATATTATTTATAAAATGTTACTGAAACACTGGAAAAAGAAGGAAGACGAAAAAATCGTGAAGAAGTATAATTTTAAAGTTATTTTCTCTAGGTGATAATTATTTCATCAATTGAATTATTTTTTATGAAATTTAATTAAATTATTTTTCTATCTGAATTATATTCATCAGATAGGATGATTTAGCGAAGCAGAATTCTGCTGGGTTTTGAAAATATAATGTTTAAATACGACTGACATCATTTAAGGCAGTTAAAACCATAGAGTTAGAAAGAAGGATATACAACTTATATGGATGAAATGCTTGAAAGTGCTATAATACTTTGAGAATTATATCTAATAAGTGTCGGTAGTATTAGTAAATTACTCGCTATTATTATTGGACACAAAAGAAATACATAATATTTAGTATACATATATATATATATATATATATATATATATATATATATTTGATTATTTTTAAATGAAAGATTTCCTAATTATGATTATAATTAATCAGTATTTTTTCATAGTTGTAGAACAGAGTACAGAATATATGGAAATAAAAATAAATTGAAAAATAAAATAATTTTAAATATGTAGGAATATGCTTTATTGTTTATACACTAATTTGTATTGCTCTAATGTATTTTTTTTAGCAAAAAGGAGAGTTTAAATAAATATTTTAGGCCTTTCGCCGTATAATTACATACAATGCAAGACTACTTATATTATCCCAGCGCCATCTGAATTATTGTCTGAAACGACATTGAAGATAAGGATAACGATAACGATACTTAATTTGAAATTTTAACTCCTTAATATTATCACCATTGCTACAATTATCATTCACACGCAGTATTTATAATTGCCGTTAATATAAGAATTAGAGTGTTTCTCTATGCAAAATTATCGTATGTATATTGTAAATTAAGTAAATCAAGTTATTATATGGATTTAAAAGCAACAAAATATTTTTTTGTTCGGGTTTTCACATAATGCATCGAAACATAACATTCCATAATGGCAAGTATGTCCTTAAGTTAGCGTGGCATACCCCACACACGTACACACATGCACACACTCGCAGATGGAGGAAGAGTTTCTCGATTCCATGAAACAGAAAAATAACATATTTCGTAGAAGGTCGTTTGATTACGATATCGGAGAAAGTTCTTTGTTTTCGTAAAAGCCTTGGAGGGGTTGCTCTTTAAAATATTGAGGAATATCTTGTTTCGTTTTACTATGTGGAACTACTCTCTGAAACAAATAAAATTCACATTGGATATCAATAAATCGGTTAACATAAGATTAAAATTCGTTTTCAGTATTAAATCAAATTGCAGCTTCAGTGCTGTATTCGATTTTATACTCGGATTAAAGTAATAAAATAATTTACGTGAATGTATGAAAGAGAATATGTAGAAAAACCGATTCCAATAATATGCAGTTTCATTCAAAATTTCCAATAATTTGTAAAAAATCGTTAAATGATATTATTTAGCATCTCTATTTACATTTCATTACATTTTTTACATTGCATTTTTCTATTCTACACTTCGTTTAACGTTTTTTCTGAATTATTTTATATTTATTATTTCAAGAGCGTACTTTGAAAAAGAAAAAAAACGAAAGTAAAAAAAAATGATTTAAACTTCCTATTATATATATTTGCCATTATTTTATTATTATATAATCGTCATTATATATTCCCCGAAATATTAAAAATCCACATTTATCACATTTCATTTTTCCCAGCAGCTCTTATGAACATCACGTGGAGTTTGTTCCTTCACTCCTGATCTTTTGATGGCTCGTTCTCGGCTATGACAACACATAGAGAGCTGAAACTTGACACACAGTTTCCTCTCTCGGAACAATTTAATCTGTAAAAAATACTTTCCAGCGCTTGACTCACATTGCTTACGCACGCAGCGGGATAAGGCGTCCTTAGGTGTTTATTTAGAAAGTATTAGGGCTGCTCGCGTTGAAGAGGATGGTGCTTTATTAAAATTAAATGCATAAATTCAATATAACCTTCCTTTAAATAGCGGGAAACGTCGAGTAAATTTTCTAAGTGGGTGAGAGCTACTGCAAGAACACTGTTGTAGTTGAGATATTTTAAAATAGCTTAACTGTTGTAACTTTTATATACCGGGTGGTCAGAATTAAAACACCCTCTACTCTGAGCTCTCTATAGATCGAACTACTCAGTGTAAAAGCTCCAAAATTGTTTAACCTACTATTCAAGACATGGGGAAAAAGATTACGCGAAAAAAAATTAGTTCCAGAAACACTGATAGGTGGCGCTGTACAACAGAAAATATGCTGACAAGACACAGAATACGCATTTGTAACAAATTTTATTCGAACGTACCAAACATTCATATCACGAGAACCTTATCGATGCAGGGAATGCTGCGTATAACATTATCCATTGATTGATCAACAATAGCGGTGTCAACATCGTCAACGACATCTGAACGAGTCGATTTGCGTTCTCGACCCGGCTGAACTCCAAGATGTCCAGTTTTCTCGAATCGAGCGATCATTTTCCTGAGAGCGTGTGGAAGTAATGGCCTTTTGCGCAAATTCTTAAGTCGACAAAATTCTGGAAGTGCAGCTGCAGCATGTCCTTTTTTTCATAAAACAGCTTCACAAGCAAAGCGTGTCCTGGCAGTGTGACATCCAACGCTGATAAGAATGAAAATTTCCCAGTTTTATCTCCTGTTATGCCCAGAACATAGTAACTGCAAACCAAGGGTTTATGCAAATTTTTGTGCTTACAGTGCGAAATTGCAGTTTCAATGATAGTTTAAGTTTCTTCACTTTTTTATCTTCTTTTTTTTAAATATCAGCAAAAGAAATTAAAAAGAAGAAATTCCATATCGCATGTGTTTGTTTTTTTGTGATTATTTTGTGTCTTATCAGCATATTTTCTGTTGTACAGAGCCACCTATCGGTGTTTCTGGAACTATTTTTTTTCACGTAATCCCTTTCCCCATGTCTTGAATAGTAGGTTCAACAATTTTGGAGCCTTTACACAGAGTAGTTCGAAGTATAGAGAGCTCAGAGTAGGGGTGTTTTAATTCTGACCATCCGGTATATATATATATATATATATATATATATATATTTATATAGTAACTGTATATATATATATATATAGTTACTTTGAGGCTTATATAGAGCAGCAAATGCGCCTATACTATACCTTGGATTTTATATTTCATTTTGATTGTACTTGAGGAATATACATATATATATATATATATATATATATATATATATATATAGGCGGAAATACTGTTAAAGTTCTGTCTTATTTTCGATTTTGCAGTGAATTTCAATGTACCGTAATTTTAGTCTCAGAGATTTTCTTGTATTATATAAATTGTATCATTATCTAAAATTAATATGATGCAAAATTGTCGAAACTGTTTCATGGACCTACACCCTCGTTTTCTTTCGATCTAGTTTGGATAATCAAGTTTGAATAATGATGATATTTATATAGTATTGCTTTGAATTGAATCTAGTCAACACCATCACATTTATTCTATTTCGTGTGTGATGCAAATGTAATAACGTTTTGTGATTGATATTACATTAGAAAACATTTTTCTTCTCATAATATAACCCACTAAATTTCTACTTTCTCATATAATGGAATATAGAATAGGGGAAATGTTATTTTCTCGAGTAATTTCGATTTCCAGATTTTGGTGCAAATATATGCTTTAAGATCTCTTAGACGCGTTTTGACTATTTTGAAAGTGATGCACGTCTGTCTATAGTCTGAATGTGGTCGATTTTTTATGTACACGGTAGATTCCATAAATATTAATGGTTTTTTACGAAACATTCTAACCAGCTTTGTCAACAAAGAGTCTAGAACTACAAAGACATTTTTGAAATTCGAGCGAAATTTTCGAAATTTTACTTTTTCTAAACATGACAGCATAGGACAAAATTTGGCATAATTAAGCATAAAATCGGTTAATTATGGCTCAATGATCACGAAATTTAACAGTTTAATTTACTGAAATCACAAATAGACACGATATTTCTATGTTCGTGATATCATTGGCCCCTCGGGGGTCAAATTACCCCTGGAGAGGGTACATTGTCGAACTTGGTATCAATGAAATGATTCTTTTCAAGCCCTTTAAAGTGAAGCACAACGTGCTATAATTATAATGACTTGGACCAACAATATTTATTTTTCAAATGCTTTCTTTCAAAATTTGCAAAAAATATATATCACAAGCTACTTAAAAATGGATAACTGGCATGAGTGCGCATGGAAATAACGAATAGAGGGAATGATTTTGCTTCAAAGCAGGTGATTTGGTAACTGCGTGGTGTTATCTGTATGTGTACTTTTTAAGTAGCTGGAGCTTATTGCAGATCCTAAATTGTAATTTTTTGTAGTAACTCCATAATTTTAAGGATTTACAACTTTCAATTACAAGAACCGACGCTGTGGCCGAGAGGTCTATGACAAGCGTTTCCTCGTTCTCGCTAGACTGAAGGTTGTAGATTCGAGGCCCATCTTCGGGCACTGATGTTGCGGTCTCCTTTAATGGTGTAGTGTGTTCCGCCCCATTTAATGCGGCTGGGTAACGTCTTGAAACTGTGATATTGTAAAATTAGAAAATTAGAAAAATGGTTAAATTAGATGGTAAACTTATAAAAAATTATAAAAGAAATTAGTGCTTAATAATCTTTCACATCTATTTTCCTTTGCATGCAGGTTCTTAGTATGTCGGGAAAATAACAATGTCTTAAAGAATAAAACACGTGAACTGAAAACTTGAAATATAGTCTTAAAATCACACGTATCAAAATTCCTTAAGTCACTTGCGTAAGTCTGATTCATAGTCACTTTAAATCATCTGAAGATAAATTTCACTCTCAACAACGCGACTCGCAGCTTCATATGTCTTAATACCATGATGTATTGATTCAACCATGCATTTCTATTGACGAAAAATATTGAAATTATTCAGTTCTCATATGGGAGGGAATTCAGCTTGATACTCAATGCATTTTAAAGAACTTTCAATTTATTCACTTTGAATTTGAAATATGACATTGAACGTTTTACGTTGTATACATTGTATAATCAGTGCATCGGAACAATTTAAAAACTTATTAACCTGCTAAAAAATAGTCTCAAAAGTACCTCAATAGAGTGAATTCCTATGAGTTACATTTATTTTGTACCATTTCTTTTATTCATTAATAATACCTAAAAATATTATTTATTATACTAAGTGAATACCTGTGTATGACATTTTTAATAAGGTGAATATGATATCAATATTTCTTTTTAATTTTATAACTTTCATGAATTTAAAATTTAATTTGATTTGAAATACAATTTTTAAATGCTTTATTTAGACAAATGTTTTGATTTTGAAGAAGTTATTGAATGAAAACTTTTGCATCATACATAGCAATACTTTTGTTTCTGGAAATAATAGTTTTGCTGCAATAATGCGAGCAACACACATATATCAAAATAAAATTTAAAATAAATTCATGAACATTTTACAATTCTTAGGAATATTATTGTCATACTCACCTTATAGACAAAATTATCATATATGCTTCAGATTATCTCTTATTATCCATAACAATTTTAGGTATTATTAATGTATAGTAGAAAAGGTACAAAATAAAATGTGAAGTATGGCAATTCACTCTGTTTAAAGCATTTTTAGGACTTGTGAGATCCCTTAAAGGTATTGTGGTAAAAGTGTGTATGTTATGGTAAATATACTGAACAATTATAATATGTAATGTTAAAGCATATAGTGGATACTTTATTATAATTGGTGCTTTGGAATAAGTTGTGTTGTGTAATATGAGCAGTGGCGAACCTTGGTAATATAATTTGTACATAGAGAAAACCAAAAAAAAATTGTAAATAAATTGTTTCATGTTGTATGTTTTAACACGGCAATAAATTAAAAAATCTGATGTGGGCAACACATGACTTTCCTTATACAATGCAAAGAATTTACTACTTTTACAGTAAAAAAATAAGTTATTCTTCTAGTAGATATTTTTATTCCTTCCAAGATATTGAATTTTCATCAATGAGTCGTCATTTTAATTGATTTAGCGTCATTTTTATCTAGCAACATTTAAAAAAGTCGCCAAGTTGGCTACATTCCACCAAATTCGTCGCCAAAATCTCGCCAAGCATTATGGACGGAGAAATAAGCTATTCTTACAGCAGAGAAATGACTATTGGCGTTCAAATACAAAAGTATTACTCAAAGTATTTTTTTTTCACGAATGGAACGACCTAAATCCACGAAAATGATATCCCCACATTTATTGCATGGTATTACTTATGAAAAGTGAACATGTTTCTCAATAGGCATTTTTTTAAATTTTATATGATTTTTTGATATTTTTAAAATGTGCAATATCTCGAGAACGGTTCATGCTAGCGTTCTAAAATTTACGTCAATCGTTTTCTATTGAAAAATGACATAAGATATGTCTATTTCCGTAACTATAATAGATATGATTTTTTGATTTTATGTAATATGATTTTTTGATTGATTAATATGATTTTTGATGATTTCTTCAAAATTTCAATCGAAAATTTAGAGGGATTTTGAACATTCGATTACGTATAAAAACAATAGTCTTCCAGTGTTTACGGATTATAATTTTTGTACCAAATTTTGTTCGAATCGGTCCATTTATTCGTGAGTTATCGTTTCCGCAGACTCACTGACTGACACACACACACACAAACACACACATACTTTCACACACACACACTTTCACGCACATACACAAACTTTCACACACACATACATCACTCCAAAAATGTTCAAATGTTCGATTTGTGATCAGGGATGCTTGAAACGTGCTCTCCCGTCGAAAACTCGATATCTAATTTTCGACCCCTTCACGATACTTTCATTATACATTATTGTATATAAGTAAAGTAATAAATTAATAACATTTTTCAATTTTACAACAGTGGACCGCAGGTTTTGCATTTCTTTATGTAATAGATTCAAATACGTTATATGGGGGGAGACGCAATGCACGGGAATCTGGAATCCATTCTAACTGTTATGTAAATGTAAAGGGAAACAAGTAAGGACATAAATATGCCATTCATCAAGCTTCACTTTTTCACCTATTAATGTTTAATTTACATTTCCCTTTAAAAAATCCCAAAATCATAAGAAACTGCCAAAACGCCAAGGATTTTCTAAACCAAATATGCTATTAACTTTTCAAATTACTTTTCATTGTCCTGTCTTTAGACTATAAACTCTATGTGAGCAGAAACGAAACGATATAGAGAAAAGAAATGTTATCGTGGTGAGAGAAAGGAGAACTTCACTTCGATAAGAAATACCAAAGTTGAGGCACGTTCACTCGGGGTTGAGAATGAAGTTGCACGATGCATTATATTTTAGTTCCACTCCTAATTCAATATTACCCGGCGGGGTAGACACTTTAAGATATGTCTCTGCTAAACAATATGCTGGCAATTTGGAGACTGGCGCAGTCAAGGCAATAATAAGTAATCATTGCTTTTCGTTTATTTAAAAAGAGAAAAATTTATACATTTCTTTAGAATATTATACAGTTAAAATAAATATTACTTTATATTGGGTATTACTTTATATTGAGTGTAAAAATTACTTTATATTGGGTGTAATACTATTAATATGGGTATGTCCGCATATAAAACCCTCCATTGCTTCTGCAGCGAAGTATTTGTATGACTGAAAAGTAAAGATTATTAAAGTTATTATTTACTCCTTTCTCATATAACTGGTTTATTACTTTCCTTATATACATAATGTATAAGGAAAGTATTGTGACGGGGTCGAAAATTCGAATCCGAGTTTTCGACGGGAGAGCACGTTTCAGGCATCCCTGATCGCGAATCAAACATTTTTGAAGTGATGTCTGTGTGTGTGTGTGTGTCAGTGGGTCTGTGGAGACGATAACTGATGAACGAATGGACCGATTCGAACCAAATTTTGTACAAAAATCACAATCCGTAAACACTAGAAGCTTATTGTTTTTATATGCAATCGAATGTTCAGAACCTCCTTAATTTTCGAATGAAATTTTGAAAAAATCGTCAAAAAATCAAAACCTCTAATAAAGTTACGCAAATAGACATTTCTTATGTAATTTTTCATTAGAAAACGATTGATATAAATTTTAGAACGCTAACATAAACCGTTCTCGAGATACTGCACATTTTTCAAAAAAATTATCAAAAAGTCATGAAATAGAAAGAAAAATATTTCCTATTGAGAAACATGTTCACTTTTCATATGTAATATCATGCGATAAATTGGGTGACATCATTCTCATGGTTCTAGCTTGTTCCATTCAAGAAAAAATATACGTTGAGTAATACTTTTGCATTTGAACGCCAATAATCATTTATCTGTTATAAGAATAACTTATTTCTTCGCCCATAACGCTTGGCGAGATTTTGGCGACGAAATTGGTGGAATGTCGCCAACTTGGCGACTTTTTTAAATGTTGACAAATTAACGAAAATCTCGCCAAATGGATAAAAATGACGCTAAATCAACGAAAATGACGATTAATTGTCGAAAATTTAATATCTGGGAAAGAATATTAGTATCTACTATAAGAAAAATCAATTTTTTTACCGCTAAAGTAGTAAATTCATTACATTATATAAGGAAAGTCATGTGTTGCCCACATCAGAATTTTTATCGACTATGATCATTAGTATTCCGTAATAAATATTAATTTACAATAATTTCTTCCTTTCATTTTTAGCTTTCTGCTAAATGCTGTTACCGGGGAAGATCAGTTATTAAATTTAATCTATATTTCCTACATTGCCTAAAAGTGAGACCAGCTTGAACAATATATGCTTTACAAACCGTAACATGGTAACAACAGCAGGGTTCTTTTGAACGGTAAATGATATGTTGTTGTTGTTGAGACCCAGACCGTCCGACCCACCAGAAAGGTGTAAGGTAACTGTATGGACGGCCGGGAAGTGCCACCCAATTTAGACCGGAACCCAGTGGGGGAGGCATCCACAGGGACCGTACCCTCCTTCCCCTACCACCAACCTCTCGGAAGGACTTACGGACCCACATGTTTAACGTGATCGTACTCCGCATGAACACGGCGGCATTTGTGGCAGCGTGCAAATCTAGCGCGCAAACCACGGGGATACCGCACCCGAGATGGCCAACAGCACGCGGTGTTCCGAGGTGGTCACCCACCAAGTACTAACCGCTCCCGATGCTGCTTGACTTCGGTGATCTAACGAGAACCGGTGTTTTCAGCACGGTACGGCCGTTGGCCGGTAAATGATATGTGAATACTAGACACCGAAAAGGATGAGGTCTGGAAAGTATCATAACAACTCAATTATTAAAAAGATAAAGGGGCGATGAATGTAATTTTTTGAATGATGTAACTTATATTTAATAAATATAATTAAAACATTAAGACTGTCTTATTAAATGAAAACCTTAACATGGTATCAACATCCGGTTTTCTTTTAAAAGTCATTGATATGTGGACACTGAAAAGGATTTGGCCCGTGAAATATCATTTTCTACAAAAATATTGAGAAAATGGGAAAGGGGGTTAAGAGTTCAAATTTTAGACTAATGTCACTTATTTTAATAAATAGAATCAAATGATTAAAGCTATTTCATGTAATGAAAATCTCAACATATTATTAGCAGCACGGTTCTCCATTTAAACGGTAATTTATATGTGTACACCGGGCACGAAATATACTGAGGTCTGAAAAGTATTATAACAACAAAAATTTGAAACTGAAAAAGGGGGTTACGAATGTAAAATTTAGACTAGTGTAACTTATATTTAATAAATAGTATTGAAATATTAGGGCTGTCTTATTTAATAAAAACATTAACATGGTGGCAATTGATATGAGAACACTGGACACGAAGAAGACCACCTTGCGTTGATCCGGGATCTGTGGACCTCTCTTTGAGAGCTAACTATGAAATTTACCTATTCACCCTGTGGCAGCAGCCGACTCTGCTCCTGCCAAAGACATTGATCGAAGATGCTAGGGATCAGTACCCGAATTATAAGTTCGGAGAGGAAGCTAGCTTTTGCTCTAACCTTATAATGTCGGTCTTGTAAGCACCGGATCCCGAGTTCGGTCCTGGCTCGGGATTATCAAAATCAATACCTACAATGAAGACCCTGGACATACGAGCACGCAATCTTCTGTCTCCAACGATCTCAACACGAGATGGCAGCAGCACGCTGAGCCCGAGGCGGCGACCACTCCCTTCCTGGTTGACTACGACTGAAGTCACGCCTGAGGTACGACACGCCTCCAAGCTATTCAGTCCCTCGACTAAGTTTCGGATGAGGACAAGTGGGGGTTTTCTGGGTGACACCCTCCTCGTCGAAATTCGACTGGGGCTTCTCATCAGGAGGTGAAGTATGTGGCAACAGCCAACTCCGCTCCTGCCAAAGACATCGATCGGAGATGCTGGGAATCAGTACCCGAATTATAAGTTCGGAGAGGAAGCTAGCTTTTGCTCTAACCTTATAATATCGGTCTTGTAAGCACCAGGTCTCGAGTTCGGGCCTGATTCGAGACTATCAACATCAATACCTACACACCCTTTGCTGACTTTAGGTGATCCCCTTGAAAACTCCTCCAAAATCTGTCTCCTGAAAAATTTTAAAATCCCCCCAAAAATAGTGGACCTCCCTGAGAGCCAACTATGAAATTTACCTATTCGCCTTTTGCTGACTCTAGATGATATCATTGAAAACTCCTGCAAAATCTGCCCCCGAAAATGTTTTAAAATCTACCCTAAAATAGGGGAACTCTCTCAGAACCAACTTAGAAATTTACCCCTTCACTCTTCGTAGACACTAGCTCATCTTATAGAAAACTCCGCCAAAATCTGGCCCCCGAAAAAGTTTTAAAATCCGCCTAATATTCGTTTCAGATTCTTCCCCTGTGCCCTCACAACGCCACCGTTAGTCTTTCTCCCCCTTATTCATCGCCAATTTTTCTGAAGGCCTCACAAAATTTTGATACATTTCGGACTTTTATTGACGAGCCCCCAAACGATGTGATTGATCTATTTGGCGTGGACAGCGTGGCATACAAAATACAGTCACCAAAAAGTACGATAAAGTAAAAAAAATACGATCTATTAAATTAACAATGCGTTAAAAATCCGATTATTAAATTCCACAGGCATATTGCCGAACGATTTCATACACACTTGCAACTGAATTACAAATTATACTAGAAGTCAAAGAGAAGACTAGAAAAGCACCTCTTCATCTCAAAACCAAATTATTAGATAATTGAATTTACCATAGAATAAACTTGCCATTCTCTGACTTGACATTTGATTCTCAATATATTACTTAATAGATTGAAATTTTAAATTTGGGCTATGACATGACCTAAAACGTGATTAGTTCTATAGCTATGCACAATTTGTGTCAAAATCGTTTCTGTTTCAATATGTCATCAAAGCGTGGGAACAGAATCTGATTTGAGTCGGTGTTAAGGAAGCTGCGTTTGAAATTCGCTTCGCGTCAAAAAAATTTACATTGTCAGGAGAAAATTTTAAATCTATATTTTGTATTTATCTATTTAAATATAATTAGTTATTTTTTCAGCAACATAATAAAAAATATACAAATTTAAATCAATGTACTCTTTATTCCTTTAATAAGTCAATAAATTAAGTTTTATTGTACAAAAGAACACGCATACTAATTAAAAATTACATTGAATTTGCACTTTTAATTCAATTTTTCTTTTTATTTGGTAACTGACCGTATTTTCAAAGGCGGCGTAGAAAAAATGCGAAAAATCTAAAGTATCTCGAGAACGGTTTATACTAGAGTAATGGGATTGGGGTAATATTTTATCTGTAAAAATTACGTATAAAACACGCATTTAATTGAATATATTTAAGCATACGTAGTGTCTTATTTTCGATGTTAATGATTCTTACGGGTCATTTTGCAAACAATACAGGTTCTGCTTTCCCAAATAGAACCAAAATCTTATCAGCACAAGAGTAACCTACAGGTGACTAATTAACTAAATTTTGTAAAATTTAGTAAATAATAGCTAATGTGGATACATGCAATTTTTGAAGGCCATATCGAAAAAAAGCAGGTTCTTTTATTTCGAATCATACCAAATCTAATCATCACCAGGGTCAACCACAAGTGACTTACCTACCAAATTTTATAAAAGTCGGTCAATTAGTTTTGCAGTTGAGTGGATACAAAATCTGCACAGACAAACAGACGCACACAGGGACACACACAGATAGACACACACACACATACATTAAGCTAAAATAGGCTTTTTTCGTGTTCTGGATGTCCCAAAACGTGTAGATCCGTCGAAAACTCAACTTGCGATTTTTGACAAGATACCAATACTTTCCTTATATAGTACCATGGGACTATATAAGGAAAGTATATAGTACCTGCTACATAGTACCTGCTATATAGTACCCATTATATAGCAGGGGAAGTAAAAGTTCAAATAATTTTCAGTAAGTCATGTCATTTCATGCAGGAATTGCTTAAAACAAGTATGCCATAACACATGCACGTCATTACGCCTGGTTCGAAAATTGTATGAAATATAAACACGGAGGAATGTCTTTTGGATTTGAAACATTTCTCCTTTTAAACTTAAATTGCCTACTTAAGTGTCTCTGTAATGCTAAATAATTTATGGAAACTGAGGTATATGTTTACATTTTATCAAATGTAGTTTGATAAATGTAGAGCTCTTAATTCTTCCTAAAATAGAAATTCCACGCTTAATTATATAACTTCATTTTAGAGTGTTGCGCGTTAAGGGATTCTTCTGTGAGTGAGAATTTTTACAATTTCCTCAGAAATAAAACTGTTAAATTTAGTGTAATAACCCAACCGGCGAGTGACACGCACATACAATGCAAAAGGAATCGCTTTATTCATACTGTGACGGCGTATCCTATTGAAACATGGGAGTATGCTCATAATATAAGGATGAGTTCAAATTTCTGGATAACTAACACGTTTATTCACAAGCACAGCGTAAACAGGCATAATATACAGTAAAATAACACTTAACTGCTTCACTAATTTAAAAAAGTTCCCGATATTATTTTCAAAACTTTGACAAAAGTTTGACACACACAGCGACCACTAGTCTCTAAACATTGACAAAAATCACAAATCAATGTAGCTCGTATAACGTCGACTGCTGCCAACGTAGTGATAACTCCTTTTATAGTATATCTATAGAAACTTCTAGAATTCTCCATATCTCATAGAATATTGGTTATTTTACGGTCTTTCTCGAATCTTTCAAAAACCGCCAAATGTCGCTAAATTGTCTATAAATTGCCAAATCTGGAAACCTTTCTACAAACTCTGTAATTCTGGAAACTCTTCGTTAACTCATGGGAAAGCCTTTAGTATTTTATCTGCCTGGTCTTCTAAAGAGACAAAAATAAAGAAGGGGAGGGGGACTCCGAGGCGTTTTACAAGATCACAACAATACTTATGAAATTATTGTGTGTCGGGGCAACTAAAAGTAACATGCATTACCATAAATACTATATAGGACTACTACTAATATTCGGCGCAATCTAAGATGCAAACATCTGATTAAAATCTCACTGGATCTCACTGAAATGTTTAAAAAAAATAAACGCTTCAAAAATAAGTACGTTTAAAAAAAAAAAAAAATCATAACTTCACGACTTCAAAGAACGTATCCACCCATCTTCATGAAACCCGTTGATGCCACTACTTGTGACGTCAAGAAGTAAGAAATAGTTCCTCTTAAGGCTCGTATATAGGAAAGTGTTAAAATACCTCTAGTTCGGATCGCTTTTCCCGGTAGCAGTAAAAATTGAATATCCCGTAAATTTTGCAGATCTCCTTTAAAACATGCATGGATAATTCAGAAAGAGTAATTTAAACAGATTATTATAATCCGAAGATATATCTTAGTATTAAAACCAAAAATTTAAATCGTGTGAAAATTTAATTAGTCAATGCGCAAAAGTAAAAATTGAAATTGCATTAACTGCGAATAATTCGATAAATTTTCAATATTTTTACATTCCTAACAAGTTTATTGAAAGGACCCATTGTGAAGTCCATTGTAAAATCCATTGAATTCGATACATTTTCAATCTTTTTTAAACATCCAGAAGTCCATTGAAAGGATCCATTGTAAAGTCCATTGCAGGGCCGATCCTAGGGTGTCGGCCGCCCGCGTGCAAAGACCTAATGTGCCGCCCCTCTAGAGAATTTTTCATATTTTGACTAATACTTAACGTTGACGTTATAAATTCATCTACCTGTATAAGAGTAAAAAGTAAAACATTAATAAAAATGCAAATAAAATTTGAAGTGCAAAACTTTATTTTTTGGCCAGCTAATAGGTTATAATAGCGACAAAATACTTTAACAAAATATCAAACAAACAAAAATATTACCTTTGAAATAAAAATAGACTTTTTATAATTAGAAATGCAAAACAACAGTATTTACTCAGAAAATATAATCTAATAAAAAAAAAAGTACTAAAGCATACATCTCGTGAAACGAAAAGTATATAAATCTGTCCTTCTACAAAGACTACCTAATAATTAACTATAAAATAACTTTTCTGGTTTTCTGAGAAGTAAATTTGTCAATACTTTCGGTGAAATCAATTTTTTCAGAGATTTCGGATTCAATAGAGATGATGCCCAAATCTGAAAGCCTTTCTTCTGTCATATTATTTCTCAAGTAATTTTTAATAATTTTTAATTTACTGAAACTTCTTTCACCTGAAGCCACAGAAACAGGTAAGGTTAAAAAAATTCTTATTGCTAGAGCAAAATTTGGAAAACAGGAAATGAGATCATTTTTTACTATAATTTCTAATATCTCAATTGGCTGTTTTTTACCTGGAAAAATATCTTTGAATGAAGTTATTTCATTAAAGAGTTGTATACCATCTATATCTTTCACAATACTTCCTTCCTCCTGTACCTGTAACTTAATATCTAAGTCCATGCAGGCTTTCATGAGATCATCATTAGAAATGTTGTGAAACTCATACAGAAAGCAGAATATTGAATGGCACTCAGATAATAAAGTAAATCTTTCATTTACCGAAGAGATCGCGTGATCAAGAATTGCAAAATAGAAAGCAGTCTTGAATTGCTGGAAGGGATTTGAAACTGGTTCATCACTGCCCTCGTAATCAAATAAACAGACCTTTTTCCTGAGCTTCGACATGGGAAATTTGGGATCAATACCTAAATCTCTAGAAAGTGTTGTGGCTGAATCGACAAATATTTTAAAATTATCGTCAGATCTTTGGGAAACTAAATATTTTTTAAGATTATCTAAGCCTTCAATGTATTCCGCGATGTTTAATTTAGGATTTTGAAGCATTTTACTCAATACATCAATTCTTGATAAGAAATCATCCCAAATTAAAATTGAACACAAAAATTTAAACGTTTCAAGACTTTTAATTATTGATTCAGCACCCATTTTTGTTTTCATGTCTCTGGTGGTATCTTCAATTAAGGCATTTAATGCGGTAATAATGTTTTTTAGGTCTTGTTTTAGAGGTCTAATAGCATTGATACGACTTTCCCACCTTGTTTCACTTGATGGTTTTAAAGTTAGACTTTTCACGTGTTTTTTTAGTAAATCCCATCGATATGAGGACATAGAAAAATAATTATATACTTCTTGTACCATATAAAAAAACAGAAATTTCACCACTGGAGCTGGCAGCGTCATCGACGACGAAATTTAATGCATGAGCCGCACACGGCACGTATAATGCTCTAGGATTGATATCGAGAATTCGTTTCTGAAGCCCTATATTTTGCTCCTTCATGTTCGATCCATTGTCGTAGCCCTGACCCCGTATATCTTTAATTTTGAGCTGCAGACTAAGTAATATAGCTTCTCTAATAGAAAATTGCACAGACTTTCTCCAGTGGTATTAGTTACTGGAAAAAATCCTAGAAAAAATTCTAAAATATCTACCTTACCATCAGTAGTGTTCACACATCTAATTGCAAACATTATTTGTTCTGTGTGGCTAATATCTGGTGTAGAGTCGAGAATTATAGTGTAATATTTGGCTTTTTTGACAATGCGTGTTATCTCATTACGAATAGATTCGGCTAAAATATTACTTATTTCATTTTGAAAATGCTGCCCTAAGTAGTGTGGAATACGCGTTTTGTTATCTTTGTATTTACTGGCATTATTAAGATGTTCTGAAATAACTGGATCAAATTTGGCCAACATCTCCACTGCCTTTAAAAAATTACCATTATCTCTATGATACAACTTCGTACTAGTTCCACTGAATGCCAAATTTTGACTGGCTAAAAATTGTACTACAGCAATCATTCTTTCAATGATGGCGCGCCATCGCTTTTTCTCTCGATTTTAAACATTTTGTTGTCCCGCGTCAATAGTACAATTTTTTTCCAGCCTCGTCTTTATTTCGCACCACGATCTTATAGTGTTTACGTGTTTTAGAGTATTTTCATGCTTATTAAGGTAATCCGAACAATGGCGACAATCAGAAAAGCCAGTACTTACAAGTTGTGTTGAACTATCTTTACCAAACAATTTACATACAAAACAAAAAATACGATTTAGTTTTATGGAATACCAGAGCCACGTGCGATTTATTTTCTCCCCGTTCACTAAAGTTTTGTTATAATATAAACAGCTAAATTTTCTGCCACTCTCATCGACCGGAAATTTAAAATTTGCTACTTGTTTGGGACCATGTTCTACTAATAAATCAATATTTTTTTCCTTAAAATGTTAGGCCAAGAATATTACGTTACCTTCATTTTACTCTTGATAGTAATGCCCCAAAACTAGATAAATTGAAACCCGTTTTAGATGCATTAGTTTCAAAATTTAAATCTGTATACACTCTTGATAACTGATTTAAATCTATATACACTCCTGATTAACTGATAACTATTTTATTCAAGATAAGTTATTTTTAATACGCTAAAATTTTTAATATTTTGATAAAAGAAAATTTGAATGAAAAATATACATCAAATAGAAGATAAGAATTTCCTTTATTCCTGAAAATAGTAGAATGTTGTGTTGAACGGGTGATTTTTAGTGAATTTTTTTCGAGAGTTAGGCTTAGCGCAATAAAATTGCCGTCTCCTGGGAACAGTTCGAAAAAGAAGCGCTCCGTCCTTTGGGCGGCCGCAGTTCCGGAATGTCGCCGTCGCGAAAGGGTTAACTTTGCCGAAATAATTCAGCTCTAATCTACAAAGGAGACCGCTAAAATAAAGTTTCTTTTGACCATTGATCTGCGAGCCGCGTGCCGACCGTGGAATACATAAATAAGCCGCCGCACAGTGAAACGAAACATCCTTAGGCGTCTCAAAAATATGCCCCTTGGTTATTTTTTTAGATATAAATTTAAAATTTGGTATCCTTTTCTATGCCGTATTGCCGGCTGTGCCACGAATTTTGCTATCAAATGAAGGATGTGTGCAAAGAGTAGACATTAATGGACAATGGACCAACACACTGTGCACTAACATTCTATTTTTCTTAAACTATGGGACTTATTTTGATTTTTCAATAACTATTTAAAATTCAGCATATTTATTCGACTTATTATAAGTTTAAAAAAAAATTTGCTTGATTGATAGAACTATATGCGGCCTGCGGCCGCCCCTTATTTTGGCCGCCCGCGTGCGGTGCACGCGCTGCACACCTGCTAGGATCGGCCCTGGTCCATTGTAAAGCCCACTGAATTCGATAAATTTTCAATATTTTTAAATACTAAGAAGTTCATTAAAAGGACCCATTGTAAAGTGCATTGTAAAGTCTATTAAATTCGATAATTTTTCAATCATTTTAACTAGTAAGGACTCAATTGAAAGGATCCATTCCAAAGTCTATTGAAAATATCGTTTTGGGATCTCTCTGATCATGTCAAGATACATGCTCTATGATAATATTTTTGATCGGTAAGGAGGCGATTTGTCTAAAAACAGCTCAAAATTGAGTTTTAACATAAAATGAGCAAAATATTAATTCGAATCAAAAAACTCGATTATATACGTTTTTAGACCTTGCATGAAGTCTCACTGTACCGTATTTTCTAACTCTATGTCAATGTTCCACTACGCCAGCAACAGTCCAAGAGGTATGTGCTTTAATTATGATTATCATTAAGTATTCTGTATAGTTATATACAGCCTCCACCTTACTAAGTAGAAAGAAATATTAACAAGAAAGATCAATCATGCATAAAACAATGATTATGAAACATTTTCTAACTGAAATGCAACTTGACTTAAACATCTCTAAAATGCAATACATTCAGCGGTGATATTTTTTAATTATCACAGAACTACAATAATTTATTTTATTTGAAAGCATAAAACTCCACCGATAAAAATGAATTTTATTCAAATGAGTCTTCAAAATATAAATCGTCTGGCTCTCTATGTAAAAGCAGTGAATATTTTATTATACACTTTTATTCCAGACTCCAGAGTTAGATAATTTTGCGTGAAAAAAATTCAACAATTCTTACGCAACTCATCTTACAATAACTTGTTTACATTCTACATCCATTATATTTAGGCTTCGTGGTAGAAGTAATCAAAGTTTTATGATCATTGAAACTCAAATATATTGTAATTGCGTTGGCGCAGAATATAGAAACACAGAGAATACGCAAAAATAAAGCGGTTTTAGAACGGATACAACACTAAATATAAATTTCAAAGAACTTTAAAAATCACCATTTTTACTTTGGGAAAAAAAAATGGATGCCATATTTTATTTTGAAGTGGGCCACGTGACCTATTCATATTATATGTGCGTCATTATTATTTTAAATTTTATTTAAAAAACTACTGAACATACTTTGCATAAAATATATTATGGGATAATTTGAGTATTTCCTAAAAATTTTGAAGCAATTTGTAAATTTTAACTTCGCTTAAAAAATGTTTGAAAAATTAGGTCCCATAGAGTTCAATGTATTTCAGTTTTTCAACTCGTGTTCAATCCAAAACTAACTGGGTGATATTATTCATTTACATTCCCATATTTCCCACAGACCGTCTCAACAACATACTAAAATTTTATTTTGATAAAGTCATTTTTACGGCAGTTATCGTGCGAAAGGACAGACAGACAGACAGATAGAATGACTAAAGTCATAAACACTTTTCAACTATGTTGTAAAGCATTAAAAATTGCAGAAGAGATTTCACAAACATAAATTTTTTAAATCACCACTTGAGAAATTTCGCGTTAGATGCGATAAAACAGACAAAAAAGATTGCATCTCTCCAAGCGAGGTCGATTTTCTGTATTTGCTCTATGCTGTGCAATTTTATTCGCACTTTTTCTGTGATTGTGTTTTTACTTTCCTTATATACAATAATGTGTAAGGAAAGTGTTGTGACGGGGTCGAGAATCCGAATTCGAGTTTCCGATGGGAGAGCACGTCTCAAGTGTGTGTATGTGTCAGTGAGACTGTGGAGACGATAACTGACGAACGAATTGACCGATTCGAACGAAATTTGCAACAAAAATTCAAATCCGAGAATACTGGAAGCCTATTGCATTTATACTCAATCGAATGTTCATAACCCCCGAAATATTCGAGTGAAATTTTGAAAAAATCAACAAAAAATCAAAACCTCTAATAAAGTCCCGCAAATAAACATTTCTTATGTAATTTTTCATTAGAAAACTATTAACATAAATTTTAGAACGCTAGCATAAACCGTTCTCGAAGTTTTGCATATTTTTCAAATGCATTTATCAAAAAATTATATAAAATAAAAAAAAAATTCCTTTTGAGAAACAATATCACTTTCATATGTAATATCATGCGATAAATTTGATGACATCATTCTCCTAGATCTAGCTCGTTCCATTCATAAAAAAAGATATTTTGAGCAATACTTTTGTGTTTGAACGCCAATAGTCATTTATCTTCTATTAGAATGCATTATTTCTCCATCCATAACACTTAGTGAGATTTTGGCGATGAATTTGGCGGCATATCGTCAATTTGGCGACTTTTTTAAATGTTACCAAATCAAAGAAAATCTCACCAAATGGATAAAAATAACGCTAAATCAATTACAATTATGACTATTTAACGAAAATTCTATATCTTGGAAAAAATCTAATTACCTACTATAAGAATAACCTATTTTGTTTTTACTGTTAAAGTAGTAAATACATTGCATTATATCAGAAAAGCCATGTGCTGTCCACATTAGATTTTTTGTTATTGTATTTAAATATTTAACATATTTTACCATTTATTTTATTTTTCTCTAATGGCTCTATAATGACTTTTATTAAATTACGTATTCTCAAGTTACATGCCTTCGAATTTTTTTTAGGGTTTTAAATCTTGATCGCTCTTAGGTTGCATTTTTTACTTTTCTTGACAGTTTATATAAGTGTTTGTGAATAATGCTATTATCTGTAAACATTGGAAGTGTTTATATTATATTCGCTAAGTACTCTTTAAAAAAGTACAGGATATCTTGTATGGAAATATCTCACAAAATATGTATTTCTTAGGTATGGCTCCTAGACCTCCACCTTCTTATTCGCGATAAAAATGACGATATTAAATTATAGGTAACAAATTGTTGAAGATAAATAGCCCCATGATATGCCACATTTTCATAACGCAGATCAGACATTTATAGATAAAATTTTGAGAAACTCTTCTTGTAACGATAAGAGTGACAAAAAATTGGGAATTTTTTAGTAATGATAAGCTAAACAATGTAAGAGTTGAGATATACAATTAAATGGGTAATATCCATTATAATTGTACTGGGATCTAAAGGTACAGTCACATCGCTGAATTACTTTTGCGATAACATGTGTATGTGGTCAGCAATTTGTGTGGTTATGAGATTTTTCTATGAATCATTTCAGACTTTCATATGTAATAAGATATTGAATTTGCTTATAAATAGGTAATTTCTTGTTAAAAGAAGGACGACTGCAAGTTAGGTTTTTAACTGCAATTTGTATCACGGCAGTAAATGACTTTCAAAATACTGCTGTCAAAGCATAAATAATCTAATGATAAAAATAAATGTCATTCACTGGAAAGCATTAATGAAAAATAGAAACATCAAGATACATCAGATCAAATTAAAACTATTTTAGGCATAGCACGTGGAAGGTTGATTGGAGATATCAACCGGTTGCAAACGATAAAAATAGCCTTATACCGTACAATACTTGAGACTGAGCGTCAGTGTTAACACACCAAGTCAAATACCTGTCGAACAATATTTGTATCACATCATCCAGAAATGCATCCAATGTCAAACGAAAATTCGAAAAGTGAAAAAAAATAAATCAATAAAGACGAAAATAGCAGTAAAATAAATCAACATATTTTTACAATGAATAAAACTACGAACTAAACGGTCCAGTCATATTATTATGACCACCTACCTAATATCTAGAATATGCATCTTTTACACCATGCTCCGCAGTCGCAGGAAAGGTTGCTACGGGTATCTGTGACTATGTATACTACAGTATATCCAGGAGTTCTGGTAAGTCTCTTGGTGGATGATCCTTCAGTATAATATGTCTATCGAGGCGGTTCTCTAGAGTTTTAAATGGGTTAAGTTCCGTGAAGTTACTTAGCCAAGGGTTGAAGCCCACGCTTGAAGTTTTCATAATGATTATCAAACCATCCAAGGATAATTCTGGCATCAAGAGTAGCGTATTATCTTGTAGATAAATACTATCTCGATCAACAACAATCGATAGGTAACACTTTGAGATAAGAGTGACTTTCATAAGTAACGACGGATAAAAATCATACCATGAAAATCTTCGGCAGATCAAAATATCTGCCCACATCAGCTTGCTTTTACCCAAAAATCGTCTAATATACATATTTTTAAGATACCAACACATACAATCTTGTGAGGGATTTCTATCGGAAACTGTATGAAGTAACTTTATCAACTAGATTCAAATAACATTTGATTAAAATATTTAAAATACCATTAAATAAACACTGCAGATAAATGAATATAAGAAAACAAAATTAACGAAATATCCTGTTTCAGAAGCTCCATCTTCTAACCACCAACAACATTCAATAGTAACATTCGATCAAACTACTTTAAAAATACCAGTGAATAAATGCTAGAGTGTTATGAAAAATGACGCAAAAATTGAAAAAATCAATTAGTTTCGGAAGCTACTGCAAGATTTAAATTTCTCAACTAACTTCATTACTAACATTTCAAAAAAAAAATACCGAAAATATACATATGCATAAAATATTAACGCAGTAAGAAGAATACGGTAAAAATTAATGGAAAAAAACAGTTTGGAAAGCAATATTAACTAACTTTATAAACGATAACATTCACATTAATGCAGTTTGATCTAGTTTAGAATTAATTCTTTAGTTGTGGCCAATGTAACAGTTCTTCTGTGCTGCTGATTTCTAATATGTGCAATATTACCCTATTGATATAAAGTCTGCATTAAGAGATTATTCTGAAAAATGTTTGATTAGTAAGTTCTAGCACAGTATTTGAAGATAAAAATGCTGTTACATATGGCAATAAAAGTCTAAAAGGACACGAATGACGCTTATGAATATATAAACTTAGAATTTATATCTGTGCTTTATAACCAACAATTCATTTAAAATCTTAAACAGTCTTAAAACTTCAAGTAACATTCCACACGTGCTTAAATACTTACATTAAGAAATCTTGCATTCGAAAATTCTTGCGTGACGCGAGATAAATTGGTGCACAGAGGAAAATTCCAAAATTAGAACTTGGGCAATAAAAGTTGTTGATGACCCATTTGTAAAGATAAAACACTTAAATTAAATAAGAATATTCTAAATGTTCCAACTTGACGGAAAGCTTTGCTCTCTAAATTAATAAGATTCCAGCACTTTAGTTTATAACGCAATAGTGGATTTGTCATATGTTTGCTTTAATAAAAATCTGATGTGAGCAACACATGACTTTCCTTAAATAATGCAATGAATTTACTACTTTTACAGTAAAAAAAATAGGTTTTTCTTCTAGTAGATACTTATATTCTTACCAAGATATTGAATTTTCGTCAATTAGTCGTCATTTTCATTGATTTAGCGTCATTTTTATCTATTTGGCGAGATTTTCGCTAATTTGGCAACATTTAAAAAGTTGCCAAGTTGGCGACATTCCGCCAAATTCGTCGCCAAAATCTCGCCAAGCGTTATTTACTGAGAAATAAATTATTCTTATAGTAGCTAAATGACTATTGGTGTTCAAATACAAAAGTATTACTTAAAGTATCTTTTCTCATGAATGGAACGAGCTAGATCCACAAGAATGAAAACATCAAATTTAGCGCATGATATTACATATGAAAAGTGAACGTGTTTCTCAACAGTTAATATATTTCTTTTAATTTATGGGATTTTTTGATAAATTTATTTTTAAAATGTGCAATATCTCGAGAACGGTTCATGCTAGCGTTCTAAAGTTTATGTCAGTCGTTTTCTAATGAAAAATTACATACGAAATGGCTATTTACGTAACTTTATTAACGGGGTTTTTTTTTGTTGATTTTTTCAAAATTCCACTCGAAAATTTAGGGCGGTTCTGAACATTCGATTACGTTTAAAAACAATAGGTTTCCAGTGTTGACGGATTGTGATTTTTGTACCAAATTTCGTTCGAATAGGTCCATTTGTTCGTCAGTTATCGTCTCCACAGGCTCACTGACACACACACACACACACACACACTCATACTTTCACACACACACACACACACACTCATACTTTCACACACACGCACACACACACACACACACACAGACATCACTTCAAAAATGTTTGATTCGTTATCAGGAATGCTTGAAACGTGCTCTCCCGTCGAAAACTCGAATTCGAATTTTCGACACCATCGCAATGCTTTCCTTATACATATGTATATAAGGAAAGTGAAAACGTCATCTGCCATGTTTCATTGAGCTAAGGATATTTATACATTTATTTTATAGCCTCGGGTGATTGTCCGGTCGCATTAAAAAAATTATATATTTTCGAAAATTTGTAGGATGCCTTCTGTAAGTCGTATATCACACTATGCATGAAGTTTACATTTAGAGATACGCACCAACTTGTCTGACATTTTAATGTCAGAAACGAAACATGGCATATACAGAGTGTCCCAAAAAGATTGGAACGTGCTTTAATTCTTTACCTGTTGGAGATAAGTGGGCAATGTAAATTGCAAAAATGTTGAAAGTCAGGTTGGAAATAAGAATACGTTAATGAAGTAGTCCTCCTACTAATTTTCAAAAAGTTACACCTTTTAAAGTTTTATACGACACCCTTAGACAAATTTGGTCAATCAGAAAATATTTATTTTTAATGCAACAAGATCATTAAAAAACCGTGTATCTGTATCTATAAAATCAACTGAATTATGATAAAGGAAAAAAATTGACTTATGCCCCTTTTCCGTAACATGTGAAAAGGTTTTCATCAGTGAAAATAGAAATCACATACAAATTGACGATGGAAATTGTTTAGATAAAAAAAAATATTAAAAATACTTAATTATAGAAAAGTACTTAGTTAATGAAAAGTACATAAGAATCCGCGATTGTATCGTGAGACTACACGGAATTCGCAAGGATGTCTGGTATGTATTATCATCCAGTTTTATCTTTTTTGTGATATGTCACAAATTTACATTTTTAATTTGTTATATATAGTCCGCATTCACAATGTTCAATTTTCAAATAAATATAACTCGCTCAATTTTAAAAATACAGATATGCGGGGTTTTTTAAATGATATTGTTGCATTAAAAATAAAAAAATTCTGATTGACTAAATTTGTCTAAGGGGGTCGTATAAAAATTAAAAAGTGTAACTTTTTGAAAATTAATGGGAGCACTATTTCATTAACGTTGTCTTATTTCCAACTTTACTTTCAACATTTTTGCAATTTGCATTTCCCACTTATCTCCAACAGGTAAAGAATTAAAGCGCGTTTCATTCTTTTTGGGACACCCTGTGTATTCTATCCAATAAAGATAAAAATTGCCATAACCCACAACAAATGTAGGAGAAGCTAAATTTTTGTACACAATTAGTACATGTTGGAAAATATGTTTTCCCAAAAGTCCCCACTTGAACCCTTCTGCCTGTTCCCCCAATCTACACGCCCTTCTAAACTATGCCAACGGCCCTACCGTGCTGATAACACCGGTTCTCGTTAGATCACCGAAGTCAAGCAGCATCGGGCGCGGTTAGTACTTGGGTGGGTGACCACCTGGGACGTGCTGTTGGCACATTTCGGGCGCGGTAGCCCGGTGGTTTGCGCGCTGGATTTGTACGCTGCCACAACTGCAGCCATGTTCATGCGGAGTACGATCACGTTAAACCTGTGGGTCCGTAAATCCTTCCGAGAGTTTGGTGGTAGGGGAAAGTGTGTACGGTCCCTGTGGATGCCTCCCCCACAGGGTTTCGGTCTAAATTGGGTGGCACTTCCCAGCCGTCCAAACCCTTACCTTACACTTTTGTGGTAGGTCGGACGATATGGGTCTCAACAACGCCCCTCTAAACTTTGGAATAAATTTATATATCATGAGAATTTATATATCATGATATATAAATTTTTAGAAATAAATTTATATATCATGAACGAGACATAGGACAGTAATGTAGTTGGTTCCAAACTGTTTCAACCTACAGTTTATATTCTTTAAACAATGTTAAATATGTGTATCTTTCTATATCGGTGCAGAATATGTAAAATTCAAGAGTTTGTTTCAGAAATTTGTAGTTATTTACCAGATATATATTACTTTTGGCCAATTTATTTCCTTTTAATTATCTTACATATACCCAGAATTTTTAAAGTTTTAAAATAATGCATATTGTATACCGCCAATAGTAAGAAAAGTCCCACGGTAGATAAGAATGTCACTTTTTCATTTTCAACTTCTTTTATAGGCACTACAAAGAATGAAGTTAACGAATTAGCGATAAGTTCGTTTTCTGGTGTAATAAACTGTTTCCACACAAACTATTTGATTTGATAATTCTTGCTTAATTTTTGAGCGAATCCGTGAAGTTACTCCGTGTACCTAATATGTATCCAATTTCCAATATGTGTGGTTAATAGTTAGCTGCTCTCTGCTTAGCCTTCCGCTTCAGTAGGCCCACACAATTTGAAAGTCGCCTGATTAAACAACACAGCATTACAAGAGTCACAATACATTACTAGCCGAATACCCGTTGAAAATCAACGGTCTCGCAATAAGCAACCCCTGAATAATATAAATTTTTGAATAATTCACGTTTCACATTTATACGGCAAATCGAATATTTTGGTGTGCAGAACCCTCTAAAGAAGAAAATATTGGAAAACTTAACTTGAACACTTCTTCCTTTCGAACTATCTACCAGTACATCAAATTAAAGTATCTATCTCATCCCGAAGCATGCTATTTTATAATTTCCTCTTTCGAATGTTTATCTGTGTAGCACCCCCTTAAATGAGCATTTTTGAAAGACCGTATTCATCTTGGTTTTTTTTATCAAATTATTATCTCATATACTAAATTTCAATACTCTATCCCATTATAAAGGAGGCGTTTTCCATTTGTTCGACACATTGAATATTTTAGTGAGAGGCATCCCCTACAATAGCAAATGTTGGAAGACTGGCATTGCACACATACTTCCTTTCCAACTATTTACCCGTACACTAAATTTGAAGTCTCTCTTTCATCGCGAAGCATGCTTTTACTATCATTTCACCTTTAGAATGTTTTTGCGTATAGTACACCCCCCTTAAATATACATTTTTGAAAAACTCCATTCTTCTTGGATTTTCTATCAGATGATTCGGGCATATACCAAATATAAAGCCTCTACCACGTTTTAAATGGGACGTTTCTCATTTATTCCGAAAATCGAACATTTTGGTGTGCGGCACCCCTTAAAGTATAAAATATGGTAAAACTAAAATTGTACACTTTTCATTCCAATGTATATACTCGTACACCAAATTTGAAATACCTATCTCATTCCGTAGCATGTTTTTTTAACAATCCACCTTGCAAAACGTTTTTCTCTGGAGTACTCCCTAAAACAAACATTTTTGTAAAACTATATTTCTCTTGGGTGCTTTCATCACATGATTAGCCCATTTACTAAATTTAAAGCCTCAATCAAATTTTGAAATAGCCGTTTCTTATTTATTCAGCAAATCGATTATTTTGGTGTGCGGCACCCCCTTAAGTAGAAAATATTGGAAATCTGAAATTGCACACTTTCTTCCTTTCGAACGATTTATCCATATACCAAATTTGAAGTCTCTATCGTAAAGCACGGTTTTCTATCATTTCACTTTTCGATCTTTTTGCTGTGGAGCAGCACCCTCGCTTCAATCGAACGATGAACGGGTTATCGAACGATTGACCCATGTATCAGATTGCAAGTCTCTATCTATCCGGGAAGTGCCTAAAAAGCGTGACAGACAAACGGACAGACAGACAAACGGACATTTGGCAATTAGTATATATAGATAATAACTACGTGAATCCCTACATTACTGATTAATATTACACACGTGTAAAATAAAAAAAACTTCAAAATGCCTATCAAAATATCATCAAAACATATATATTACTTCCTATAAATAAGAAGCAACTTAAAAAGTATATACTTATAGCTTCAAGATACTAAAATTTCAGTAGAAGCTGAGTTACAATATGTTCGAGGCATAATATAAACCGGAAACAAACGCCTGAAAATTATTCTCCCAAATATTCGCTGCTTTAATTGCCTAAACCTCATTGAATATTAACTTTTGTAGCTTTAATAAACTTCATTAAATATTAACCCTTGTGGCTTTAATAAACCTAATTGAATATTAACTCTTGTGGCTTTAAAAAACCTCATTAAATATTAACTGTTGTGGCTTTAGTAAACATTTTTGAATATTAACTCTTGTGACTTTAGTAAACCTCATGGAATATTAACTATTGTGGCTTTTATAAAGTCCATTAAATATTAACTCTTGTGGCTTTAATAAACCTAATTGAATATTAACGCTTTTGGCTTTAACAATCCTCATTAAATATTAAATCTTGTAGCTTTAATAAACCTTGTTGAATATTAACTCTTGTGTCTTTAGTAAATTTCGTTGAATATTAACTCCTGTGGCTTTAATAAACGTCATAAAATAAGATCTCCTGTGGCTTTAGTAAACCTCATTGAGTATTAACTGTTGTGGGGTTAACAAACCTCATTGAAAATTGACATATTGGTGGTTAAAATTTTAATTTACGCTGCCCTTTAAAATTAAAGGGCACTGGAGCCCTTAAGCCTTTTGACAAGATACCTTTACAATAAATGCACTATATCAACGAAATAAAAATGTATAACTGCAGAGTCTAAGTGAGCTTCATTTTATTACCTTATACTTAGACGGATCCTGGATAATTTTCTCCGTGTATCTCCCGTACTTATTGACGGAATTGTACATAATGTAAATCTCATAAAGACACAAAAAAAATGGGTGATGTGGTTTGCATTTTTGAAAATAATGAGCATTTGAATATGAAGACGCCACCTTATGCAAATTAGGTGCACATTTATTTATATTAAGCATTATTCCGAGCCTAATGCTACTGTTGGTTTATCTGTACAACTCAAAAAGCAAAATTAATGAATTATGCTCGGATTTTTTTTTACCGACTGCACAAAATGTCATGTTATGCCCCTAAGAACAAATGAAAACTACAATTACGATAAAATCAAAAAGATGAAATAAATCTAAACAGCATTGAATGATAGTACTATTACATATATCTACTTATTCACACAGTGTTAAACAATAATCGAAATCTCTAACCGTTGCCACACATATACATATAAATATGAGAGCTTCCATAAAATTATTATTGTTAAAAATAATATATTTAGGCACATTGAAGATATGTATTAGGACATGTAGTTATATGTACTGAAAGTAACAATGATTGTGGAATATGTACTGATATGGAATATGGAATATGGAATATGTGGAATATGTAATGATTGTGGAATATGTACTGATATATGTACTGAAAGTAACAATCACAAGTGGGCTGTGATGTGTAGTGAATGTGATTATAAATGATGTAATTTAATATCGATGATTTATAAGGTTTATGCTCCCCGGCAGTGACCAGCAATTATGGAACAGTAAGTAGAGTCCATCATAGAATATCCCATAACTACATTGTCATCAAGAAAACTTGATTTCTTATCACAATTTTTTAAACTAATCCATACTATGGAAAATGCATTATGCAGTTATGCTTTTTAACACTTTACAACAAAGTTGAAAAGTGTTTATGACTTTGTTCATTCTGTCTGTCTGTCTGTCTGTCTGTCTTCCCGTTAGCACGATAACTGCCGTAAAAATGACTTAATCAAAATGAAATTTTAGTATGTTGTTCAGACGGTCTGTAGGACCTACGGGAATATAAATGAATAATATCACCCAATTAGTTTTGGATTGAACCCGAGTTGAAAAAATGAAATACATTGAGCCCTATGGAACCTAATTTTTCAAACATTTTTTAAGCGGATTTAAAATTCACAAATTGCTTCGAAAATTTTAGATAATAGTCAAATTGTTCCATAAAATATATAAAAAAATTCAGCGTAATATATTCAGTAGTTTTTAAATAAAAATTAAAATAATAATTACACATCTTATTGAAACGATCACGTGACATGATATGATACGATCACATGACCCACTTCAAAATGATATATGGCATCCATCTTGTTTCAAAATCGTGATTTTTTAAAGTTCTTTATAATTCATATTGAGTGTTGTATCCGTCCTAAAACTACTTTATTTTTGCTTAAATTCTGTGCATCTACATACTAAAACAACACAATGACAATATATTTATGTTTAAATTCTCATTCAAATTTGATTATTTCTACAACTAAGCCTATTTTTCACCTATGTAAAATGTAAACAGCAAAATATGTAGAATGAGTTGTATTAGAATTACTGTATTTCTTTAACACAAAATAATTCAGTCCATGGAGTCTGCATGGCTGATATGAATGAAATATTAATTGATTTTATGAACAGAAGGACGATTTTTTCGATGAAGTTTTAAGCATAAAGTTTATGAAATGTAGATCCATGGTCTTAATTTTTAAATAAAATAAACTATTATAGTATTGTGATGAATAAAATGGAGAAAGTTATGAATGAAATCCTGCTTTTATAGAGAGATCCAGCCGTGTTATTTTTTCTATGACGTCATTTGAATTTATTTCAGTTGTTTTCGATGAAGTTTTCGAATATAATAAATTATCGTAGTATTATGATAGCTTTAAAAATATTACCGTGGAATGTATTGCATTTTAGAGATATTTAAACCAGGCAATTTATATTTCAATGCCGTCATTTGAATGAAGTTCATTTTTTTCAATGAAGGTTTAAGTTTTCAAATATAATAAATCAATGTAGTATTGTGATAAGTTTTAAAATATTACCGAGGAATGTATTGCATTTTCGACTTTTTTAAATGAAATTGCATTGAAGTTGGAAAGTGTTTCATAATCAATGCTTTAAGCTTGATTGATCTTTCTTGTTTAATTTAAAATGCATTCAGTTTTATTTGCTGTGTTTCATTCACAAACAATTTGCATCGAATACTTTGTGTTCTGAAATATAGCTTGTAAATTAAATGATACAGATGTAGCAAGACTATTACAATTGTATTATGTACTGTATGCTTTTTAACTTTAAAATGCATTCAGTTTTATTTTGTGAATTTCATGCACAAACAATTTACTCCGCATACTTCGTGTTCTGAAATTATGACTTGAAAGTTAAATGCTAAAGCTATAACAAGGCTATGACAAATGTATTGTACGTTTTTAAAATTTAAAATGTGCTCACTTTTATTTTGTAAATTACTTAATTTTATTTTGTAACACTCGATGTAAATTTTTCGTGCACAAAAAATTTACATCGAGTACGTCATGTTCGAAAATTATGACTTGTAAATGAAATATTTTAACAAATGTTGGAAAATATAAAAATAGCTTGGAATTTCGACTCATTGTCGTATTTATAGAGATTCAAACTTGAAAATTAATTTTAAAATTGCATTTCACAAAATTTTACTAATTAATCAAAAGTTCGCTGAATTCGAAGACAGAATAGTTCAAAGGAAATTACACAAGTGGATAAATATGTGCAGGTTAGAATAATAAAGTATTTGAAGATCCTTATAGGAAGTCAAACGTAATATCACAGGAAAGATCAAATAGATGCAAGTACATGTGGAATGTTTGTAGTTTGTTGAGCAAATAAATAAAACTATGATAAAGCTTTAAATAGATTAATCTTCATATTACTCAAAAGTTTTTAGCTTGATTGCATATCAAGCAAGATTGAGCAAAGGGAGCACGAAGTTAATTGAATTCAACTTTTTTCAATGCTTTTTTCAATGCAACTTTTTTCAATCATTTTCAATGACACTAAATTTGCATTTTTAATTCAATTTCTATTTTTATTTGTTAATTGACCACTTTTCCAAAGGCGGCATAAAAAATGCGAAAAATCTCAAATATCTCGAGAACGGTTAGTCCTAGAGTATTAGAGTTGTTCTTACAGTTATTCTTAGAGTTGTTTTAAAACAAGCATTTAATTGATACATTTAAACATACGTAGTATTTTTTGAGATATTGGCGATTTTTGCGGGCCATTTCGTAAAAAAGGCAAGTTGTTCTTTTCCGAATCATACCAAAATCTAATCAGCACCAGAGTATCCCATATGTGATTTATCTACCAAATTGTGTGAAATTTGGTCAATTTGTATTTCAGCTAGAGTGAATACATAAGATTTTTGCGGGTCATTTCGCAAAAAAAGCGTTTTCTTTTTTCCGAATTAAACCAAAAACTAATCAGCACCAGGGTCATACCCAAGGGTCTTACCAAATTTTATGAAATTCGGTTCATTAGTTTTTGTGTTAGAGTGGATACATACATTGCACAGAAACTCAGACAGACAGACACACACACACAGTCGTCACGCTAAAAATAGTTTTTTCGTATTCTGGAGGTCTCAAAACGTGTAGATCCGTCGAAAACTCGAGTTGCGATTTTCGACATGATGCCAATACTTTTCCGATACATTACCATGTATTGCAGGGAAAGTAAAATATGAAGACATTATTAAAACCAATAAATAAAGAACTATCTACAAGCATAAGCAATCATTTTTAATTATTTAAAGAGCTCTTCTTAGTGATATTCAGTGAGACGGGAAAAAGCATTTGCATTTGGTATTAAGATGTCAGATGTATGTATAACACTGAAATGCATGACGGCACATCTTCTGCGAGTGTCCTATGTCTGAAACATTGAGCTTTATCTCATATGAATGGTTCATCATTATTAAATTAGGCGTACCTATCTATAAACTGCTTCTACAATTTGTGATTTTATGTTCCTACAAAATTTAGTATCACGTTTTTATAACTTATCCTACCATAACTTGTCCTGTTACGACTGTTATAAATTGTGCTGTTATAAATTTGAGATGTCATTTTTTAACGAGCTGAATGATAATAATTACTAATCCTTCTACCACTAAGTGCCATACAAATCAACCAAGTTTTCAATTTTTAACTACTTTGGTCATATAGAGAACAAAACAAAATCATGTCAACTTAGAAAACATTTTCCTTACGCTGTAAGAAATATTACTCTGCGTGTCTATCCTGTAAATTGAACAAATTCTGCTGTTTTGTATGGTGCAGGCCACTTTCTTGTTTAATATAGAATTCAACCAGAAAATCATCTGAAATCTATTCTTTAAATTTTCATGTCAGTGTGAATAGTTTTGACAGATTGACTAGTTTTGAATATGATTGAAAATTTTTGACAGCGTGCAACTTTAATTATTCACACAATAATTAGTTTGACAGGGAACTGTGGTTTAGATGAATTCCAAACAACTTCCTTCATCAAGTACCTAGATGCAGGTCACTTTTTACATTTCCGGAGTTTAAACTCAATTTCGACAGATCTCAAAGCCAGAGAATAAAGATTTCACCTACAGATTGGCCACGCAGCTCGAGAAATATTTGTAGAGAACATTGTTGCCCCAACCAGGAATCGAACATTGGGTCTCCGAACTGGTCAACCAAAGCTCTACCGTTGAGCTACTGGGATGAAATTGCCAGCTCTTATCATCGAAGTGGATTCTGCACTCTCCTCTCTTTAATGTCAGATTGGCGGGCAAACTAACCATCTGACTGACCACCTCCTGCTGTTTTTACCTCAGGTTAGTCTCCTACCAATGTAATGATCAATAGGGATTGCCCTTAAAGACATCGGAGAAAGGGCAAAAAAAGATATGGCGATGGCCCATTAAGCAAATTTTAAAAGTTGATATTTGTAGAAGATTAATATCCCTGTCGAATGGCATCTTCAGTGTTGTTCTGCGATAATTTTGCAATTGTGGTCGGTGTTTTTATTTATCTTGACAGCTGTATTATATAGTTTCATATATATAGATATTTTGATATTTATAATCATATGCTAAAAATGCAGTTTCAATCAAGTTCCTTATATTATCATTATTTAAATATCACATAATTACTTCCAATCAGAGCTTATATTAACTCTTTTCTCTGTTCATTTAAAAATTACTATATATTTTTAAGACTTTTGGAACTATGAATAATATGTTATATAAATATCATGCAATAAAGTTGTAAAAAACCTTGCTGCCCCAACCGGGAATCAAACCCTGGATCTCGGAATTGTCCAGCTGACACTCTACCGTTGAGCTGCAGGGACGAAATTAGAGCCTCTTATCGTCGAAGTGGACTCTGCATTCGCCACCCTATAATGTCAGATTGGCGGGCAACTGACAATCTGACTGACAATTTGAAATCCGCGCTCAATCATCTAGAGTCCTCTGAATCCGTACTAGTCGTACTAGGGTCAATTTCAAACCTCCGACATCTTTGCACTAACCTACAGGGTTGATTTGATAGGGCGCCATTGTAAAGAATCTTGCTGTCCCAACCGGGAATCGAGCCCTTGATCTCCGCACTAACCAGCTGACGCTCTACCTCTGAGCTACTGGGACGAAATTACAAGATCTTACCGTTGAAGTGAACTCTGCATATTACGTTCATCAAGATCTCAATTTAAAACTTTATTTTATAAATAATTATGAAATTTGAAGAATAAAAAATTAATTTATAAGTATGGTAACACGTCTACAAATGTTTCAAATAAATTTTATCAAAAACTGAAAAATTAGTAAATTGTATTAAAAAAACACCCTCATTGGCGTATATGTAACTTTACATTTTATTACATTAACATTGCCACTGATGATGGACGCTGTAATGTCTGAAATCACTATGGCACTCTAAAATGTAAATTTCCATGTACGTTAATGATGGTGTTTTTTAAATACAGTTTACTTATTTTATAGTCTTTGACAAAAAATATAAAATCTAATTACAATACTTGAGAGCTGTAATACAGAACAGTATATAAGTTCTAAGAATTTAAATATTAAATTAAACAAATTTAAATACAGGATAATAATGAAGTCAAAGTAACAAATTCAAATCGCATAAGCATATTTATTATACAGGGCCATGTTTACATCGTAACGAAGGAAAGTGCACATGTTTTGCTTAACTGTTTAAAAGTTGTTATTTATATGTTATTTGTAGGAAACATAGTCGCCATGAGCAGTTTAGAAGTGGGAGTTTCGCCCTGTTACAGTTGGTTTTAATAATTAAAATTGCGATTCAGGAAATCTTCGTGCAATTTTGCGTACATATGTGAAATTTCATCTTCTAGCTATTGTAGTTTTCGATCAAAAGAGATCACAAAATTCAGGCGATTGTTTATTCCGCTTCATTAAGAAGAGGGAATGAACTTAGCTTCGCTCTCGCATAATTATGCAGTTTTTTTCTAAAGCAGGTTTGGGGCGTTTTATGCTTTGGTAAAATAGCTAATAAAATACAAATAATTTCAATTAATCGGGCTTCTAAAATCCATAACTGTGCTTATGTGTTTCATAATGAAGATGTGTAACAGATTAAGTCAGGAATTTTATCTACAAAATGTTCAACTATCTGAAAAACCACTTTCTACAAAAGTATCACTTAACAATTTATCAACACGGATAAGTAACACGACATAAATGCTTTTCTTTTAAATTTTCAATGAAAAATATCACAGCTTCAATTTAGCCTCTTTAGAAACACTTTGAAGGAAGCAAACTTCGAAATTCATTTAAAGACTGGATTCCATAAAAGTTTATTAATTAATCAAAAGTCCCCAGTATTCCTTGGGGAATTATTCAAAGGAAATTCCACAAGTGGTTCAATTCGTGGATGTTGGGATAAAGAATTTTTTGACGATTCTTATGAGGAGTTAAAAGTATAATTGCCGAAAAATTTAATTAACCTCTATTTAAAATTATATGTTTGCAATTCGTTTGAAAACACTAAATAATTAAACGCCTCATTAAATTTCAATGACTTCAGTTTTGCAATCGGTCTGAAATGTTTCAACTCGAATGGACATTGAAGAAATGAAGGTAATCACAAGGAATTTGCAATCATTTAAAAAAATCAATTTTAATTATTATTACGCTCAATAAAATAAATGTATCTCTAAAAGAACCTCGCTACCCCAACCGAGAATCGAACAACGGATCTTCGTACTGGCCAGTCGACTCTCTGCCGTTGATCTACTCGGATAAAATTACAAACTCTTATCGTCAAAGTGGACTTTGCATTTACCACACTCTAATGTCAGATAAACATGCAACTGGCAATCTGACTAACCGCTTCTTGAAATTTTTACACCAGGTTAGCCTCCCGGCCGTCCAAATAGTTGCTCTTATTCCACTTGACGAGTCGGACGGTCTGGGACACAAATTAGCTTCCTGTGTGGTCGTAGTCATCCTGATTTGAAATCGGCGCTTAATATACCAGAGTCCACTGAATCCGTACTAGTCGTACTAGGGTTACTTTTAAACCTCTGGCATATTTGAGCTGAAATATAGGGTTGATTTGTTCGGACGGCATTGTAAAGAGCCTTGCTGCCCCCAATCTGGAATCGAACCACCACCAGCCGATGCTCTACTGTTGAGCTACTGTGACGAAATTGCAAGCTCATATCGTCGAAGTGGAATATTACTAATATTACTCATAGTTTCCTGTTGTATATTATTCTTATTATATTTTTCGCCTTCATATTACTTTTCATTATCTGTTGTATATTATTATCTGTCTTTTCATTATCTGTACTTGGCTATGGTTCTATAGAATGTTTAAATTCCATGCAAAAATATTTTTCCGTCAATATTATTTGTAAAAAAAATATTTGCAGCACTAATAATTTATTTTAACAGAATATAAAATCATTTAAATTAGGTTTATTGAAATAAATTTTAACATTAATAAAATGCACATTGTCAGCAATGACAAAACCTTCATTTAGTTTTGATTTATTCTGTAAAAAATATAACTTCATAATTAGGACATAAGACGCTTTTACATGAAGTCAACATAGCTTATAATAGAGCACTCCAATTCAATTTTTTATAAGAACTAGTAATTTAGTAATTTACAGTTATTCTATATATATATATATATATATATATATATCATCCAGTGCTATCGGTGTCCAATGGATATTTCTTCAACCGTTAGTCACACAGATACACATTTATTGCAAAAATGTTTAAAATTTTGAAATCTATTATCTTAGAAACAGTTTAAATCAATAAATGCATTTCTGAAAGAAATACGAAATATAAATTTTTATACAGTCCCCCGGTCCTACCAATTATATTTAGGAAAATCATACTCAAATAATTTTATGCAAAATAAAAGACAATCATTCATTTACGACCAAAATTGACCAACTTATAGCTGTTTAAAGTTGGAGCACTTTTTGTGCCGAGAAGTAGTCAATACGGTCTCTGATTGGTTGGTTGCCTGGAGAAATGATCAGTACGGTCCCTGATGGTTGGTTGCCTGAAATGGTACATTTTTATGAGTGGAAAAGCGACTTAAGTCATAAAGTTTAATGCTTCATAACTCGGTGTATTTTTGTCGTAAACGGACGATTTTTTTTTTATTTTGCATGAAATTGTATGAGAATGATTTTCCTAAATATAATTGGAAAGACCGGGGGACCGTATAAAAATTTATATTTCGTAGCTCTTTCAGAAATGTATTTATTGATTTGAACTGTTTCAAAGATACTAGATTTTAAAATGTAAAATATTTTTGCAATTGGAAATATATCTGTGTGACTAACTGTTGAGGAGATAGCCATTGGGCACAGATAGCACTGGACACCCTGTATATATATATATATATATATATATATATATATATATATCCTCTGAACCTATATAATAATCTGACGTGTTAATGTAATTCTAGCCTCTATGTTGATCACGATCATGGTCATATTATAACTGGTAATTTGGACGTAATCACCAATAATGACCTTAAAGATGTATTGAAATTGGAAACGAAATTTCGTATGCAGGATTTTAACAAGATATACATGAAGTTTTATCCTGAATTGTGTGATTTTATATATAAAATGGCAGTGCGATACAGCATGCCTTTATCATCTTTTAATGAATGGCGCGATCACATTTTGGCGAATTTACATTATTATTATCATCATTCTTATGGACAAGATGAGTGTCATAAAAGGAATAGACACATCCTGGAAAATGTTTGGCAAAGGTTCGCAATTAATTGTATCCATAAGATAACATCGAATTTTAAATTTACTTGTAAGAAATACTACATCGAGCTACTCAACATCAGTTATAATAACGAAGACATGTATGTTTTGTTGAAATCAAAACGAAGGGGAATCGAAAATAAAATACGGGCTTTACATAAACGCATTGGTATCAACATCAATCATATTAGATATCCATACTTGGTCATGATACCAAAACTACACAAAACACCCGTGAAGTTTCGACGGGTAACGGTAGCCTATAAAGCTTAAACTACAACAGCAAATACGAAACTAATTACACTGTTAAAACCTATTATGGCTCAAATAAAGAAAGGTGGATCTATAATAATTAAAAATAGTGGTGATATACTAAAGAATTTGATCAAATAACCTACAAACCTGATTTACAAGTCTTTTGACTTTAAATATCTGTTTAATAACATTAATCTGAAAGATCTATATGATATTATAATCGATATACATAGTCAATATCACCTGCATAAATATATAACTTTAGGCAAATTCAAAGCTATCTGGGATATTGTGCTTTATGAAAACGTTTTATTCAATGGTATGAATTAGTTATATGCAAGTGAAAGGTATCCCTATGGGGGGAAGTTGCTCCTCGTTGTTGGCAGATCTATACCTCCATCACTATGAAGTTGGCACTCATATATTAAATGAATTGCCGTATTTTCGTTTTGTTGATGATGAACTTTTGGCACATCAAAAAACCACTATCAACTTTAACTTCGACTTTTACCCTGAAAATTTAGATTTAGCCGAAACACCTGCAGATTCTGCTGAAGAAATTAATTACCTTGATATTAGCATTCACTTTGCTGAAGATGAACACTTGTATACGATGCTTTACGATAAAAGACGACATTTCAAGATTAAAATTAATTTTATTATCAATTGGAGGTCTAATTTAAGTCAGAATGTTTTTTGTAATATTGTAATGAATCACTTTATACGTAATGCTGGTTTGCATACGTACAATAAAGATCGTATAAAAAGTGATGTAGTATTTATCACGGAAGCTTTAAAACAAGACTATCCCCTTGGATTCCTCAGACATTAGTATAATGCCTATCACAGTAAGTCCCTAAATGCATTTGAAAGCGATTTTGGCAACCGTTTTGATTTGGGTTATAAATGGCAAGGCTTGTGCTAGTCCTATACACTACTCCCTTTTCTCTTTTGACTGAAGGATTTTAGTTGAAGTTTTGTTTTTCTTGTGTGTGTTGTCGATACGGTTTCCGACTTTACATGTATATAATGTAAATTATACATGTAAAGTATTATACATGTATATTCCTTACTTTACTACTTTGTAAGGGTGTCCTTCTGTTCCTTATTCATACTATTGTGTGCGTCTTTTGCTTTGACGTTTGTACGGAGATTGGCCTCAGATATTTTTCGGCTCCGGGAGTGTTTCCTAAGGAGTGAAAGTCAACTTTAACCGGGAACTAGGAGTCATAATCCCCCTAGGCCTTTTCGAATTTCCCTGTTGCCTTTTCCCCTTTTTTATTTCATTTGTAGAACTTTTCTCTTCTATAAATATATATAATTTATATATATATATATTTATATATATATATATATATATATATTTTCAAAAAGAAAAGAGGTATGGATGGAAACAATATACCAAAAGATGGCCGGGGGGAGTTGTGACCCCCTCACCCCGGTTAAGCATGCTTTGCGTCGCGACAACACTCCCGGAGAGCCGGTATATTGCAAAAAAGAATACGAATGTATCAATTTGTAAGATGTAAATAAACAACATACACAAACAAATATAAGATATAATTGTCGAGATCCAGCCCTATCGAAATTCATCAACAGTAAATGTTTGAAATATATTTAAAAAGTGTTTGAATAAAGTGTTTCAAACTTTATTCAAACACTTTTTAAATATATTTCAAACATTTACTGTTGATGAATTTCGATAGGGCTGGATCTCGACAATTATATCTTATATTTGTTTGTGTATGTTGTCTATTTACATCTTACAAATTGATACATTCGTATTCTTTTTTGCAATATACCGGCTCTCCGGGAGTGTTGTCGCGACGCAAAGCATGCTTAACCGGGGTGAGGGGGTCACAACTCCCCCGGCCATCTTTTGGTATATTGTTTCCATCCATACCTCTTTTCTTTTTGAAAATATTTTAATCCTCTTTTTAGTGCAGCTTTGCGCCTTTTAAGTGTGATTTCAGATGATTTTGTAATGTTGTATTTCACGGTGTTTTCATATTATATATATATATATATATATATATATATATATATATATATATATATATATATATATATATATATATATATATATATATATATATATATATATATATATATATATATATATATATATATATAATTGAAGATTTTTATGATTACTTGTAATATATATATACCCGAGAAATACCAAAGAAAATTGTTTATAAACTGAAGGTAAAGGTAATAAATTGCAAATCAGAAGCCAAGTGTAGCACGATGAGCTAGGCAAGAAGTTTGGAAATTGAATAAATGGAATCCAGTGAATATAAAAGGAATAAAATGAATATGAAAAGCATTTCTGAAATCATGTACGTTATCAAGGGCCATACATGTTTCATTAATGCTGATTCTCGTTTCTGTTTACACAACTGTAAAATGTATTACAGAAATAATGTACATGGCCCGCCGTAGAAGAAAAGACAAAGTGGATCAAATACACAAAAAAATCAAACATGAATATAAAATATTCTGTTACACCAGCTTGTGGCTAATTATTGAAATGAGGATGCAAAGTATTATAAAGTAATATCAAAAGAATATAATGAAAATTAAATGAAAATATATCTACCCCTAGTACTGTGGTACTTCTGAAAAAGCATGTGTATTACCAATCATCTCAGAACTGGTCACATTGAATTTTTAGTTACTGACTAAGCAGTTTTCGCAAAGCAGGTTAAAGTGAATTATACGAATTGTTTAATTGTGAGAAGAAGACATGGAGATTATGAATTATTTAGAAATGCTAGAGTATGATCTGTCAATATGTTGCTGTAATTGTTGCAAGTTTTTGAATTTAAATTTAAAATGTGTTTTAATAAAAGAAAAAATAAGATTGGGCGGATAGTTATTTGTGATAACGGTGTTGATGAATTTATGAAGATGTTCTTTGTAGTAACAAGGTGTGCTTAACATTTTGATTCTTAATAACTGGTTATTAATAATATTTCTATATACAGATTTGGAAAGATTGGAAGAGAAATGTTGAAGTTTATTTACTTTGAAGTTATAAGTTTCTGTTTTGTCATAGATTTTAAATTTTATTGTATTTGCATTTTTAACACTTTACAACAAAGTTGAAAAGTGTTTATGACTTTGTTCATTCTGTCTGTCTGTCTGTCTGTCTGTCTGTCTGTCTGTCCGTTAGCACGATAACTGCCGTAAAAATGAGTTTATCAAAATGAAATTTTAGTATGTTGTTCAGACGGTCTGTAGGACCTATGGGAATATAAATAAATAATATCACCCAATTAGTTTTTTATTGAACCCGGGTTGAAAAAATGAAATACATTGAACCCTATGGGACCTAATTTTTCAAACATTTTTTAAGTAAATTTAAAATTCACGAATTGCTTCGAAATTTTTAGGAAATATTCACATTATCCCATAGAATATATAAAAAAAAATTAAGTAAAATATGTTAAGTAGTTTTTTAATTAAAAAAATTATTTAATATAGGGAAAAAAACAAATGCAATTAAATTCTGACTTTGGGATATCTTCCAGAAATAAAAGAGAGAGATATTATATAATAAATATCTCTCCATTTGTTTAAACGTTTTGCATATGGGAGTGGCTTCATATTTTAAAATAAATTTGGTAGATAACAATTTTTCATTGTTTTTAAATTTTATATAACTCTTCATGATAAATTTAATTGATGGCATTTTAAATGCACTTTCCTACGTCCTAGAGAGTTAAAATTTGGTACACAGCTTAAATTTGTTGAACATTTTATTCGACAAAAATTTGATGGATCTTTAAATATAGATCATACATTTTTTTCAAAATGGCCTGAAAATAATCCCCGTTCACTTCTATAAATCATTGTTGTAATATTGTTAAAAATTCTGATGTGGACAGCACATGTCTTTCTCTGCAGACTCATATTCGTTCTCTTTATTTATTCAATGATAATTTGAGTTTATCTGCACAACATAAGTATTTTAAATGACATTGAATTTACACGTTAAACTTAAATTTGGTTCTCATTTGATAGCTGGACTTATTGTCAAAGGTGGCGTAGCGAAAACGCGAAAAAACTAGAATATCTCAAGAACGGCTAGTCCTAGAGTAATGGGGTTAGTCTTATTCTTTTTGTTGTCAAAAATCACATATAAAATAGGAATTTAATTGATATAATTGAGCACACGTAGTCTTTTATTTTTATATATAACGATTTTTGCTGGCCATTTCGCAAAAATAGCCCGTTCCTTTTTCCCGAATCGTAGTAGAATAACCTACAAATGATTTATATACAAAATTTTGTTAAATTTGGTATATAAATCACTTGTAGGTTATTGAAATATTATACACCAAATTTTGTTAAATTTGGTTCATTAGTTTTTAGCTAGAGTGGATAAAGGGAATTTCTGCGGCCATTTCGCAAAGAAGGCAGATCCTTTTATTACGAATCGTACTATAATCTAATGAACATCAGGATTTCCCACAAAAAACATACCTTCCAAATTGTATGAAATTCGGTCCATTAGTTTTTCAATTAGAGTGGATGTAATATCCACACAGACACACAGAAACATACACAGATACACCCTTACACACACAGACGTCTTCCTAAAACTAGTTTTTTCGTGTTCTAGAAGTCCCAAAACGTGTAGATCCTTTGAAAGTTCGAGTTCCGATCTTCGGCACGATCCCAATACTTTGAGTACATACACATACACATATATATTATCTGTGTATCTAAATTCCGTGCCTATGCAATTACAATAGTTGTGATTTTAAATGATCCCTAAACTTTTATTATTTCTTCAAGGAAGCCTAATTTTAACATATGCAGAATTCAAATATCTCAAGCGATTGTAAGATGAATTACATAAGAATTGCTGAATTTTTTTCACACAAAATTATTTAGCTCTGGAGTCTGGAATACAAGTTATATGAATGAAATATTCATTGATTTTGCATAAAGAATCATATGATTTATATTTCGATACAGTTTTAAATATTTAAGTATAATAAATTACTGTAGTACTGTGATAATGTAAAAGATATTACCACTGAATGAATCACATTTTAGAAATTTTTAAATGAAATTACATTTCAGTTGGAAAGTGTTTCATAATCAATGCTTATGCATGATTGATCTTTCTTGTTAATTGTTAAACTAACGTCTAGAAAATTGATCCAGTTGGATGTATATACATTTTCAATGAGTTGTAGATTAGGTGGATAGAAATCAAAATTTAATTCATTAGCCTCATTAGTAATTCCAATAATAATAAGATCATCAATATATCTGTACATTATATGACTGTTGAATAGGCTCTGATTTTCGTAAAAATGTAGATAAAGGTTGGCCAGTATGGTGGATGATTTACCTTCCTGTGGTATTCCTTTATTTAATTTGTATATGCTTTTTCCTTGAACTATATACTGTTTGAACAGAATGAATTTTAATAAAGTTTTGAATTTTGGAAATGATATGTTTTTGGCTTGAGTGAATTGCTCATATAAAAGAAGTATGACTTTATATAAATCATTAATGTCTATATTATTAAATAGGTCTTTGAAATCAAAAGTTTTTACATCATGTATGTAAGGGATTAGTTTTATTTTATTGATAAGTTCTATACTATTTTTGATTATATGTGTTTTTTGTGCAGTAGAATAATCATAAATTTGATTGAGTATGATTAGAAGTTGTTTGTCAGCTGCATTGGTATATGAATTAAAACCTATAGTAACTGTTCTAAATGAAATAGGTGTTTTATGGAATTTAGGTATGAGTACCAAGTAAGGAAAATTGAGATTGTATTTTTGTTTAAGAAGTTTGTAGTAAGCTATTATTTGTTTATTTATAACATTGATATGAGTGTATAAAGGAGTTAAAGAAATAGAGGTACTGAGTTGCAATTTAAGTTCGTCCAAACAAAATTTTTTGCAAAAAAACGCATAATAACTGGATGCCTTGTCAACATATGTGATTACAAATTTGTCTTGTAGTGACTTGATTTCTTTAACGATTTCTTGGTAATTATGCTTATATATTGGAATGGGAAACTGTTGGATCAAATGTTTTACATGCGTGATTTGTACTTTCCAGCTCTTGAAGGCTTCAAATCGGCAGTGGGATTTACCTGACATTTTAAATATGTATTTGTCTAGATCAATGTCAAAATGTTGTATTATTTTCTTTTTATTATAAAGAAGAGGTATTCTGTATTTGGATCCATAGCTTAGAAATTGTTTGAGATGAGGTTCCTGTATTAAATCAAGATTTCCGGTGATTATGTGTCCATGTATTAATCTCAGGTCTATAATAAACAAGCAGTATTAAATAAATTATGTAGATATACACATTCCATATACTACACCTTGCGCAATATTTGCTGCTAAGTTTGTAATATTGTGAAGTGATTATTTTTAATAAATAAGTTGTTTAAATATTATAATGTTTAAATATATATATATATATATATATATATATATATATATATATATATGTGTGTATATATGTATATATATGTACATATATATACATGTACATATATGTATATGTATATATACATATATATATAGATATATACATATATATATATATATATATATATATATATATATATGTATATATATATGTATATATGTATATATGTATATATATATATATATGTATATATATATATATATATATATATATATATATATATATATATATATATATATATATATATATATATATATATATATATATATACATATCATCGAATTTGGGCTGGTGCTGTTTATTTTCTTCTCTTATCGGCATTATGGCCGAGAATTAGCCTCTATGGTGATGTTAATATTAGTTGAATTTTTTATTACTACATATTTCTAATATATATATATATATATATATATATATATATATATATATATATATATGTACAGATATATGCATTCCTAAAATTTCAATAAAAGCAATGATAGCAAGAATTTAGCTTCATTAGAAACAGTTTGAAGGAAGCAACCTTTGAAATTAATTTGAAGACTGGATTCCATAAAAGTTTATTAATTACTCAAAGGTTCACAGGTTTCCTTGAGGAAATGTTCAAAGGAAATTCTTCAAGTGGTTAAATGCGTGTAAGTTGGAATAGTGAGTTATTTGATGACTCTTCTTCGGAATTAAATGTATAATTACCGAAAACTTCAGTTCACTGCTAAAGAAAATAAGACGTTTGTAATTCATTTAAAAATACAAAATAAGCAAAAGCCTCATTAAATTTTTAAAGATTTCAGAGATGTTATTCGTCTGAAATTCTTCAACTCGACTGGGAATTAAACAATTGAAGTTAATCATGAGGAATTTGTGAGAGTTTGACTTAGCGCATTATCTGTATTTGGACGCGTTTTAAACTAATTATATTACTTATATTTTATCTTTTATAAAAGTTCACATTTTCCGCAGGATTTCTTTGGAAACGCTCAAAAGAAATTCCACAAATGGTTAAATGGGTGGAAATTAGAATAATGAATTATTTGATGATTCTTCTGCGTAGTTAAATGTACAACTATCGAAATAGCCAATTTAGTGATAAAGAAAAAAATACATTTGTAATTTGTTTAAAGACAAGAAATATGTAAACCCTCTTTAAAGTTTCAAAGATTTCAGTGGTGCAATTCGTCTGAAGTTCTTCAGGTTAATACACATATTAAGCAGATGAAGTTAATCGCGGAAACTTTGTGAGAGTTTGACTAAGCGCATTATTTGTATTTAAAAGTGTTTTAAACTAGTTGTATTACTTATCTGATTATATTAATTATTTGCTTTATCCGTTATAAAGGTACACAATTTTCTAAATATTCAGTGTCGAAATATGAAATTTGATATTAACGCGATTTTTCTACCATTTGTTCTATCTTGGTTATTGTGAAAACCTCAAATGTCTTACAAAAATATATCGTGATAGGACATTTAATCAATTAACCGGTTGGTAAAATACGTACGCGATTAACAGGACAGACGTTTATAATTTACGTTTGAATTATATACATTATATTTACAGGAAGAAAATATTAAAGTTCAATGTTTCTTTAATTTTAGTGTAGGAAGTAAATTGAAAGTTTGAAATACTTATTATTGAATTATTCCATTCTCTTGATTTAATAAATGTTTTAATTGCTTGCAAGAATATTAATATATTTGTAAATACATGTTTGCAACCCTAATAATTAGTGTCACAAAATATAAAATTATTTAAATTAGATAAATTAAAGTTATTTTTACTTTTCGTGAATGTCTATATTATGCAATCGTTAAAACAGTATAGAAACCGATTTAAGTTTTATTTTTATTTTTGCATAAATTATTTCTCCCAATTTACATAATTGTGTGGTTATAAACTAGGCTTTTTTTAAGTTAAATTCACGTAGCTCATAGATAGAACACCCAGGTTCGATTACTGCATAGCAGCTAGAGCTTTATAGTTGTTCTAAATGCACGTTTTATGTTGATTAAACAGATGGCCGAAGTACTCAGTTAACCGGGAATCTAAAATGTATTAGAGTCCGATCACTAAAATCAGTATTACTTAATTATGATTTATTTTTTTCTAATATGTAGTATTGTGAAAGTATTGTTTTCTTGAAAATTTTCGATTTCGAGATTTTGATGACAATATACGTTCAAAGATCTTCTCAACACGTTTTTACTATTTTTGGACTGATGTCTATCTGTCTGTCAGTATGTCTGTCAGTAAGTCAATCAGTCATGCAGTGTGTCTCTCTTTCAGTATGTGTGCATGTATGTCTGTCTCTCTGTCAGTCAATCAGTCAGTCCGACTGTCTGTGTGTCCGATGTCTTTGGCTGATTTTCTTTTTGCACACGATAGCAGCCACAAATATTAATAGATTTTCACGAAACTTTATATCTGGCTTTACTATAAAAATCTAGAACTTCATAGAATTTTTTTTAAATCGAGCAAATTTTACATATTTTTAACCTAGCATCATAGGACAAAATTTAACATAATCATGCATAAAAGGATATATGTATGGCTCAATGATTAAGATGCTTCATAGTTTCCATCATTATTGTGAAAAATAGCGGCAATACAATTTTTTTGCTCAATTGAAAAAAGTTTATGCCCGTTAAAATGGCGGGTAACACGTTATTCTTTTTATCATTTGGACTCCTGATACCGATTTTTCAAATTTTTGCTTGAAAAACTCGTAAAAGATGAGTACTAGTATGAAAAATTCGGGTTGAGTTACACTGCAGTTATTTACATTTAATTTATGCACTTTATTTACAAAATCAATTAAATGTCTTTAATCACCGTTCCACAAAATTTAATAATTTAACACTAATAAGTAACACGATATCCACTTGCTGTTTGTAAATTTTCAGCAATTAAATAAAGATACCTGAAATCCAGCATCATTAGAACAGTTTCGGAGAAGCAGACTTTGAAATTCATTTAAACACTTCCATAAAAGTTTAGTTATTATTAAAAGTTCCCATTATTCATTTGGAAAATGTTCAAAGAAAATTCCACAAGTGGTGAAATGCGCGGAAGTTGAAATTATGAGCTATTTGGAAAATATTCTTTGGAGTTAAACGTATAATTATCGAAAAGTTAAGTTCACAACTGCGGAAAATTATACATTTGCAATTCCTCTAACAATGAGGAATAAGTAACATCCTCATTAAAATTTCAGTGATTTTAGTGATGGAATTCCGTCTGAAATTCTTCAGCGTGAATGCATATTAGACAAATGAAGTTCATAATGAGGTATTTTCGAGGGTTTAATTACACGTATTTACTGTATTTCTGTATGTTTTAATCTAATTGTATTATTTTCATTTATATGTTGTAAGTTTTCGCATTTTTCTGAAAACTAAGTGGCAAACATAAAATAAATATAACTTTAAGATCATGAATCGGAATTTCTCAACTTTCAGTTCCATTAAATTAATCAAGAAATATAAATCACACAGAAGGCATTGATTTAAATGCACTTTCCAAATGAAATGAAATTTTATCTAAACATCTCTAAAATGCGATATATTTAGAGGTGATATTTTTTAAAATATCACATTACAATAATATGTTTTACTTATTAAATTAAAGCTTCATTGGAGAAGGTAATGCTATAAAATCATCTGCTTCTCTGTGTAAAATCAATGAATATTTCTTTCATATCACTTATATTCCAGACTCCAGAGTTAAATAAATGTGTGTTAAAATATTCAGCAATTCTTATACAACTCATCTTACAATCATTTCATTTATTTACATTCTGCATACGTTAAAATTTGGCTTCGTAGTAAACATAATCAAAGTTCAATGATCATTTAAAATCAAAAATACTGTAATTGCGTAGGCACATAAGTTTTACTTATTAAATTAAAGCTTCATTGGAAAAGGTATTGCTATAAAATCGTCTGCTTCTCTGTGTAAAATCAACGAATATTTCTTTCATATCACTTATATTCCAGACTCCAGAGTTAAATAAATAAATGCTTTATGAAAGCTCAATGCTTTATGCATGATTGATATTTTTTCGTTTATTTATTTTAATTGGACTTTAGGATTTGTATATAGACATACATATTACAAAGCCTTCTTGGTCAAATATGCCCTTCATTTTCTATTTCTAATGTGTCCATTAAATGAAACGAATGTTTGAATTGTTTGATAAATTCACACATTGATGAATAAAGTTTTAGAGATTACACGCCATAAAACATAATTATCTCAAAGCGTTAAAAATCCCGAAGGGAAGAAATTCAAAGAAAATGTTACAAGTGGTTATATAATTGAATGCAGGAAAAATGTTCAAGTTGAAGATGCTTGAAGTAAAACGTAATGATAGTGAAAAAACCTATTCCTGCCACGCGTAATTATGAAATTTTTGATTCGTTTAAACATCATACATTTGTTAAATGCTAATTATATTTCCAAAATGCTGCAGTATCTTAAATTTGGTGTCATTTACAAGTACGAATAGATATTTCCCAATGGCAAGAGAAATCCCTATGTGAGTTCATATCAGATCTTTTGTTTTAGAGTCACTGTAAGTAATTATTCCATTTTTTAAAATTTCGACTATCATTTTCATCTATTCACTTCTGATCGCATAAAGGACTTTATTTGCATAAAGCATTGAGCACCGAGTTTCAGCTCTTTGCGTTGTATGGTAGTCCAGATCGAACACGTGAAATATGTTGAACGAAGGGACAATGTTAGCATGAAGTTAATATGAAGTAATAGTTAATATCAATCAATAGAATCAATAGTTAATATCAATCATGCAGTTAATATTACATTTATTGTTAGCATGAAGTGTGAGGATGAAAGGTAATTTTCATAAAAAATATAAAGACATTTTTAACTAGATGTTTTTATAAATCAATGTGGTAAATGGAATATTTTGTGTTAAAACTGTTATTATAAATCAATAAGAAATTTTTTTTCTGTGTTTTTTCACCAATGTAATATCAGCCGTGTTCATGCGGAGTACGATCACGTTAAACATGTGGGTCCGAAAGTCCTTCCGAGAGGTTGGTGGTAGGGGAAGGAGGGTACGGTCCCTGTGGATGCCTCCCCCACTGGGTTCCGGTCTAAATTGGGTGGCACTTCCCGACCGTCCAAACAGTTACCTTACACCTTTCTGGTAGGTCGGACGGTCTGGGTTTCAACAACAACAACCAATGTAATATCAAAACATTTTTCATGCTTTCCTCAAAATATTAAAACATGACATGTCTCTTTTTTACATTTAGCGATTCAATTAATGTATCAAAGCAGCATATGAACGAAATACAGCTAAATCAAATTCCATATTTTGAAGTATAATACTTCGTGTGGTAAATGGGAGTGAAAAATACTTCGAGAGGAATCCCACGGGGGAAAAGTACCGAAATGCCACAAGTATTGAACATTATTTTCTTCCGAAAGCAATTTAGTATAATCAGTTTCTCTTCTTTTTTCATTTACGTCTGTTTTTCTGTATTATATTCCATATTTCTGCTTTTTGAAATGGTACTGTTATTGAAATGAATTGTTAAATCGTTTTAGAAACGTTAAATCATTTTTATGCAGGATTTATGCATGTAATGTTAGGGTAATTGGTATTACCATCCACTAAAAATCTTAATAAATGATAATACCAATTACGATTGTGTGAGACCAGAAAGTGTTCTCACATTTGATGAGACACTTTTATGTGAGTATTTATGGTGGCCAGAACGGCAAACAAGGCAGTAGTCTGGCTGGCACCAAGGTTTTTTACGACTTGAACCGAAAGGTCAGAATACTATAATTTTAGGGGTGCCATACCAGAGGGGCTGAGCTGGGCCGTACTAAATGTGCAATGGTGCAATTGGGTAAGGTGTAACCAATAAGAGCCAAAAAGAAGTAAAGGCGGAGTTACTCCCCCTCCACACCACCACCACCACCGAGGAAAACCCCAGTCTGTGACAAGGAACGAGATCAGACATTGACGAAGAAAGTAATGGATTTTCAGACATTGGAGAAGACAGTTGGATTTTGACTTAAGAGACAAGAGCAGACCAGAAATAAGACAATCATGACTTTGTGACTTAAAAATGCGATATACTAAAATGACTTAAGGAAGATGCTGGTGAACAGTTGTTCAGAGTTGACTGGTGCAGATATGTTATGTGACTTGTGGATAGAACCGCCTAATAGCATGAAATAAGTGGAGTGTGTCAGTTAGTAGTATTCAATGAAGTTACGAGTGGGCATTACACTTCGAGTTGATGCGGTAACTACAGACGAGATTGACAAAGTGCTGCTAACAAGGCCCAGATTGAAGGTATGTGTTCATCAATCATCCACAGGTTAATAAATATGTTAGGTATATAGTTTAGGGTCTCACGTGCTCCCCTCTCACATTCTATCTTAATAAATAATTAATAGGAAGATTAGTTAATGTATTGGAATTGAATACGTATTTTTTTGTGTCTTTAATAAATGTTATTGTGAGACCAGAATATGTTCTCACATGAGACATTTTTATTTGTATTATTTATGGTGCCCAAAACGGCTAACAAAGCTGTAGTCTGGCTTGCGCCGTGGTTTATGAGGACTTGAACTTTGAGATCATAAAACTATAAATTTAGGTGTGCCAGACCAAAGGGGCTGAGAGGGGGTGAAATGATGCCATTGGGTTGAGAAGAACCAATGAGCGCCAAAGGGAAGACGGGCGGAGCTACCCCCCCCCGCCGAAGGAACCACAGCTTGGATAAGAGGAAAGAAATCAGAGTTCGGAGCCACTCACCCCAGAGTTCTGGACGAAATACACGAGTTTCAGATATAGACGAAATGAGAGTGTAGTAGCATACGAAAGACAACGAGAAGCATAAATGGAGATCAGACATGAAAAGAAAATAATCACGAATTTTGACTTAAAGTACGAGTAGTTGTTGAGTGTCCCGTAGAGGTAATCTATGTGCAAGTGCATTATAGTACGAGTAGGAGCCACACACCCCAGAGTTGTGGCAAGACTGATGCAAGCCTTGGAGAGATGATAAGCCCAAGATTTAACTGGAAGGTATGTGCTCATTATAACAGGTTCTAGACACCATCGTAAAACTAATAATTCTGGTCGCATATGTCCCCTCGCTAAAATAATTAAATGAAAATTGATATGAATGAAAATTGATGTTATTGATAAATTTACGTTGTTAATAAATGATATTATTTAAGTTTAAATAGTCTAATCTTTTTATATTAATTAATAATTCTTTTCAGAACTTACACAAAAGGTAAAAATAATTGGAGGGTTTATTGCGGCACAACAAAGAGCAATGAACGTTAAATGTTAATTCAACTATATATGAATTTACGACAATGTTAAGGTGATTAAAATTAATGAATTTAATAACTTTAAGTGTAACTGAGATAAGTATCGCCACAGTTATTGTTAAGTTTAAATTGGTCTAATCTTTTTAATAATTTATAAAATTCCTTTACAGGACTCACACGAAAGGAAAAATAATTGGGGGGTTAATAGCCGCACAACATAGCAATGTACATTAAATATAATTCCACTATATGAGAATAACGGCGATGTTAATTAATGAATTTAAAAATAAATAATACTAAATTAATGTTAATTATAAAGTTAAACTTTAACATTATTTTATTTCGGTTGCCACAGATTGATAACATCAGTTTATTTTCTGGTATTTTAAATTTAAATACTAGAGAAATTATTGATATTTTAGAAACAAGAGGTTTTTTTAATAATTATTACACTTTTAAATGCAATGCCTGCTCAGACAAAACGGGAAATTAACTTAAATAAATAATCAGGAGATTTGCGAAGGAGATTTCGTATAGTGGCAAATGGTGTTATCCGTTTTTGATGAAAATATTAAGCATGTTTATTCTATTTGACCTAATTATTATTTCATACGGCCATACAAATTTTTGGAAAAATTAGAAGTGGCATATCCAGAAACGAGAGTAATTATATCTAGTGATCCCGTTATACCCCGTGGCATGCGATGCTGAATCCATATCATTCATCATCTAAACCCATTATATAGCCAATCCTTAGAAATAAGTGCTTCGATGAAATATTTTACCCGAAAACAAAAAAAATAAACAGAAAATGGAAATCCTTAGCGAATTCCTCTGCTTATCCCAAAATGTGATGCGAATTCATATCAGTCATCATCTAAGCATTATTTATAGTAAATCTTGATAAATAAAGGTTTCAAAATATTTGGAACTGGAAGTGAAAGAAAGAAGAAATAAGTGGCAATATTTAATAAACTACTTGTTGTGACACGTCACAACACTTTATTTTATTATTCCAAATTAACTTATTTTTTATAAATCATTAAATATTTTATTTTACTTTATTATTATTCCAAATTATCTTATTCAAAATTGCTTTTATTTTATATATCCATTAATAGACCAATTGTCTCTTTTATTAATTTTAATTATATTGTGCTGCAGTATTCATATGCTTATGTATGTGTATGACATCCACTTTCTTACTGAGGTAAAATGACACCCGTTTTCGACAGTTGGTAAATCCGGTTTCAGGTGATACGTGGATCCTTTTAATCTCCTTGGTTGAGCGAGAGTTAAGTTTTTGTCTGATGGCAACTTCCTGTTTAGGCGGGAATTTCTTCTCTATGGAATAACTGCTGAGCCATTCGCTTCTCTCGATTTTTCGTGGAGTGTGAAGGTGAATTTTATGTGGGGGTCCCCTTTAGGGGGGCGCCTCGTGCTTTGCCATTTTTTTTTTTTTATTATTATATCCATGTGGCTTTAAGTGCTGAAGATGAAGTATTTTTTTTTTACGGATTGAATATCAATATATATTTGTTTTGTGTTTTTCTGTTTATGAATTAAGTCTGAATCTATTGAATTTTTATTACTTGTGGAATGTATATTTTACAAAGTGAGAATGCAGGAGTTTAATATCAAGTGGATTTATTATAAATTGATTGTTACATCAAATATCTCATCGATCACTATTTATTAAATTATTTGAACCAAGTTGGAGAGTTTTATTTGTTTCTTAGTTTGATAACAGCATTTTTCTCTATGGATATAATCTGTGGATTTGATTTTTGTCAATATACTGTGCAGTTCTGGTCTTATATTCTTCTGAAAGAATTGTTATGTTGGACATAAATTAGACCTAATTATTATCACCATCTTTCATCTGCCTTTTGTGGATTATTCAAAAAAAAGATTTGCTCGCAGAAAAAATAAAATAACCTAACAAGTCATCATGATGATTGAAATATTAGTCATTTTTTTTATTTTTTTGGCAAGGAATGATGTTAAGACAGCAAAGTGCATATTGGTATCTCTGTGTGCAGTTTCATTCTACATATTAGAACCGTGTCCTGCTATAATTTCCATTTTTCTTTCCGCACGGTGTGTTTGAAACTTTATAGTGAAGCAGAAAAGGGGCTATAGATGTAGCCATTATCATTATGGAATCATGTGACTTTACACATTATGCTTGATGAATATATATACATAAAAAAGAAAATCGATTTGGTTAAAGTAACTTTGACTTTAAATGCATATATTATTTTATTTGAATGACTGAATAATTAGTGGTAACTATAGTCGCAAGGTGAAGTTATAATTCTATTGAGTCATTTGATAAAGAAAATTTAGAGTAATGAATTAAAGTTGCAGGTAAGAATTTTAAGGCGCTCACATACAAGTATGGTTTAATTTTAAAATAACACAACGCAATGTTTTATATTCAAAATTCTATTCCCCATTATACGATCCCATTCCATTAAAATTAACTATTTAATTAATTCCCTTTCATTTTAATTGTATGTGAGTGTCCGACCCAATCAGGTGTTGAGATATGATCATTCGATTGATTTTATTCTTTAATTAAGTCTTTTGAATGGTTGTATCACAACATCTGGTTCTCTATTTCTGGCGCCGTGATTTTTAGCGGTGATAATTATATATTTTGAATAAATTTTGAAATTTAGAATTGATAAATAATTTTGATTAATAAAAAAAAAAAAAAAATTATTGATAATTTAATATAATTGACATTCGCACAGTGTTTTAATATTTTATTTTGGTCAATGTATATTTTTAAAATTTATATTATGTTTATCTAATTACACATTTTGATTTTATTGATGTCAATAATTTTGTTTTAAGCTAAAAATATACTTCTTACTATCAAATTTAAAGTTTTACATAAATTCATAGTAAAAAAATTTTATTTTAATGTATTTGAAATATAAGATTTAACTAAACTTTTGAATGGTGCACAATTCTTGATTGATAAAATTTGAAAATTGATATTTTATTATTTTAAGCACCAATAATTTTTTTTCTGATTAGTTTTATTTATATGATGTGTTCAGTATTGTATTATGTAAGTTTTTAATTGATATATTTTTATACCTTTAACAACTCAAAAATTTTTTTTTAATATCATTGTGATTACTTTAGGTGTAAAATTATACTGTTTTTATCTTGGGTATGAGCTATTGACTAAAAAAAAAAAAAAAAATTTTATTTTGATAAACTTTATATCCCTTGGATATCCGAATAAAATTCAATATATAAAATTCAATTTATTCTTTGAAGCTGGACTTCAATTGTATAAATTCTTTAAAATTTAATTTGATTTATGTCGAAGAGAATTGTTCTCTTGTTTTATTTTTTTTTGGAGATTTTGCGCCCTCCACTTTGGTCAATTTTTAGAGATCTAAATCAAAATAAACTAAAATAATAAATTTGCTAAAAAAAATTTTTTTTTCTCAGCAATAACAATAGAATTTTTAAAAATACTAAACTATTAACTATTAAATAAAATTTTAAAATATAGGTATAAAATAAGTAAAAGTGTTTGTTTTTATTTATGTGTTTTAATTTAAATAGTAGTAACATTAGTTTACTACAGGACATGTGATTTTTTTGTATTGGCAATAGTAGTGAATTCATTCATTTTTGCTACAAAATTGCATTGTTTGTGATTTTTAATTACAAATATTCTGAGCGGCTTTTGTTTTGAGATTTTTTTTCTAATTCATTGAAATTTTCGCTGGAAACAATAGCTAGTGCTTTTTTTTGCTCTTGTTGCAATTCACTTCCAATCAGGAAATGTTTAGGCAATAAACAAATATCTTATTTGATAACTAAGTAATCACAAGTGTTTATGTATTGTCAGTTTATAAATCATAACTGATACTCTTTTGCATTATTAATTACTCTAGATATGAAATTGTATTATATTGTATATTTATATTTAATTGTATGTGTTCTTTATTTAAATTGAAAAAAGTAATCTAAAATTAATTTTAATTGGCTAAATTAAAAGGTATAGCAATCAATGTTAATGCTTAAAACACAGTATTAAAAATATTTAAAAGAGTTATCTAAAATAATTAATCTGAGTTAATTTAAAATATTAATCAATTTGAAATATTAATCTAAGCGTTATTTACAAATTTTGACAGGTTGATTATGAAATATTTTGGTATTTATTTGTGCTTTATAAAATAAGTAAAATAATGAAATTTTAATTCATATTTAACATCCACTTTGGCAAACAAAAAAAAAAACAAAAAAACTTTGTTGATTTATTTGCAAAATTTAAAGTTACAGTTGTTGAGTGCAGTTACAGTTGTCGCAAGTTTTTTTTTTATTATTTTAAAATGTTAGTAAATTAATAAGTTAAAAGTAAATTTCTGGCAAGGAATATTCTATTAAATCGAGTGCTTATTTATATATGATTGATGTTTATTAAATGAGAGGCCTATATGTCAAAGAGTGACATTTTAAAAAAAAATGATTTTTAGAAAAAAATATATGTATGAATTAATTATTGGCCTAATAATCCCATGGAGCATAGACTCCTAATTATGTTATTGTGTTATTTTACAATTGAAGTTCATAAAACTTCAAATATATTATTTTATTTTGTTTGGGATTATATGAAAAATGTTGTATTATGTGTTTGTTGTTTAAATATGGCAGAACTCGAATTAGATTATTATATGAGAAAAGGTTTTGATTATGTTTATATTTTCCTTGCATTAATTTTAAAACTTACCACCGAAACAAATTATTTTGATAAATTAAACTTTTAGTATTGCTTTAAGCAATTGTTTTTTTTTTTATATATATTGAAGAATTGAGCTAGGATTTGTGTAAAATAGAAAATAAGTATTTTTTTTTATGATGAAGAACTTTAGAATTTTGATAATTTAATATAATTTATTTTATGAACTTTTTTTACAGGTTATTCAAAAACTTCTTATTAAAATTTTTCTTTTATAAGCATTTTTCAGAAAATTTAGCATTAAGCTCTGAACTTATATTTATTTTGGTTATTTATTGTATTTTGAAAGAAAATTTTAAAAGGTTTTCAAATAGGTAATTTATTTTTATTGTAATGTCTGGTATTTCTTGAACATATGTGGGTATCTTCCGACTCTATCTTTTGTTTATTGCATTTGATGATTCATCCATATCATCAAATTTTTGCTAGGGCTCATTTATAGCTCCGACCCGTTCTCAATATTTCAGTATTTATATTTCTGATTGAAAATCTTGATAGCATCTCTGTTAAGTTTTTTTTTTATCAGATAATTGATACATCTCAGCTATTTATTTCATTCTATCTTATCAGTCTTTAATTGCAAATTTTGAATTATTGTCTTTATTCCTCATAAGACATAATCTTTTGTAATTAATCACATAATCTTTATTCTCTACCTGCAGTTTATTTGAATATGTTGTTTTTATGTAGACTTTTTGATTTTAAAATTTTTAAATTCATTTTTGTTTGAAATTCATTTTACATTGTTGAATATTTTCATTTTATGATTCAAATTTGTTAATGGTTTATTTATTTTTATAATGGTTTATTTTCAGGTTTCTGAGGTTAAAATTTGATTTGTACTAATTTTGTTTTTAAATTTCTTATAGTTTCAGCAACATTTTGCTCGGCAATGGAAGTGTTGGAATCTTGGTACAGAATTGGTTGCCAGTTTCATTGTACTTGATATATTGATGGAGAATTGAGATAGTCTGTTTTCAACTCATGAGGGGAGCAGTTTCTTTGGTCCTTTTGCCCTGATCAAGCAGAACAGCCTTAGAAGTGTCTCGGTTTTTCATTGATTTCTGTTGAGGAAGTCTGAATTTTGGTAACATTTTCTTAAAATTTCATTTTATTGAGATATTTCATTTGTTAATATAATTCATTCATTCATGGAATTTCATTTATTGATAAAATTTCGTTTTATTGATAGGATTTTATTTTATTTATAATTAATTCATTAATGAATAGGATTCTTTACATTGATATTTTTCATTTCTTTCATTTCAATTGAGAATTTTATTATTTTGTTTTGGTAAAACAGTTCAGTTTTGAAAATTGTTATGAATCGAGTATTTGGAAATTTTAGTTAATTGATAGTAATTGTTTATTTTTCTTTTAATTCATTTATTCTTACTTGAACTTCATTGGAAAATTTTGGTTTATTTTAAACTTTGTATTGAATTTTTGAATTTCATTTTTATATTATTAAGGACATTATTTTTTGCATTTTGCATTCAATGTTGTGGTTGACTTATGGTCTGATTTTATGGTTCAAATATTGTTAATTATTCTCAGAAACTTAGAATTTGAAATTTTTTTTTTATATTCTACTGGATTTATTAAGTTCATTTGTGATTCTTGTTTTACGATTTGTCCAAATTTTGGATTATAGTTCATTTAAGTCAAATTTATTGTAGTTCATTGAAGTTAAAATTTTTATGGAGTTCATTCTTCATCCTTATTCAAAATTTTATTTGTTTTTGATTGAAATTTAAAAAAAAATTTAGGATTTTTTTTTTGTGGTAGTTAATAATATTATTTATAGTGATGGCAAATTTTTTTACTTTAATGGTGGTATTTAATTCTTTTATGTGGCAAAATTCAATGGGAAATTTTTTTTTTGTTTTATACACTTGCAACTGTACACAGCTCAATTTTTTTTTATATGTACTCAACTCAACTCAGAAAATTTTTTATATGCACTCATATTGAAAACAAAAAAATTCTTTACATACTTATTCATACTTATTTATATACATTATTGATTGTACTCATTTAATTACATTTTAATATCATACTTGTCTCAGGATAATGTTGATTATATTATGTGATCATTTACATGCACTTAGTAGTAATCGATTCATAGAAATTATGTTCATCTACTGTATTCATCACAGATTGTTTTTATATATATGTTGTATCAGGCATTTGTCAGATTTTGACTTTTTTTGTATGAAATTAACTGAATTATTTACATGTAAGGTTAAATTCTTTTTTTTTTTTCTTTTTTTTTTTAGTGAGGAGTTGTAATGTTGTGACACGTCACAACACTTTATTTTATTATTCCAAATTAACTTATTTTTTATAAATCATTAAATATTTTATTTTACTTTATTATTATTCCAAATTATCTTATTCAAAATTGCTTTTATTTTATATATCCATTAATAGACCAATTGTCTCTTTTATTAATTTTAATTATATTGTGCTGCAGTATTCATATGCTTATGTATGTGTATGACATCCACTTTCTTACTGAGGTAAAATGACACCCGTTTTCGACAGTTGGTAAATCCGGTTTCAGGTGATACGTGGATCCTTTTAATCTCCTTGGTTGAGCGAGAGTTAAGTTTTTGTCTGATGGCAACTTCCTGTTTAGGCGGGAATTTCTTCTCTATGGAATAACTGCTGAGCCATTCGCTTCTCTCGATTTTTCGTGGAGTGTGAAGGTGAATTTTATGTGGGGGTCCCCTTTAGGGGGGCGCCTCGTGCTTTGCCATTTTTTTTTTTTTATTATTATATCCATGTGGCTTTAAGTGCTGAAGATGAAGTATTTTTTTTTTACGGATTGAATATCAATATATATTTGTTTTGTGTTTTTCTGTTTATGAATTAAGTCTGAATCTATTGAATTTTTATTACTTGTGGAATGTATATTTTACAAAGTGAGAATGCAGGAGTTTAATATCAAGTGGATTTATTATAAATTGATTGTTACATCAAATATCTCATCGATCACTATTTATTAAATTATTTGAACCAAGTTGGAGAGTTTTATTTGTTTCTTAGTTTGATAACAGCATTTTTCTCTATGGATATAATCTGTGGATTTGATTTTTGTCAATATACTGTGCAGTTCTGGTCTTATATTCTTCTGAAAGAATTGTTATGTTGGACATAAATTAGACCTAATTATTATCACCATCTTTCATCTGCCTTTTGTGGATTATTCAAAAAAAAGATTTGCTCGCAGAAAAAATAAAATAACCTAACAAGTCATCATGATGATTGAAATATTAGTCATTTTTTTTATTTTTTTGGCAAGGAATGATGTTAAGACAGCAAAGTGCATATTGGTATCTCTGTGTGCAGTTTCATTCTACATATTAGAACCGTGTCCTGCTATAATTTCCATTTTTCTTTCCGCACGGTGTGTTTGAAACTTTATAGTGAAGCAGAAAAGGGGCTATAGATGTAGCCATTATCATTATGGAATCATGTGACTTTACACATTATGCTTGATGAATATATATACATAAAAAAGAAAATCGATTTGGTTAAAGTAACTTTGACTTTAAATGCATATATTATTTTATTTGAATGACTGAATAATTAGTGGTAACTATAGTCGCAAGGTGAAGTTATAATTCTATTGAGTCATTTGATAAAGAAAATTTAGAGTAATGAATTAAAGTTGCAGGTAAGAATTTTAAGGCGCTCACATACAAGTATGGTTTAATTTTAAAATAACACAACGCAATGTTTTATATTCAAAATTCTATTCCCCATTATACGATCCCATTCCATTAAAATTAACTATTTAATTAATTCCCTTTCATTTTAATTGTATGTGAGTGTCCGACCCAATCAGGTGTTGAGATATGATCATTCGATTGATTTTATTCTTTAATTAAGTCTTTTGAATGGTTGTATCACAACACTACTCAACTCCATTCAGAAATTGACGATAAATTTATATCAGTCATCATCACTAAATGATAAGGTACATATCATTTCTCATCTTAAGCTGTATATACATCCAATCATCATAAATAAATGTCTCAAGTAAAATAAAACTTTTTGACCTGGATATGGAAATCCTTAGTGATCCCCTCTATTACCTCCGAAATGTTGTTAAATATAATCTTTATCTGCAGTAGATCCTGAGAAATTGACTTTTCAAACATGACTTCTTAGACAATAACATGGCAAAACTTGTGTCATCAAAAGGATCAAATCACAGAACAAAATCACTAACTGGAAATTCCAATAGTAAATATTGAAGTAAAATGGTTTGTGTGAAAATTATTATTATTAAACATGATGAATTGCAACATTAATTATCATAACATTAGACAATTATAATTAGAACATTAAACAGTAAGGAATATTTCCTGTAAAATCCTAACCAATGCAAAGTCAAAACATTCTTATGCTTTCTGCAAAAATATATAAAATCTGACATAGCACCATTTTACATTTGGTATTCAAATAGTGCATATTTAAATGAATTTTTTTATTTGAAAATCTTATTAATAAATATTACGAATTATAACATTAAACACTAAGATTTATAACATTAAACATTAAGTATTGTAACATTAAACATTTAAAATTAGAACTTTAAACATTAAGACTTTAAATTTAAACATTATAAGTTGGAATATTAAACATTAGGAATTATAACACCAAATATTAAAAATTAGAACATTAAGCATTAAGAAAGTTTCTGTAAAATGATTAACTAATCCAAAGTCAAAACATTCTTTATGCGTACTGTAAAATATCTATATAATAAAGAAATGTCTATATAATAAAAGGCAATGTCTGTCTGTCTCTGTGTGTGCCTGTCTGTCTTATACACTATAGGTTCAGCGACGGCGCGTCGGAGAGTTACGAAATTTAGCAATCGGAGACCAGGGGGGGAGGAAGTGACACATCAAAACCGATTTTTAAAATTTGAATTATCTTTCTGTTATTTAATGTTTTATGCGATTTTAACCGTTTTTTCCCCTTTTTACCCTTTTTCTCCACCATCCAGATGTCCTAGAAAAAAACCAATCACACGACCGGAAAGAACAGTCAATTGCGAGTAAAAATATATAAATTTCAAATCTCAGTAACAAATTTTATTATTTTTTTAAACAAAATTTTAAAGATTTTAAAACAAAACTCATTTTCGGCTCAAAAAAAAAACGTACTTCCATTTTTAAATTCTCGCATCGGGAAAGTTCCAAGTATTTCGACTAATAATTTACATTTGTAGAAAGCTCAAACATCAGGCATTCTTACAAGCCCAATTTGGTCAAGAAATAATTATAAATAGCTGACCGATCCTGATTTTAAAGAAATAATGATTTTAAATTTCTCAGAGAATTCTCGGCGAAGTTCCGATTTTCTCCCAGATGCGCGCGCAGCCTGGGACGTCACTCTGTTTACATGGAGATTGTACATCGGGTTAGAAAATTATATGATATTTTGAATGAAGGAATTAAGGGCTTAGAATGTGGTCATTATAAAATTTAAATGATTGAATTATGGTTGCTTGAATTGTGGTGATGTATTTTATACATTGGGTGAAATTATTATATTTATATTTTAAATGATGGGACGATATGGATTTTTGGCCCAAATTGGATTCCCAATTCTGGCCTAGATTGGCTCTTTCCCCCATCACCAACCTCTCGGAATGACGTACAGGCCCACATATTTAACGTGCCAGTACAATGAATAGACACAAGGGCACGAGAGCCTAGTAGTTTGCCGCGCAGGAATTGCATCCGGATGGCCCGATTCCAGCCACTGCTAAAACAGCCGCCGTGGCTACCCGGAGTACGATCCCGTTAAACATGTGGGTCCGTAAGTCCTTCTGAGAGGTTGATGGTAGGGGAAGGAGGGTACGGTCCCTGTGAATGCCTCCCCTATTGGGTTCCGGTCTAAATTGGGTGGCACTTCCTGGTCGTTCAAATAGTTACCTTACACCTTTCTTGTAGGTCGGATGGTCTGGGTCTCACCAACAACTCCACGGAGTAATAGCGCCAGCAAGTTTGCCATGGTCAGAATTTTCAAGGGTAACGATCAGGCTAATCGCCGAAGGCGTCTAGTAAAAAATATGACGTGGCTCCCTTTTACATTTGATATTCCAATAATGAATGTATAAGTGAAATTTATTGTATTACATTTTTATTATTAAACATTAAGAATTAGAACATTAATCAGTGAGGATTAGAACATTAAACATTAAGAATTAAAACGCTAAACCTTAAAAAGGTTTTTCTGTAAAAGTCAAAACATTATTTATGCTTCCTGCAAAATATGTAAAATCTGACGTTGATCCCTTTTACATTTAGAAATCCAATTACCGCATCAAAAATACAACTAGGACGAATCACAATCAAACCAAACTACACACCCTTTTAAGGATTTTGAAGTATAACACTTCATGTGATAAATGTAAGTGAAAAAATATGTCGGGAGCAATCCCACGGGGAAAAAAAGAACTCAAATACCATAAGTACTGAAAAGAATTTTCTTCCGAAAGCAATTTAAGATAATCCGTTTCCCTTTTGCTTCTTATTTATGTGTGGACTTAAGTATTTTATTTTTCATATTTCGGATATTGAAGTGCAACTGTTAGTTAGAAGCAACATTGAATATTTTTAGAAAATTTAAATTATGTCTGTACATGATATATGTTATGTAGGCGTAATCGGACTGTATTCTTCCATTGAAAAATTATAGAAAATATAGATAATTTAGAAACAAGTTTTGTAATAAATATCGCAATTTACAAATGCAATGTCATGCGGTTGGACAGCCCAGTGGTTAGCGCGCGGTGACTGCACTCGGACGAATGCAGTTTGATTCCCGGTTCTGTCCAAACTCTCCCTGTGTTCACTCATTCTTCCTTTTCGTACAGATCAACCAACCTACCAGAAAGGTATAAGGCATCTGTTTGGACAGTCGGGAAGTGCCACACAATTTAGACCAGAATACAGTGGGGGAGGCATCCACAGGGACCTTACCCTCCTTCTCCTACCACCAACTTCTCGGAGGGACTTACTGACTCACATGTTTAACGGGATCGTACTCCGCGTGACCACGGTGGCAGTTTTAGCAGTGGCGGGAATCGGGCTATCCGGGGGCAATTCCTGCTCGCAAACCACTGGGTTCTCGTACCCCTGTGTCTATTCATTGTACTGACACGTTAAATATGTCGGTCTGTATATCATTCCAAGAGGTTGGTGATGTGATGATGGGGGAAGATGGTTGGTGAGAGGAAACTGTCCCTGTGGATGCTGTCCACAATGGGCTCCGGTCTTAATTGGGTGGCACTTCTCAACCGTCCACACAGATACTTTGCACCTTAAGGGTAGGTTGGATGGTCTGGGCCCAAGAAAAAAATGCAATGTCATGCTCCATATATTTATGCTGATTTTCTCTCTTTTCAGGCACCCCACAGAAGCTCCCCTATGATCTAGTCTAGAAGAGTGAATTTCTTCACAAGTATGGTATACTTCCCGGCCGTCCAAACGGTTACCTTACACCTTTCTGGTAGGTCGGACGGTCTGGGTAACAACAACAACAAGTATGGTATTGACACTGAGACAGAACCTAACAAAGCCGGATTTTCGATTCCCTCCAGTGTGCGAAGAAAATAGGTGGTCTTATAAAGTTATTTGCTTCCCTACAGAAGCACATTTATAATCTGGAAGGCTGAATATTTCCACATTTATAGTATGGCTAAGGTGTAGAACCTTCGTGAGACAATTTTTGAATAAGACAACACATTTTGACTCTATGGGGATAACTCTCTCCACAACTCTATGGGGATAAGCGCATCTTCCCAGCAACCAAAAGCATTTTCATTTATACAAACATAGCTTTCACAGTACTGTAAGTTATATGTATAGTTGTGCTTCAATAGGAAAATACAAATAACATTTGTTAACCTAATAATTAGAACCAGCAGTTGTGCAACATAGCAAAAGAGCTACAATGGCAGCCACCTGCTGTATGAATAAAATAAAAATAGCCAGGCTATCAAAATATAATGTTCCTAAGGTATAACAACTCTGGTCTGAATAACAAATAATACGTGAATAAATGAATGTATCAGAAGTACGTATTTATTTAGCTAATATAATTGAGCACTGCGCAACAATCCTGCAAGTTTTTCAAAATTGATCCACGATAAGACAATTTAGTTAGTGCAACATTTCAATCACAACAGAACTTCACTCAGATACCATTCAAATACGCTACAGTTTACTCTATTTTAAAGTTTTATTTGAAACAAAAATACAGACATTAATGTGATAGTGAAAGGGCGGGAGAGATAAATACGTTGGACGCAACCTCATGGGTACAAAGAACGAAATTGCCAAATGTACTCAATGAAATTTTCTTCCGAAAGCAATTTAAAATAATCCGTTTCCCTTCTGCTTTCATTTGTCTGATGCTTTTCGCTTTTTGCAGATGATAGCTTTCTTTGAAGATCAATCGTTTGAATGATATTCAAAAGCTGAATATTTGAAAGATTTAAATAGTTCTGAGGTGTCTATCTTATTTGTACTCATTGGATTTCAATTCAATGGCTTGCATAAGCGATATCATACTAATATAAGCTAATGGCAGCTGAATCGCCATCGCCATTTCTTCAAAAGGTCTTAAATAATTTTCCCTATCATTCATTAAGATACTCTAAACTTTCAGGTGAATCGAACGGTCCGAGTTCCTCCGTAGATAATAGATTATGCACAGTTCTCAACTGTCAGAAATCTAGTTCTTGAAACACTAATGCTATTATTATTATTAATATTAATATTGTAATTATTATAATAATAATTATTATTATTATTGTTATTATTATAAAATGATTATTATTATAACTATTATTATTATTATTATAATTATTATTATTATGTACGAATATTTTATATTATTAATTTCAATTTTCTTATTAGTATTAAAACCTGTCAGACAAAGGCACCAGCAATCTAAAAAGTTTATGTTCTAAAATTTGTGAAAAAATATTTTTTGTTTAAAAGTGTATGCCGTTTAGAGTCGAAAGTAATAGTCTAAGTCGAAAATACGCCCAGTTACGTTCTAGTCCATAGTTGAAGGAGTTGGGTGTCAATAGAATTGGGAGAAATTTTATGCAGCTCCTCATTCTATTCATCCGTAAGAGGAATAAAAACTCCGGTTCCGTTAAATTCGGTCCAGTGGTCAATAGTACAAGTGTGTAAAAATTCAGACTTATAAGCCATTTACGAGCATCTTAGGTGTCTGGAAAATCTAGAAAAGCGTTTAGTATAAAAATTATAATATTGTGGTGTTGAAAATCCTTGACATAGAAAGCTGAATCTTTGGAGACATATAATATCAATTACGTTACAGAACATAACGCAGCCGCATTTTCGAGTTACCTCCTGATGTCGGAGAAAAGGAAAGTTGTATTAGTATATTCAAACCTCAAAAAGACACCCTGGTAACTAGAAGGCAAAATATTTGAACACTTATAGTATCGACGTGAGAGACCACTTCGACTAAAAGAGCTTACAATTTCATCCCAATAGCTCAACGGTATAGAGTCAGCTACTCAGTTCGGAGTTTTAGAGTTCGATTACCTGTTGGGGCAGCAAGGTTCTTTACAATGGCGTTCGAACAAATCAACCCTGTAAGTCAGTGCAAAGATATCGAATGTCTTAAAGCGACCCTAGTACGACTACCACGGATTCAGTGGACTTTGGAAGATTGAGCGCCGATTTCAAATTGAGAGATAATCGACCACGAAAATATTAAAAGCAGGTGGCTAACCTGAGGTAAATATAGCAGGTGGTCATTTAGACTGTCAGTTGCCCGTCAATCTAACATTAGAGGGTGGGGAATGCAGAGTCCATTTCGACTATAAGAGCTTGCAATATAGTCCCAGTAGCTCAGCGGTAGAGAGTCGGCTGGCTAGTTCGGAGATCAATGGTATGATTCCTGTTTTGGGTAGCAAGGTTCTTTACAAACCCTAAAACGTAATATAGTCGGATAATAATACCATGGTCAGATTTTCAACCCACCTCCTGGGGCGATTAATATGTGTTTTTTAAAGTATTTCCATAGACTAAAGCAGCCCAGCGGTGGCTTCTAAGGTTTGTACTCTTATAGTATCGAACAATGAACTGAGTTTAACAGATCCGGAATTTAGACTTTTCTTCCGGAGTGGATGCAAAAAGGGAGAGGGGTAAAATCTCTCATAACTTTCCCGAAGACCCCAATTGGGACATAAAAACTGAAACTCAAATACTGGCCAGAACCTAAATAGGCCATTTATAATTCAGTCAACTATTTTAAACGAGTAGTCCCGGACGCTGTGAAACAAAATAAAACTAATAAAAAATAATGGCCTAATTTTATTTTAGATTGTTAGCTTTCCTTTTTTTGACAAACTTAAATGCTGGCGATATATAGTAAACGACCATTTCTTTTATGAATGACATAAACAAATTAATAGCTTTTTTAACTTGAGACATTTTATTTTAATTAAATAAAAGTATATGTCTTGGGGGTCAAAACAGCAACCGTGTGATTTTACTAAAATAAAATAATGTGGGCATATTAAATATTGTAGAACCGCAGGTGCGATATAAAAAATATTCTAACACGGCAGATGGGATTCAGGTAATGTCTCAAAAAGACTCAGTTTCTAATTGCCAGGGAAACTTGTGAGTTGTGGCGCTAGTTGTATTGTGACCATTTGAGAAGATATCCTGTATAAAAAAACAGAAATGAAGGTGACCGTTTAGATAGCCAATCTCACGTCAATCTGATATATGGGAAATGCAAGATAAAGTTGAATGAAAACATCTAGGAATTACTCCAAAGTAGCTCAACAGTTAGAGCACTATCTGGCCCGGTCGCAGATCCCTGAATTGAAAAATTTTGAGACAATCTGTTCTTTATAATATTCAAATAAAGACACTTAAGATAATTTATCTGTAAAGACATTTGATAAGGATGAAATAACTCTAAAAAAATAGCAAATAACTTCAAGAGAAATGATAGCGCATACATTAAGCTGTTTTAAAATTGTTGAAAAACGGAATGTAACATGTTCCTTAAAATTATTTTCTTACATAACTTCGAGGGATTTTTGTCTTCACAAACTTTCTAAGGAATTAGGGCGTTAGTATTTTAAACGAAAATACTTATATGATGAAATTGATCTTTCAAGGGAAGTTGAACTTTTGAATGATGACCAGAATACTCCAATAGCCAAACACGCCAGAAAATTCCCAACAAGTACAACTTATGTCAGTTTACAGATTATATAACATATTGTATGGATTAAAAAAAGTTTTTGTTTACCTTCCCAAACAAATTTTGATTAATTCAAAGAGTATGCTCATTAAAAAGTTTAATTAACAACTTTGAAACCAGTTTTAAAAAGTCTGATTATAATACAATGAATTTAGTTTTTTAACTGTAAAAAAGTGATGTAAAGATGTACGGCACAATGTTTGTAACGTTAAATTCCACATTTTTCGTTTTTCCAGATGACAACATTTAAACCATTTCATATCAAATTTAACCTATATTTTACCTAACTCTAAATTAACAACTGCCAATATTAATAACATTCTCAATAAGTAAGATAGTCCATATATTTAAATATTTTAATAATAAATTCCTCAATTAGGCGTCATTTTCATTAACTTGGCGTCATTTTTGAAATTTTTACGAAATTTTTGTCAATGTGGGGCTAACTATCGCCAAGTTGGTGATATTTAGAAGCGTATTCTTATATAAAAATCTGATGTGGGCAGCATATGACTTTCCTTATATAACGCAAAGAATTTACTACTTTTACAGTAAATAAAAATAGATTATTATAGTAGATATTTATATTCTTTCCAAGATATTGAATATTCGTCAATGAGTCGTCATTTTCATTGATTAAGCGTCATTTTTATCTATTAGTCAAGTTTTTCGTTAACTTAGCAACATTGAAAAAAGTCGCCAAGTTGGCGACATTTTACCAAATTCATCGCCAAATTATCGCCTAGCGTCATGGACGAAGAAATAAGTTATTCTGACAGCAGATAAATGACTATTGGTTTTAAAATAAAAAAGTATTACTCAAAGTATCTTTTTTCTTGAATGGAACGAGCTAGATCCACGAGAATGATGTCACCAAACTTATTGCATGGTGTTACATATGAAAAATGAACATGTTTCTCAATAGGAAATATTTTTTTATTTTATATGCCTTTTTGATAATGTTTTTGAAAAATGTGCAATATCTCGAGAACGGTTCATGTTAACGTTCTAAAATTTATGTCAACCGTTTTCTAATAAAAATTACACAAAAAATTGAACACAAAAGAAATTACACAAAATATTGAATTTTAATCAATTAGTTGTCATTTTCATTAATTTAGCGTCATTCTTATCAATTTGCCTACATTTTTATAAATTTGGCAACATTTACATAAATTTGACCATATTTCAAAAACTTGCCAGGTCAGCGATATTCCGCCAAATTCGTCGCCAAAATTTCATCAAGCATTATGGTCGGAGAAATAGGTTATTCTTGTAGCAAAATAGCTTTAATTTAATTTATGGGATTTTTTGATAAATTTATTTGAAAAATGTACAATATCTCGAGAACGGTTCATGCTTGCGATGTAAAGTGTATGTCAATCGTTTTCTAAGGAAAAATTACATAAGAAATTTTTATTTGCGTAAATTTAATAAAGGTATTGATTTTTTGATGATTTTTTTCAAAATTTCACTCGAAAATTTAGGGGGGGGGGGTTCTGAACATTCGCTTACTTATAAAAACAATAGGCTTCCAGTATTATCGGATTGTAAATTTTGTACCAAATTTCATTCGAATCGCTCCATTCTTTCGTGAGATATCGTCTCCACAGACTTACTGACACACACACCCGCACACATACTTTCACACACACACACACAAAGACATCACTTCAAAAATGTTCAATTTGTGATCAGGGATGCTTGAATTGTGCTCTCCCGTCGAAAATTCGAATTCGATGTATCAAATTATTTTTGTATCAAATTTTGTTTGGATAGCGTCATTCGTTCATGAGATATTGTCTCTACAGTCTCACACACACACACACACACACACACACACACACACACATACACACATATATGCACACACACACTAACTTACACACGCACACCTTTCATACACACATGCACACAAACAGAGAGAGAGACATCACCTCAAAAATATCTGATTCATGTTCAGGGATGCTTGAAACGTGCTCTCCCATCGTAAACTCGAATTCGAATTTTCGACAACGTCACAATACCCCCTTTATACATTATACTATGTATATAAGGAAAGTAGTAAAATGTACTATAAGAAATACATTTTAATTTCCATATAACGGATAATTTAGAAAATTGTTTATCAGGTAGTAGCATAATTGGTTGTTAGTAGCACATATTATGTGTTTCGTTTGGTATGTTGGCACAGAACATAAAACCTAATGTGTTTCGGCAAAAACGGTCTGCTTTCCATACTTCCATTGGCAAGCATTTCATGTTGTGGTATATTTATTACTTCTTCCTAAATTCACATAACTTACTTTTTGTTGCATATTTTGTATTGTATTTTCATTTAATATAGGCGGCAAAAAGCGTAATTATTATACTTTAAATACACATTCCAATGCTTACATATTTCAACATAATATAAATGTTTAAATATTTCTTTAATGAAACATCATTTTTAAACTTAAATATGTTGTATGATGTAGTGCTTCTGTAAAAAACATAATAAGAAAACTTTATTAGCTACTTTGTCTTAGTATCTACTAAACTTCATTTTTATCCGCTTGATAAACAGTAAAAATTAAAATACATTTTTTTCTCTACTGAATGTATATCTCATTCAAAAGAATAAGTTGGTTCAAAAGTACAAAAAAATTAAGCAGTTGTCTTAATGTGGAATATTTTTTTAAAAGATAGATTATGTATTCATTTTAATGAAAAAGTTTCTTACTTTCATAACCATTTTTAAAAAAATTAAGATGCGAAGTGGCGTTTAATTAATTAAGTGAAGAAGACTAAAATATGCAAACTAATTTAGGACGGAAACTAAACCAAGCAGTAAACAGAATTTTCTAGAAATTCTTTTGATGATGCTCTTAAAATGTTAAACACATTATATATGTAACTATATATATAGGATCTAAGAAATGTTTTTCTTCTTTTACCATACGGGGAGAAATACATTGGAAAAATATTATAAAAGGAGTTAAAAATTGTAATTATAGCTTTCAATGGTTTTACACGTTTCGAGCCAATAGAATTCAAGATAACCATTTTTTGTGTCCCATCTATGTGTGGTTGTTACATGAACTTTAAGTTTAAAACTTTCAAACTTAGTGGAGAAATTGGCAGAAGGATAAACCATGGCGACAGCAAGACGGGAGAGATAACATTGCAGTATCAATCATTACAAGAAACTTTGAGAGCATTCATATTGCAATCTTCATTTTGCTTAGATTAGTCTAATTAGCTATTACAACCTTACATATCTTAAACATTTTTCATTCTACGGTTTTATTATTAAATAATAACTGTTTTGCTAATGTAGCGTTGACACACCTTATAAATACCCCTGCATCCGTTAGATATATTAATTTTCGTTGGTATAATAGACTAACCAAATTTTTGAATAATTATTTCTTTGACCCAGACCGTTTGACCTACTTGAAGGTGCAAGACATCTGCTTGAACGGCCAGAAAATGCCACAAAATTTAGAATGAAAGCCAGTAAGGCGGCCTCACGCCACGGCCACCAACGTCTCGGAAGGACTTACTGACCCACATATTCCGTTCTCCGTTTAAACACGGAGACAGTTTAGGCAAGTCTTGGAATCGAAATTGGGTCGGCCGAATTCAATCCCCACGCTCTAAGCACTGGACCGTCACATTACTAAATAATAATTTCAATATGCTTTTTCGCAGTGATTTTGCATATGTCACGGCGGCATTTACTGATTCATGCGGTGTTAAAAAACTCCACTTGCTTGTTAGCTGCTAAAATGACATACACATACAAGCAAGAAAATAAAGCGTATAATTCCAAATACTCACATGAACCAATTTTTCTTGTTTAAACGCATATATTTTATTTATAAGTTGTAGTTGAATTAATTACAAAAGTGTATACACAATTAGTACATAAAAAACACTTTCTTAATCTTCCAAATATTGTCAAAAGACGTTCTTCGTGAATTTTGTCTCAGTGTCCAGAAGGGAAAGACAGAGGAAGTAGCATTTATTCAAATATAAGGAGTGATAACGGATACTCTCAAACAAATTTGTCACACCAATGCATGGACAATACGCAGCTTTATTGCATAAAATATTCCGCCTTGTCCTTGTTTGAATCAGGGAAAATATTTCACTTTCAATCACAAAACAAGTAAGTGCTTTTTTTTAATAATACAATCTCTTCCACGTTGGAGGGTGAGATCAGCCTCTGGTCAACCTCTGCTAATTGATCATAACATTTTTGTGTTTGTTGACCGCATTCAAGAATTAGCTGCGTATTGGATAAGGTAAGCTGTATTTTATTCGCTGGAGGCCGCTTTTACTGCATCTCCCTTCTAGTTCCGATTTCTAAATCTGTAAAAGTAATAAAATATAATAGTAGTAAAGTACATAAGTAATAAATTTCCTTTTAAAGCATATATGTTAATTTTTAATGAGAAACTCTGAATTTCTTCCACCGCCATACAGTTTATATTTTACTTTGCTTTCTCTTAAAACTGAAGCACGTTGTGAAGTGTTTCAAACTAATTAAATAAAGCAAAAAAGGATAAAAAATACAAATATGCAAGCCAATGTAACAATAGTTGTTTGTGGTAAATCTTTTCCATACGACTGAGATGAAATAATAGTGTTTTATATAAATATTATATACAACACATATATTTTCACATTAAAAATGTGTAATTGTTCATCAAAAATTAGCGTTTTTTGTACTAAAATGTAAATGTCATGGCTATACTGTCATAAGGTGTTAAATTTCGTAAAAACATTATTAAGATAGTATGTTTTACAATTTTTAACACTTTACAACAAAGTTGAAAAGTGTTTATGACTTTGTTCATTCTGTCTGTCTGTCTGTCTGTCTGTCTCTCCGTTAGCACGATAACTGCCGTAAAAATGACTTAATCAAAACGAAATTTTAGTATGTTGTTCAGACGGTCTGTAGAATCTATGGGAATATAAATGAATAATATCACCCACTTAGTTTTGGATTGAACCCGAGTCGAAAAAATGAAATACATTGAGCCCTATGGGACCTAATTTTTCAAACACTTTTTAAGCGGATTTAAAATTCAAAAATTGCTTCGAAAATTTTAGGTAATAATCAAATTGTTCCATAAAATATATAAAAAAAAATTCAGTGAAATATAATCAGTAGTTTTTTAAATAAAAATTAAAATAATAATTACACCTCTTATATGAAACGATCACGTGACCATGATATGAAACGATCACATGACCCACTTCAAAATGATATATGGCATCCATCTTGTCTCAAAATCGTGATTTTTTTAAGTTCTTTTCAATTCATGTTGAGTGTTGTATCCGTCCTAAAAATACTTTATTTTTGCTTAAATTCTGTGCATCTACATACTGAAACAACGCAATGACAATATATTTGAGTTTAAATGCTCATCTAAATTTGGTTATTTCTACAACTAAGCCTATTTTTCACCTATGTAAAATGTAAACAGCAAAATATATAGAATAAGTTGTATTAGAATTCCTGTATTTTTTTAACACAAAATAATTTAGTCCATGGAGTCTGCATGACTGATATGAATGAAATATTAATTGATTTCATAAAGAGAAGGACAATTTTTTTCGATGAAGTTTCAAGCATAGAGTTTAATTTTTTGTAGCTCCATGGTCTTAAACAAAATGTTTAAATAAAATAAATTATCATAGTATTGTGATGAATGAAATGAATGGGAGAAAGTTATGACTGAAATCCTGTTTTTATAGAGAGATCCAGGCGTGTTATTTTTCCTATGACGTCATTTGAAATAATTTCAGTTGTTTTCGATGAAGTTTTCAAATATAATAAATTATCGTAGTATTATGATAATTCTAAAACTATTACCGAGGAATGTATAACATTTTAGAGATGTTTAAACCAGGCAATTTATATTTCAATGCCGTCATTTGAATGAAGTTCATTTCTTTCGATGAAGGTTTAAGTTATCAAATATAATAAATTAATGCAGTATTGTGATTAGTTTCCAAATATTACCGAGGAATGTATTGCATTTTAGACTTGTTTAAATAAAATTGCATTGAAGTTGGAATGTGTTTCATAATCAATGCTTTAAGCATGATTGATCTTTCTTGTTATATTTATAAACTTAGACCACTTAGATCGAAACTTCTTACAGAGGTAAAATTCCTAATAGGCTATTTTAGGGCCTCAAACTATAAAATTTGTCAAGATTATTTTAAAATTCGAATTAATTATAAACTTATAAGTATGCCAAGCCTAAAATCCGTCGAAATTTCGGCTTCAGATTCAGTTTTATTTTTGGCAGACGAGAAAAAAAAAGCATCTGCTAGAGAGACAGAAAAGTATAGAGGCGTTTCTGAAAGTTATCGAGATGCTTTCAGGAGATCTGAAACTGTGTTGATCCATCAAAATCTGATATTAAAAGAACATGTAAAAATATACTTTCTAAATAGAACGCCACTTAGAACGGTACAGCGCATCACCAAATGAGTAGGAAGCTTTATTTTATACAAAAATACATATTTAAGTAGAGTATATTTTAGAGTGTGTTCAGCATGCCGTTTGTCACAATACGTGTTTGTATGCAGGAAAGAACCTCCTGTTGAACATTCATCAGCACTGCCGATGAATGTGGAGCAGTATGAAAACGTAAGGCATACAACCATGTCGTTTCCACAAAGTACCATCTGAATTCGCCGCATAGCATACCTTCATTCGAATAGCTTATCATGTTCCTCTTTCTACACAATACTTATCAATGTACAGACATCTAACGACAAACAATAGTTTGGAAATTTTCTCTGATTATTTCATCTGCAAGAGCTATTCTGTGCTTCACAACCATTTTTATTGCAGACGATACTTGAAATAACACTTAAAGTTTTCTAATTGCACCATTTATTTCTACAAAATAGCATTTCTCACTAATTTGACGGTGTTCCACAACTTGCTAATTTACATTTTTTTTCTATATATCTCATATTTTCCGAGATAGGAGTGCTGGCGTTCAAGAAATGGCTTACTTGGTTACTGATTCACTAAATTTCATATTTACGTCACTCATATTAAAAAGCTGCATACGCTACATTTTATTATAATGTATTGATATTCTATATTTTTTGGGTACATTAGGGTGTTCTGCCCCTTGCTCACTATCAATCACAAACTCTAAACCTTATCAAGTCACACATATTTATTAAAAAGTATAGGAGTTACGCTTTATTTTATTATCTTGATATTCTACGTTTTTATCTACATCAACATAACGAACATAACAAAATAAGAAAACAGATGGTGATTCAACTTCAATTTTTCTTAGGGACATATCTATCCAATCGCTTAAAAATCTCGTTAACCGACAATAACGAAAGTCTCAACGATAACTTCAGTATTAGGACTCTGAATAATAAATGCAAATTTAATTGGCTAAATATCTTCAATAATGCTTCTTTAAAATTACAATTATAAAATCGCTTTAAACATTGAGAGTTTAATTTAGAATAAGATAAAATCTGCAATTCAAATTTACAGGAAAAGTTATTAACTAAATCAAAATTTAAAAAAATGTGCTTTATCGAACAAAAATTCAAAAGCGTATGTATGTAAATTCCTATTAAAATTTGGGATTCTATTATTATTAGTTTATCTGGGACAAGAAATCACATATCAAGTAATCTTTCTTTAATTTTTAGTTTAATTTTCCTTACAAACTTTAAATTCGCAAACTACTTTATTTCAGCTTTTTTTACCAACATTTTTATTCAAATTTGCTATGCTTAATATTTTTGCATGTCACTAGGAGACTCCGCCTTCTGTTCGTTACGATCGCCAATCCCCGTAAATCTCTTCGCGAGTCGGCAGGCTGCATCTCCTACTAACTCACACTCGCTTCACGAGCGCTTTCGTGTGACCTGCTACGCAGACTTAATACGCAAGTGGATACTGTCCTTGTTAACCGACATTCACCAGCCCAAGAGCTCACTTAGATAGCTACCGCAATCTGGACGGCTCGTACGACCGCTTACGTGTCCCATGCTCGCTGACGCTCCCAAATTTCCGGATATCCGCCCTTTATTGTCTGCAGCTCATTAACCCCGTAACTCGATTCACGAGTCCGGAGGTTTCACCTCCTCATCGCTGACGCTCGTAGAACCCCGGTGTTGGAGATCACGTGCGTTGGGGTTTTAATAACTCAACTCAAGAAAGAAGATTAACTGATTTAAAACAGTTTTATAAAAAGAAATGGTTCTGTAAGGCAACGGAAATAAAGGTGTTCTTTCATAAATTGCTTATAAGTCAATTTTTTCTCAACAAAACTGGCGTCCGTGACAGGACTTATAAGATGGAAAAATTAAATAAGGAAAGAACCCAAGCTAGGCGTTTGTTTACATTGGCGGCACAGCAATTAGAATTGAAATTAACGGCCGTTCCAATGCTGAAAGCAGAAGTTATACCCGATTTCAAGGTACTTGAGGATAGAGCGGCCCATTTATTTGAATTGGATAATTCTATCAAAGATTTAATGCTAGATGAAGAAGATTTCAATGAAGAAAATTTCGCCAAGGAAATCGATGGTGCCGAAAATTATAAAACCCGGTGGATAGTCATGAAAACCAAGTATGAAGGTTTATTAGAAAAGAAAGAAATCGATCCTTTAAATATTGGTCAAGAAAGTGTTTTTGGACAAGGTAAGCGACATTTCAAGTTACCTAAATTAGAACTGAAACATTTTGATGGGGATATAAAAAATTGGCTCGGCTTCTGGGGTCAGTTCAGAAAAATCGATGAGGATGAAACAATTGATGACGATGATAAATTTCAGTATTTGGTTCAGGCCACTGAAGACGTCGCCAAGGAACTTGTAGAAAGTTTTCCTCCATCAGGATCCAGTTATCATAAAGCATTAGAACAACTAAAATCGCGTTTTGCCAGAGACGAATTACTTATTGAAATATATGTTCGAGAGTTGTTAAATTTAGTCTTGGCACACGTTTCAAAGAAGGGAGCCAAGTCGTTAAGTACACTTTATGATAAATTAGAAACTCAATTACGGGCATTAGAAACTTTGGGTGTTACATCTGAAAAATATGCTTCTATGTTGTACCCATTGGTAGAATCGGCTCTTCCTGAAGAAATTTTGAGAGTTTGGGAGAGATCTCGTAGGAAGTTTAATGCTAAAATTGGCGATGAAACTGACAATTTAACGTCTCTCTTACAATTTTTGAAGCTAGAAGTTGAAAGTGAGGAACGATTGCAAATCGCTCGTTCAAGTTTCTCGCATAGCAATAACTCTTCGATACCTACCGCTGCTTGTATTTTCTCCGGCGAAGTAAAAGTGCCAGGAAAAATGTGTGTGTGGTGCAGTAAAACATCTCATAATTCAACAGAGTGTTTCAAAGTTAGACATTTTTCTATGGACAGTAAAAGGGAACTACTTCGGAAAAAGGGAGCCTGTTATATCTGTTTAAGGGTCGGTCACAATGCAAAAAGATGCAAGGCAATGGTTAAATGTCTTATCTGTGATAAACGCCATAATGTTATTATGTGCTCTGAACTGCCAAATTCGTCGCCAAATAAGAAAGCAGAGAAAGAACCAAACAAAACAGCAGAGACATTTTCGAATAATGAGAGTGAATCAAGTGTTCTATTAACTCATCGAAGTAGTCCGATTCTACTCCAAACAGTGCTCGTCCGAATATTAAGTGCAGGTAAACCTAGATTAGTGAGAGCACTCTTTGACAATGGTTCACAGAGGTCGTACATTCGTAGTGATATCCCAAAACGACTAAATCTAAGAGTCTCAGGTCAAGAGACATTGAGTCATTGTTTATTCGGAGGATCAGAAATTAAACCCAGAGCTCATAATGTGTATGACATATCAATACAGAGTATAGATGGAAAATATCAATACCAGATGTCTGTACTAGATCAAGCTAAAATATGTAGTTCTGTTCCCCGGATAGAAAATCCAAATTTATATCCCTTATTAAAAGAGCAGAATATAGTTTTGAGTGATGCAGGGGAAGGTGCTCCAGAAATAGGTCTACTAATCGGAGCAGATTATTCAGGTATGCTAATGACTGATTCAGTCGTCCGTTTGGATAAAAATTTAACTGCAATCAAAACTGAATTAGGATGGACAATTCAAGGTCCAGAAATCAAATCCCGTACAATACTGAGTAATATTACTCTTCTCTGTCACTCAGAATTAGCAGATTTATGGAGTCTGGATGTACTTGGAATCAGAGATCCAGCCGAAACAAAAACGAAGGAAATTTTAGATAATGAAGTGACTGAGTTTTTCCAGAAAACACTACAAGTTAATGAAGAAAGTCGTTATGAAGTACGTTTACCTTTCAAAGAAGGGCATCCAGATTTAGACGACAACAGAGAACTGGCAATGAGAAGGCTTATAAGCACCACCAAACGTCTCGATCGTATAGGATACACAAAAGAGTATGAAATTGTATTTGAAGAATGGCTTCAGTCAGGAGTAGTGGAACGTGTGCCAAACAATGAAATTACCTCCATTCATGGACATTATCTGCCTCACCATGCCGTTATTAAACTTTCCAGTTTGACGACGAAGGTCAGACCAGTTTTTGACGCATCAGCCAAGGATTCGAAAGGTAACTTTTTAAATGCATGCCTCGAAAAAGGACCGAACTTAGTCGAATTAATTCCTAAATTGCTGACTTTGTTCAGAAGAAACGCCATCGGTGTTACAGCAGATATCCGTAGAGCTTTTCTACAGATTAGTTTATCTTTTCTACAGATTAGTTTATCGGCCAACGACCGTACCGTGCTGAAAACACCGGTTCTCGTTAGATCACCGAAGTCAGGCAGCATCGGGCGCGGTTAGTACTTTGGTGGGTGACCACCTGGAAAAACCGCGTGTTGTTGGCTCTTTTCGGGCGCGGCAGCCCAGTGGTTAGCGCGCGATTCTCGCCGCTGCCAGAACTGCCGCCGTGTTCATGCGGAGTACGATCACGTTAAACATGTGGGTCCGTAAGTCCTTCCGAGAGGTTGGTGGTAGGGGAAGGAGGGTACGGTCCCTGTGGATGCCTCCCCCACTGGGTTCCGGTCTAAATTGGGTGGCACTTCCCGACCGTCCAAATAGTTACCTTACACCTTTCTGGTAGGTCGGACGGTCTGGGTTTCAACAACAACAACAGATTAGTTTATCTCCAAGAGACAGAGATTTTGCCCGCTTTCTCTGGTGGAAGAATGAGGAGAGAAAGGAAGTAGAAACTTTTAGACACTGCAGAGTTGTTTTTGGCATGTGTCCTAGTCCGTTTCTGTTAGGAGCAACAATTGCTTATCACCTGGAACATGCTCCACCGAACATACAAAATACTACTGAACGACTTAAACAGTCCTTTTACATTGACAATTGTGTCACTAGCCTGCAGACAAAGGAAGAAGCAGGGAAATTCATACGAGAATCTAAAGAACTGATGATGGCTGCGCAGTTTGATCTTAGGGATTGGACTACGTCTCCAATAAAATTCACAGAAACAGAAGTGAACAGAAAGCTTGAATCCGTCTTGGGAATGACGTGGGATACAGAAAATGATACAATGTTTTGTCACATCGACCCATTTAAAATACTTAAGGATAAAATCACTAAAAGAACATTATTATCAGTAGCACAGAGTATTTTCGATCCTATTGGCTTAACTTGTCCTACTTCACTGATTCCCAAATTAATCCTACAAAAGGCTTTCATCCTACATTGTGGATGGGACAAGGAACTTCCACAAGAACTGAAAAACGAGTTCGAAAAGTGGCTCGAACAGATACATTTGATAAATGATTGTAAAATTCAAAGAAGACTCTCAACAGATACGTTTGATGATTGCAAGATAAGTCTTCACACCTTTTGCGATGCTAGTAAATCAGCATACACAGCTTGCATTTTTCTACGCACATCCTATGGAACAAACACAACCGTAAGTCTTGTACTTAGCAAATCAAGAGTTTCTCCATTAAAAGAAATTACAATTCCGAGGTTGGAACTCATGTCGGCTGTTATTGCTACTAGACTATATGTTCAGGTCATCAAAATTTTGAATCTGTCGAACTGCGAATCATATTTTTGGAGCGACTCATCGGTAGCATTGACTTGGATAAAAAATAAAGAAAATTGGAATGCTTTTGTCGGCAACAGGGTAAAAGAGATTCGACAGTACACCAATTCTAACAACTGGTATCATATTCCCAGAACTCTTAATGTAGCAGACCTGTTGTCCCGTGGCTGTCACGCTAGTACATTATTGAAGAGTCGTTGGTGGGAAGGCCCTTACTGGTTAAAGTTAGAACCACAAGAATGGCCTACTTCATCAATTTCTGCCGCTGAAAACGAAGTAAATGCAGAAAAAAGGAAGACCGTTATATCAAACGTAAGCTGTAATGAATCAAGTCTAGTTTCAGACCTGTCTTATTTTTCTAATTTCTCAAAAATCAAAAGAATGGTGGCGTGGTTATTACGGTTCATACATAATTGTCGTGAAATGGAACGCAGAAAGGGAGAACTGACTAGTGAAGAAGTTTCAACAGCTGAAAAATTGATATTTCAAACAATACAGAAGGATAGCTTCACAGAGAAGAAAGTTAACACTCTAAAAAAGATGCAGACTTTCAGGGACAACGAAGGACTCTTAAGAGTAAGAACAAGGTTGATTCTCGGAGGTGAGAAGGAGGACTTTAAGTGTCCAATTCTACTCCCAAGAGATCATCCCATTATACGAAAATTAGTTAATCAAAAACACAGAGAATTACTGCACGCAGGATTAAGAACTTTAATCAGTAATCTTAGAGAGACTTATTGGATCACAGGAATTAAAAGGGTAGCAAAGCAAGTCAATTCCCAGTGTGTCGTTTGCAAAAGATTTAAAGCAAAGCCAATCGAACCACCATTTGCTCCTTTACCTCGTGATCGAATTAAGAATGCAAGTGTTTTTGAAGTGACTGGAATAGATCTCGCTGGATCATACCTTAAACTAAAATTTCGAGATCAGGACGTATTATAAAGATTCCCAAAAGATTAGATTTGTAATTTTACAATTTTGTCGAAATTGCAAAGAGGGGAGGATGTTGGAGATCACGTGCGTTGGGGTTTTAATAACTCAACTCAAGAAAGAAGATTAACTGATTTAAAACAGTTTTATAAAAAGAAATGGTTCTGTAAGGCAACGGAAATAAAGGTGTTCTTTCATAAATTGCTTATAAGTCAATTTTTTCTCAACACCCGGACTGGATTAGCGAGTCGGAAGGCTTCGCTTCCTACTCGCTCACGCTTGCTAGACTCGCTTTCCAAACATTTTCGTGGCGTTATGCACCCGTTGGGAACCTCCCTTTTTAACTTGTATTCACCTGCCCAAGAACTTCGCGAGCTCTTTCAATTCAATCGGTGCACACCTTCGCCTACGTGTCCCATGCTCGCTGAAGCTCGCAAACCCCCTGGACTCAGCCCTCCATTGACTGCCCCTCACAAATGGCGTCCTCGTGGGGGGCATCGTCTCATTATAAATTGACGCTCAACAACTCTCTTAACTTCGAGAACTATATTACTAACCTCAGCAAACTTGTTATGCTTCCCAACTCCGAATATCGCTGCATGAGTTGGAAGGCTTCGTTTTCTACTTCCTGGTACTCGCTGAACCTGCATCGCGAATCCTTTAGTGCCGCTTGCTATTAAGAACTATAAATTATTTCATTAGGAAGAGACAGCAAAATTCCATAGCTGTAGGTTTTGCTGTCCATTGTTAACAGACATTCACCAGCCCTAGAGCTCGCTTTGCGAGCTCTTTCAATTTTCGCTGAAGCTCGCAAAACCCCTGTATAAATTCGTCGATCATATGGTACTGCTGACTCAAACACACCACTTATATCATTCTCTTAGTCATATCGTTCCAGTCGACAAATATATATTGATATATTTGACAGTACTGGAAGTTATCTGTACATGAATTTTTTCTGCCCTGAGGGTTGCATCTGGCGCTTTAACATACTGACTCTACGCTTCCAGACAGGTGATCTAAATATGTTCCTAGCATTAATCCATATAAATGTCTGTCTAACCCATGTGACGGCATTCTCACGGAAATTTCTTTCTTTTTAAGTGGCACATATTAATTAGATGTTCCACTAAATATTTGCACTTTTAGTGATGTGATCTAGATATGTTCCGGACATTAATCCATGTAAAGGTCTTTATAACCGAGTGGTCGGCATTCTCAAGGAACTTTATTTCTTTTTAGCTGGTATATATTAATTAAATGTTCCACTAAATAATTGTACTGCTAGATAAGTGATCTAGATATGTTCTGGGCATTAATCCATATAAAGGTCTGTCAAACCCAGGTGTCGCCATTCTCAAGGAACTTTATTTCATTTTAAGTGGTATACAGGGTGTCCCAAAAACATTGACCTCGGCTTTTATTCCTTAAATATTGTTCTTAGACATATATAATAAACTACAAAGTTGCGTAAAGTAAGGCACAGAATATTATGAAATCGATAAAAATTTCAGGGGATTAAATTTGAAGAAATACAAAATTTAAATATTTATACGACCCCTGTATAACAAGTTTCCAAAGAGTAATGTGTACCCCTACGCTAATAAAGTGATGTACAAAATTTCAGCATTTTATCATTAAAAGTCCCAGAGATATGTTTAAACAAAGTTAATAAGGGATTAATCACAAATTGAAATGTAAATGTTTACAGCAAGATTGCAAATGACGCAACGCAGAAATGCATCATAGTCAAATAATATCTGCCATTTATCTTTAATGGATCTTTGGCATGGATGGAAAACATTTTGAATAAGCTTTGTAATCTTTGTGTAAATTTATAATTTCTACACTATGTAGATACTTTTGTAGCAATAAATAGCAAAATTATTATTTATTTATGTAATCATTGTTTTCTTTCGTAATTTGTATATGATCCTGTAACGCGAGCTGCCAACCTGAATCTTTTCCTCTGACAAACCATGTCGATGGATCGAAAAGAGGTTTAAGACAGCATTTTTGTCTTTTCATACCACTGGGATATTTTACGATAAAATTCTGACATTTTGTAAATCACCTTATTAGTGTATGGGCGCATTTTACTGACTAGAAATGTACGGGGGCCGTAAAAAAATTAAAATATTGTATTTCTTATAATTTAATTTTCTTGAAAATTTTAATCAAATTCATAAAATTCGTTACCTTTTTTACGCAACTTTGTAATTGGTTACATATGTCTAAGATCAATAATTTAGGAATAAAAACCGTGGTCACTGTTTCTGGGATACCTTGTATATTGATTAGATGTTCCACTAAATATTTGCACTTTTAGAAAGGTGATCTAGATATATTCCGGACATTAATCCATATGCATGTCTGTTTAACCCATCGATCGGCATGCTCGAGGAACAATTTTCTTTTTAAGTGGTATATATTAATTAGATGGTACACTAAATATTTGCTCTTTAAAGCATATATACTAAAAGTTCTCGGCATAAAAATTCTTCGACAATCAAACAATAAAATATTTCCACAACTCTGATTAAACCATTTAGTGATTAATCTAGCTATTGATGCTAAAAATGAAACAATTTCAAGCCATCCGTTTAAAATCTGCAATTATTTTGATCCTATTACTTTCTCCAGAATTTGATGCTGAATCCATATTAGCCATCGTCTTAGCTCTATAGCAGATCCATAGATGCTTATAAAAGTTTATTTTATTTATGCATTTTAGATATTTATTTATTTATTAATTTATTTATTTATTTATTCATTTATTTTATTTATTTATTTGTTTATTTATTTATGTGTGCATTTATTTTCATTTTCTGATAGATTTTTCACACCTGAAATTTCCCGGCCACACAGAAAGCTACCATTAGCCTTTGGGTTGGTCGTGTGGTCTGGGTTTTCTACACCTGAAATTTCTCTTTTAATCTACAAAGGAAGACAATTAATCTCTATATCACAAAATTTTATTTTACTTCCAATTCTATTTATTTATTTATTTCATGTATTTATTAATTTATTCGTTTATGTATTGATTTTTATTTATTTATTTATTTTGCAAAATCATTTTTGAAAAATTATTTTCGTCAATTATGAGAGTAAATATTTCGGGATTTATGTTCAGAAAAAAATTTCAACAGAAGTTTTATTCTGTGCATCAACTTTTGCACTTTAAGAATTCATTTTCATAGTCTTTCAGTTCATAATATTATAAGGAAATTTGACATTTAATGACATCGTTAAATATTACACTTCAGACACATTAGTTAACGATAGGATTACTTTTTTTTTGCTTTTTTAACAATACGCAGCATATGAAATGGTTATAATTTGTCGCTTGAATATTTGGAATATATTGATTTGTATACAAACCATCGATTTCTCCTAATAAGATTTTAGTTTTATGCTATAAGAATTTTATCGATTAATTATAATACTTAGCGGGAGCTAGTAATTATTCTTATAGCTGTAAGTTATCAAGTTAACTTTGCACAAAACATAACATGATTTATCATTTCAGTCACCGAGAAAAGCGCCCGAATTTAAGATAGGATTCATAGCCAAAAACTGTGCCCCATGTATCCTGTACATGATGTTTTCGTTGATACATTGTAGTTTTTCCATTACGTAGAGTAAGTGGTGTTCTTCCCAATCGGATTTTATATCTTAGTAAAGGCGTCAGCGACATCATCGGAATTATGATTAATGTAGTTTCGCCAAAAAACTCTGGCAGCGCGATTCAGCGTCAGTCCTGGGAAGAAAGTAAATTTTCAATTCTGAATATATAGACAAGCTTCAGACATTTTTTATTTTATATATAAAAATTATTTATATCTACCAAAATATTTTAGGAATTCATCTTTATAAAAATTTTATTCTCTTCAATTGTAACACTCTTTAGACACGTTAGAACGGCGAGTCCAGGAAGTAGCACCCTGTTTGTTATTAAAGGGCTGCAAATTAGAATAAGAGCTGTCTCATAGTAATCAAACGCCTACTTACGTAAATTTTTGAATAATTCGATTTTTCCTGTGGTCCTTTTCCGACTTTACACCCGTGCACTAAATTTCTAATATCTGTCTCGCTTCAGACTGGGTATTTCGCATTTTGTCAGCCAATTAAACATTCAAGTGTGTTGCTTCATGCACTTGATTCCTACCTAACGATGTATCTTTGCAAAACTTTTCAAATCCCTATCTCATTGCAAAGTCCGTTTTACAATCAGTTCACATTTCGAATGTTTTAATGTGATTAAAAGGACGTCTTAGGAAATATACGCTGTTTTACCAGAGTTTTATCCATTGACCCTTTGCATCAGATTTGAAGTATACATCTCTCATTTCACCTTTCGAACGTTTTGATGATGAACCCCTCACCCACCCATCCATTTCTACAGAACATCTGAAAAGAACACTGTACCTCAGTTATAACTCTGTATAAATTCCAATTCCACTCAATTATAACTCTGTACCTCAGTTAAAATAAAGCGTTTATCATTTATTCAACACTTAAAACATATTAGTGTGCTGCACTCCTAAATAAGTTAAGATTGTCTAACTGAAATTGTACACTTTATTGCTCTACATTTCAGAATTTTACGGCACAGAATTTTATGAAATTGATAAAAAAAATCAGGTGATTAAATTTGAAGAAATAATATAATATAAGTTCATTTGGAATTTCAGTCACCGAGAAAAGTGCCTGAATTTTAGACACGATTCAAAGCCAAAAACAGTGTTCCATGGATCCTGTACATGATCTTTTCATTGATACAGTAAAGTTTTTGCATTACATAGAGAAAGTGGTGTCTGTCCTTCCCAATCATATTTTATATCTTAGTAAAGGCGCCAGCGGCATCATCGGGGTTATGATTAATGCATTTTCGCCAAAATACTCTGGCAGCGCGATTCAGCGTCAGTCCTGGGAAGAAAGTAAATTTTCAATTCTGAATACATATACAAGCTTCAGACATTTATTTAGTTTATATATTCAAATTATTTTATATCTACCAAAATATTTTACAAATTCATTCTTTATAAAATTTTAATTCTATTCAATTATAACTCACTTTGGATAATGCGGGTCGAGAGACTAGCACTCTGTTATAAAAGGGCTACAAATTTAAATAATTAGAATAAGAACTGTCTTGCAATAATCAAACGCCTATATACGTAAATTTTTGAATAATTCGATTTTTCCAGTGGTCCATTTCCGACTTTGCACTCGTGAACTAAATTTCAAATAACTGTCTCGCTTCAGACTGGGCATTTCGCATTTAGTCAGCCAATTGAACTGAACATTCATGTGTGCTGCATCATGCACATTATTCCTACCTAACAATGTATCTTTGCAACACTTTTCAAATCCCTATCTCATTGCAAAGTCCGTTTTACAATCAGTTCACATTTCGAATGTGATTAAAATAACATCTTAAGAATTATACGGTGTTTTACCAGAGTTTTATCGATTGACCCTTTGCATCAAATTTGAAGTATACATCTCTCATTTCACCTTTCGAAAGTTTTGGTATTGCACCCCCCCCCCCCCACACACACACCCATTTCTACAGAACATCTGAAAATAACACGATTTTTCTTTAATTTTACGATTAAATTGTGTATCAAATTACAACTCTGTACCTCAGTTAAAATAAAGCGGTTTCCATTTATTTCGCACTTAAAACATATTAGTGTGCTGCACTCCTAAATAAGTTAAGATTGTCTAACTGAAATTGTACACTTTCTTGCTCTATATTTCGCACAATCTATCCTGACATAAAATAAATGAGCTGTGTCTGAGCGTGAAGTTTATTTTTCTATCAGTTCACCTTTCTCATGTTTCGCTGTGGAGCACCTCCCCCCTCTTTAATAAACATTTTTGAAAATTTCTAATTTTTCCCCGAATTTTATTGAATAATGGGCTGTGTAAAATTTTGAAGTCGCTATCTCTTTTAAAAGCAGAAGTTTATCATTTAATCAGAAAATCGAACATTTTGGTGAATAGAAATCCCGAAATTAGCAAGTATTGAAAACTAAAATTGCGAACTTTTTTCTTTAGATGTATCTATCCAAATATAACCTTTCAAATCTCTCTACCTCATCAGGAAATATGCTTTTCTATCGTGTCACATTTCGAACGTTTTGATATGGAGCACTCCCTATGCAAAATGATTTTGAAAAACTCGAATTTTCCAGATGGTTTCTTTAAACGATTGGCCCGTGTTCCAATTGCAAGACTCTATCTTGCTTGAGAAAGATCTTCTTCATTTATTCGGCAAACTGGAACCTTTTAGCGTGCAGCACCCTTAAAGTATTAAATTATGGAAAACTGAATTCATACACTTCTTTTCCGTTCCCAGCCACTCAAATTGCTGCTAATGCCTTAGAGCGACTCGAGTGGTCTGGGTTTTCGACATCCTTCTTTTCCATCCATTTATTATCACATCAAATGAGCCTCTATCTTATCTAGAATTACGTTTTTATATCATTTAACCTTTCGAATGTTTTTGTGTGAAGCAGCCACCCCTTAAATGAAATTTTAAAAAATATATTTTTTTTGCTTCTTTATCACATGATTGGCCCAGGTACCAGATTTCAAGCCACAATCACATATTAAAGGAGACGTTTCTCATTTACTCAGGAAATCAAATAGTTTGGCTTGAAGAACCCCTAAAGTTTTAAATATTGCAAAATTACATTTGCACACTTTCATTCTTTCGAGTGATCAGATTTACATCAAATATAGAGTCTCTTTCCTCGCGAAGCATGCTTTTTATCATTTCACTTTTTGAAAGTTTATGTGTGGAGTATCCTCTCTTGAAGATTGTACTTGATTAAAACGAGACCAGTATAGGTTGGATTTAACAAATATAGATAGCACAGAAAATCACGGGAAAGGTGTATCTGGACACCTGGAATTTCTCTTTTAATCTACATAGGAAGACAAGCAACCTCTATATCACAAACCCAGACTGATGGCATTTCATAAAATCAAAGTTTTCATGGTAATGTTATCACTAACCCACTTATCTCTAGTAATATTATTATAATAAGTAATATATTATAATGTAAAACACACTTATCTCTAGTGTGTTTTTTGTGTTATACTCATTATGCCGATATATTTAAATATTTAAGAAATCTTTTGATATTTGTATGAGTAAGCGAAACAATATTTTTATGAGTGAGCGCTACAATATTTGTATGAAAAGTCGCATTGGATGCAACGTTGCATGTAAAATATATTAGTGACGGGGTTGAAGACCCCCGACAACTCGACTAACCGAAGAGTTTTCAGCAGCCGTTTGAGTTAGTAATGGTGTGGAGTAACAACGAAGTATTTCATAGATTTAAGTTCCCCGAAAATCCTGATTACGAACTTCACTTTTTATAATGCACTTTTGAATTCACTTTTTAGTTGTAGTACAATTTTAGTTAATTCATTTATTTTTATGTTGTTATTTTCAGTTAAAAAACAGAATTCTTATAAATATGTGTTTCTGTACTTTTCCTTAACCCACTACTCGATTTTAATCGGTTATTCAATACATTGAAACTTGATATGCAAATGTTGATTAGTGGATTTTTTTATTAATACAGGAGAAACAAAAATATCATTGTATTTTAATTAGGTAATGGGGGCAAATATAAAGTGCATGGGAGTGTGTGGTATAGGGAGTGCAAAATTAAGAAAATCTGACGTCGACAGCACATACTGGTCCTTAATGAAATGGATTTACTTCGTTCACAGTGAAAAAAATGATGTAAAAAATTCACGACACTGTTTTTAACTTTGAATTATACATTTTGCGATTTGAGTGATGGCAACATGTAAAAATAGTTTGAAGTGCTCAATTAACTTATATTTTATGCAACTCTAAATTGGCAATTACCAATATAGATAGCATCCACATATAGCAATATAGTCCACACATTAAAATAATTTCATAATTAATTCAGATCCATCAATTAGACGTAATGTTTATTAACTTGGTATTACGTTTACAATTTTGGTGATATTTTCGTCAGTCTGGTTGTTGGCAATATACCAAAAGATCATTCGCTGACTTCATCGGTTGTATCGCCAAATGTTACAAGCGTCTGTACCTAAGTATACTTGTACTTCCTAGGAAGAAAAACTAGTACCATTTGTTACTCATTGTAATTAGAACCAGTAGCTGTGCAACATAACAAAAAAGAACAATGGCAGCAAATAATAAGTCTAATTTTCGAAGTTACAAATTGCACCTGCATATTTGAAAAAATAGAAATGGCCAGGATATTAAAATATAACAACTTTGGTCTGAATAAAAATATGATAAATGTCTAAAAAGCTGAATACGAAAATATAATAAATGTTAAAGACGTAAGCATTTATTTAGATAATACAATTGAGCACTACAAAAATTCAGCAAGCATTTCAACATTGATTCGGGGTAAGACAATTTAGTTTCGGCAACATTTCTATCACAGCAGAACTTCACTCGGATACCATTCAAATATAATACATTTTAACTTAAAGTTTTATTTGAAGAAATATACAGACATCAAAGTGATGGTGTGTGAGAGCGAGATAGATTGATATGTCGGAGACAACCTCATGAGTACAAAGAACGAAACTGCCAAATGTATTCAATGAAATTTTCTTCCGAAAGCAATTTGAAATAATCCGCTTCCCTTCTTCTTTCATTTGGCTGATGTTTTTTGTTCTTCTGTAGGCGATAGCTTTCTTTAAAGAGTAATCTTTCAAATGATTTTAAAAATCTGAAGGTGTCAAAGATTTAAATAGTTTTGTGGTGTCTATCTTATTTGCACCTATTGGATTTGAACACATTAATAGGCAATGTCATCCAAATTTATGCTAATGACAGATGAATCCATTTTCTTCAACACGTCTTAAATAATTTACCAGACTGTTAATTGGGATACTTTAAACATTTAGTTAAATCGAACGATCTGTGATCCTCGGGAAATAATATTTTTTTGACATTTCTCAACTGTCGAAAATCAAGTTCTCGAAACAGTAGATAATAGTTTTCAGTTCAGTATACAATATTTTTTTACAGTTTTCAACTGTCAGTTATCTAGTTCTTGAAATATTAGTGTTATTACTATTATTATTTTTATTATTATTATTATTATTATTATTATTATTGCTAGTTTCATTATTATTATTATTATTATTGCTATTTTTATTATTAATATTATTATTATTATTATTAATATTATTATTATTATTGCTATCATTTAAGAATATATTTGATTAAGGATTTTAATATTTTATTACTATATAAGCCTGTCAAAGACAGGGGAACTGCCACTCTCGAAATTAAAGTTAAAATATTTTTAATAAGTTTTATTTTGTTTCATAGTGTATGCTGTTTAGAGTCGAAAGTAATCGTCTAAATCGAAAATTGAACTATTTGTGTTTTACTCCGTCGTCAAAGATCACACCTTCTAAGTCATCAGAGGTTGGATTTCAGGACAATTTTGAGAAACTTTACGCACATCCTCATTTGTCCACCCGTAAGTGAAGTCAAAACTACGACTCCGTTACATTTGTAGTGCTCCGGCCGTAGTGGCACTACTGTCGCGGTTCCCGCAGGTCAAGGGAATCACAACCGACGATGATCGAAATACGTATGGTCGCTGGGTGGTGGTGGAACATGGTCGGTCTTCTTTTGCGTGTGTATTATGTACTTGAATCCAAAACTGAAAGGAGAATTCGGTCGCTTCGGGATGGGTGATCACTCTGGAGGTAGAAGTAGACGATGAGAAAGCTCACTTGAGGAATGCCTCGGGCTGCATGGATGCGAAAACTCACGAGTATGGATCCTGGAGACACGGAAGTAGTGGATGTATGCCTGGACGAATTTGGAGAAAGAGGAAACTAACCACGGTTTTTAACTTAAATATATTTATTAGTTTCCAGCATAATTTATTCCAGAATCAGGATTACCTTCATTCATCAATTTATTACATGGAGTCAGAATGGAACAGAAGATCTGACTACGGAATCCAAACTCATTGACAAAATCCTTAATAATCAAATTGCAATAAAACATTCCGAAATCATCTTCTCATCACTGAAGTGACTCAGCTCGCTAAAAATCTTTAATTACATATTTTAGAATATCTTAGAATTTTACTAATAGAATTTTCATTTCGTTGCCCCCACAGGCAAAGCGCGACCTACCCCGTCCGCGTCACATCGCCAATTAAATTATTCACCGAAAAAAGACTTAAGCATCATTTGTATAATTGCGCACATTCATGACGAGATGAAAAATAACACCGGTATATTTCTATATAAAAATATTTCGCCGGAAGAGCGAAAGTACGTCATATGTATAAATGCGCGAGGGGTTGTCGTTACAGACCGAACGGCTCCAGAACGAAGGAGTGAAATATTTGGCTTTTTATCAAAATGTATTAATTTATTCTTAAGAACAAAGTTCGAAATCGAAAGTAGAATTTAGAATTACCGAAGCGATGGAACAAACTAGATTTTTGAAACAGCGTTTCCGAAACATGAATTTTGAAGAATTTAATTTAATAAAAGAGGGGGGGAGTATTTCACTACACATTTGGTCAATACAAGTGTCGAAAACCCAGACCATCCGACTCATCCTAGGACATAGAGCAATTTAGTGGATGGCCTGGTCAATACAAGTGTGTAAAAGTACAGATTTATAAGCTATCAGGGAGCAGTTTAAGGGTCTGAAAAGGCGTTTCGAATAAAAAATTATGATCTTCTTCTAAGAGGGTGTCGAAAATTCTTGACCCATAATCTTGACTTAACAGAATTTTTGCACACGTATCGTATCAATTACGTTACAGAACCTAATGCAGCCGCATTTCAGAGTTACCTACTGTTCAGAACTTTTGCAAAGTCCTTTATTTATGAATTGTGCTGCTGTTAAGTGAACTCCATGTGAGGTATGGATTGTTGTATTTAAGTTAAAATTATAACTAATTAATATGTTATCTAGTGAAGTGTGTTTAAAAGATTAAATTTTTAGATTTTGGCGATTAATATTGTGATTTAAGTTGAATAGCTTTTAAAATTTGAATTGCAGAAAATATTACGGGATTGGAATAATTTAATTAAATGTAATTTCTATTATACTGCTTGTAATAAAAATATATTTCAAAGTTCTAATTGATGAAGGTTTGCCCTATCAATCAAGCTGATCTCATGGATCAGCGATCACCGATAATAGTTAAAGACGGAACCGTGAACGAGATTCACCTTCCCGATTTTGCCACAGGACGTATGATACCCACAGATACTCGAGTCTTCGATAGAACAGCCGACATAAAGGCGGATACGTCGATAGAAAACTCCGTTCCTAAGTTATGCACCCATCATAGGACATTTTCAGAACTAATAGTTCAGTTCATATTTGTATTTATTGTAGTGCAACTTGTAATAGTTTATGTATCTTTAGATGTTGCAAGTGGCACATCATTTAGTTTTTTTTTCTGATTAAGACTTTGATTAGTTAGAGGATGACTCTCATAGGATAGCAGGATGTTTTGTCCTCTTTCTGTCGTTTTCGGTCTGTTGCTCTCTGCATCGCGAATCCTTTCGTGCCGCTTGCAATTAAGAGCTATAGATTAACCTATTAGAAAGAAAAGGCAAAATTGCGTAACTGTATATTTTTCTGTCCCTTGTTAACTGATAGTCACCAGCCCTAGAGCTCGCTTCGCAATCTATTTCAATTCGAGGGGCGTTCACGGCCGCCTACATGTCCCTTGTTCGCTGAATCTCGAGAAACCCATGACATCCGCCTTCCATTAACTGCCACCCATTAATCGCATCTCTCTGAAGGCGTGATCCCCCGTAGGGGCTTCGTCTCATTAATAGCTGACGCTCACCAACTCCCTTAGCTTCGCGAACAATGTCACTAAACTCAGTCCCCAAATGGTTACTCTCGCCAACTCCGAATATCGTTTTGTGAGTTGGGAGGCTTCGGCTTCTCCTTCTTGGCGCTCTCTGAGCCTGCTACGCAAATCCTTTCGCGCCGCCTGCTATTAAGAAACACAGCTTATTTTATTAGGAAGAAGCGGCAAAATTTCATAACTGCAGGTTTTGCTGCTTGCTCGTAATACAGTTTCATAAGAGTGTTACGCTTTCAGTATAGAGATATTTACAACAATAAAACATTTAATTGTTGTACAATATAACAATGGAATTCTGGTGTTAATGAAAACAATGGTTGCAGAACTCTGTTTGTTTGTCAAAATAAACGATAAGTCATATGATTATCAACATTTCACATCTAGCTAAAGTACACTTCCAAAGTTGTGGCCATGTTTAGAAATAAAGATCTATACTTTTAAAGTTTTTAATGCTTCAATAACTTAGTTCTCGCCTATTCTGTAACGTTTTTGTTAAAAACCAATCAGAAAGATGTTAGCAATCGACCAATTAAATCTTCGACCGTAGAGAAGGAAAAATTTCATTTCAGAAGTACATAAAAAATTGAATAACTCATTAACTAAATCAACATTTAAAAGAGGCCTCCATCCTTCAAAAATCCAAATATGTAGGTACATGTCAACAAAAATTATAGGACCTTCTATTATTATTCTATCCAGTACGCAAACTCGTGGCTAAAAAACTCTTCCTTTGTCATTTACATTAAATAAATCCTAAATTAAATTTTAAATCGAAAAACAGTTTATATCATTTTATTCCCCTAATATTTCTCTACAAATGTACCAACTTTCATAATTTTATATGATACACATTTTGCATTACATCACAGAGATTCTTGAGAAACTCAAAATTTGTCAAACATCTGCTGAGCAGCGTCTGCTGCAGCTAAAGTTTTTTAATATAGAGAGATATACTTAGCTATCCGAAGAATGCAATCAGTGTTACCAATTATTGTTTTCAACGAAAGCTTTCAACAAATACACTAAATTTAATATTTTTACCTGCGATAGTTTTTGCAGGCAAAGTTGAGTAGTTATTGAGTAGTTATTTAATTACAAGCAATTTTAAGATTATTAAAAATTATTTTATGATATATTTATTAGATAATCTATGCATTCTAAATAGCCGATTAATTAGTATACTGCAAAAGATTGAATATTATTGTATGAATCAAATGATAATAATTTATAATTATTAAAATCAAATAGTTTTATCATATAAATAATTTATTATCTTATCGAATGGGACAGTTCTAGGATGCAAAACAAAATATATCTGATTTAACAATGTAATTTATGTGTCTTATACATGTTAATATGCAATTTGTCCTTATTCCCTTATTTATTTAAAAATTATGGTTATTTTTTATTCCTCTTATGTAGTTAAATACGTGTTGTTAATTTTACATGTTTTATAACATAATTAAAATTAATTTTAACTTCTACATTTTCACTAAAAGAATGATCCTATATAAATAATTCTTTGTTACGTGCATTGAAAATGTTATACTAAATGTGTTAAAAAATAAATGTCTCTAACATCGAAAACAACTGGTAAAGCAAAAGCAATTGGACAGGAAAAAGTTTTTGAGTTTCTTATCACTTTATGTAATATGATAGATAAATCAATAAACAAAATGCACATTTACCGCCTTCCAAAATTGGACAGGAAAACGTTTTTGAGTTTCTTATCACTTTATGTAATATGATAGATAAATCAATAAACAAAATGCACATTTACCGCCTTCCAAAATTTAGGTGATTTATGCGATTGGATAATTTTTCCGTGTGCTTTTTATATTGCCAAAAGTTCTGCAATGTCATGTCTAAATTTCATTTTAAACTCGAAAAGTCATCATAAATATTTTTACGGCGGTCATTTCAACAGCTCGCCCCCGAAACGGATAATACTATTTTATGGCCTCATTATTAAGATTACAAAAAATAAAAAGTAATATATTTATGCTTACCGTCTATAGACACCGGTAATAATCTAAAAGTAATTTCTATATAATAAATGATTTTGTTCAATGATTATTATCCTAACGCTTTTAAAGGTTCCAGAAAGCTGCAACAAATAGGGCAGCAGCAAGTTATGTTATGCAGAACAAGTAACATTATCCCAGTTAATCTTTCCTGGATAGCATTGGCTCGTTATGAGATAATTTATGGTGCTGCATGAAAATCATCTGCGTAGTGTTACTTAAAATTTCGCCACCATTAATTTGATTGCAACTTTGATATTTTGTAACGACATATAAATATTATATATATTGCATATATGTTATGTCTCTACTTTTGTTATGGCTGTCTAATTGCTTATGGGCCGGCTGGCCGCATCTGTAATATGAAATAAGTTTGAAAACTCTTTAAGCCATCGCGTTATGAAATAAAATAGTTGAACGAATTTATATTTGCTCTTTCTGCAATTTCTGAATGAAGTTGTAATATAAATTAACACCACATAAAAAGGACTTTTACAGGAGCGTGGAATGATAATTTTACTTACTTATTCATATACTTTACTTATTCATATTTCTAAAATGTTCGTAACATTTAATGAAATTTCCTATTTCTCTTTGTTTTCTTTTTAAACTATATTTTTAACATGTTTTAATATTTACCAACTGAGTTGCACATAGTTAGCGGTCAATAGTTTGGAATATCACTTTTTAGAGATGACTTCTTAAAAGTAAATTTTCTAGCAAACATAATGCTGACAGTTAGATGGTCATTACCACATGATGTGATTAGAAATCAAATAAAATTCAAATTAATGCAATCAAATGAGAGAAATATATGACATTACAAGGTACTGTATGACTTAGAAAAGTTCAAAAAAAGAAAAAAAAACACTAAATTACAAAAATATTGTGCTAGCCTATCGAATCTGTAGATAATGAAATAGTGATATTAAACAGAAATTTCGAAGATGTAACAGCAGAAATATATAACTTCGAACATACGATGTCTAAGGAAAACTTGATCAACGTATATAAGCACAGATAACACAATAATGGGGCATACAACTGTTTCCAGTAAACGCTGGATCCCCTTTGTCAGTGCAAGAGAACCAACAAACTCGAAGTCCAAAAAAGCACCTTCTGTTTCCTTTATTTGCGAACATTACTAGTTTGGACATCGGGCTTGTTGGTGCTCTTGCACGAGGGGACACCAGAGTCTTCAGAAAAGGGCATAGATACACAGTGTCTTCAGAAATTCATCTTGAATGGTCTAAATAGTTATTTCAATTGCTTTATTAAACCCTCCACGTAATAATTGTCTGACGCTTTTGTGTATTTCCAGATTCTCCAGAAACCCCTTGGTGGCAACATTACTCTTTTGGGCTTCGGGTTTGTTGGTGGTCTTGCACTGACGAAAGGGACCAAATGTACCCTCAAAACAGTTGTATGTTTGTATGCTGCATCATTGTGTTATTTGTGCTTTTGCTCAAGTTTCCTTTATACTCTGAACAAAGTGTATTTTACTTATTGATGAAAACTCTTTTTAGTATTTTACTTATAAATGCCATACGAATTTATCTACAACTATCATTGATAAAAAACGTTTTCGGAAAAGGTCATGAATACAGAGTGGCTTCAGAAATTAATCTTGGGTTGTCTAAATAGTTACTTCAATTGCGTTATTAAACCATGCACATAATAATTAATAACGTGTTTGTGTCTTTCCAGACTCTCCATAAACTTCTTGGTGACCTAGAAAGTTTAATCTTCTCATACTTAATAGTAGCGACCACGGAAAAGAAACAAACAAAAAATAATATAAATTCTGGGGATAAACTAAAATATATATTAACGAGGGCTACACCAAGTATATTCTTCGAAACTTGGATGAATGTCCGAGAAAGCAGTTAATCGCAGATTTCTTTCAAACCGTGTTATCCGAAACCTTTGCTTTTGTAAAAAATAGTTTAATGTTAACCTACAAAAAGGTTCTTTAGAACAAGTTTCTTTGTAGAACCAGAATTATAGCATTAAAAATATATAATTAAAGCATTAAACATTAAGGAGAATTTCCTGTAAAATTCTAACTAATTCAAAGTTAAAACAACATTATGCTTTTTGCAAAATATATAAAAACTGACATAGCTCCCATTAACATTTGGTACTCCAATAGTGTATGTTTAAATAAAATATTTTTGTTTGAAAGTTCTTTTTTATAAACATTAGGAATTATAACATTAAGAATTAGAACATTAGACATTAAGAATTGGAACATTAATCATTAAGAAATAGAACATTAAACATTAAGATTTAGAAGATTTAACACTAAGAATTATAACATTAAACATTAAAAAGGTTTTTCTGTAAAAGTTAAAACATTCCTCATCCGTCCTGTAAAGTATGTAAAATATAACATGTCTCCTTTTTACATTCGGCAGTTCACTTACCGCACCAAAATACAACTTGAACGAATGGCAATCAAACTAAACTACACACAATTTTCATGACTTTGAAGTATAACACTTAATGTGGTAAATTCAAGTGATAAAATATGTCAGGAGCAATCCCACGGGGAAAAAGAACCCATATGCCATAAGTACTGAAAATAATTTTCTTCCGAAAGCAATTTAAGATAATCCGTTTCCCTTTTGCTTTTGATTTACGCCTCGATTTCAGTGTTTCAGTCTTCATATTTCTAATGTTGAAATGCAACTGATAGTTGAAAGCATTGAAAGTTAAATTATGTTTGTCCAGGATATATGTATTGTAGGAGTAATCGGAACATAACGTCCATTGAAAAATTATAGAAAAATTGATAAATCAGAAACATGTTTTTTTTTATAAATATCGCAATCTACAAATGCAAGACAATGGGGTTAAAGCGCAAGTGCTCCACTTCACTGACCCGAGTTATATATCCCGCTCTGCACAAACTGTCTCGTTGTTCACGCTGAGTACGGATACGTTTAATATGTGAGTCCGTAAGTCCTTACGATAGGTTTGCGATAGGGGTAGTCGGGTACGATCCTTTTGGATGCCGCCCCCACAGAGTTCCGACTTACATTGGGTGGCACTTCCCAGCTATCCATTAGGATACCTCATACCTTCGGTTGGTCGGACGGTGTGGGTTGAAGAAGATATGCAATGCCATGCTCAGTATCTTTATAAAAAGTATCTTGAATATTCCTATCTTTTTAGACGCCTGCGCCCAGAAATTCAAAAAATGAACTGGTCGCTCTTACAGTACTGACACTGAGACAGAACCTAAAAAACTGAATTTACTATCCCCTCCCATGTATAGAGAAAATTTGAAATATAAAACAATATTTTCCGATTGCCCCCTTGCTACCTAAAAGGCAGAATAATTCTGCACTTATAGTATAGACTGTGAGACCCGAAATCGATCTCACACCAGTTTGTTGTGAGACAGCTTTATATATATATATACATATATATATATATATATATATATATATATATATATATATATATATTATATGTTTCGTTATTTATTGTGTATGAAACATCAAACAATACCTTCAGTCCCAATGACGCCAAAGTTTACACCATGCTGACCCAAAGGTCAGCTAAAATTATAAATTTAGGAGCGTCAAGACAGAGGGGGACGAAGGACTTTTAAGAAAAGGGAAGTAACGATATTGGGTAAAAAAGCTGACCAATTGAGAATATGCTCGTGGTTTCGCTATGAAGGCTGCCAATAAGAGTAAAATGGGCGACCGCGAAAAGCAATTGAGGAGTCGAAAGCCCAGAACTACCGACTCGTCCGAGAACTTGAGCAGCAAGGTGGTAGAACGGGAATTGAGCAATTGAGGAGTTGTTGTTGTTGAGACCGAGACCGGCCGACCTACCAGAAAGGTGTAAGGTAACTTGTATGGACGGCCGGGAAGTGCCACCCAATTTAGACCGGAACCCAGTGGGGGAGGCATCCACAGGGACCGTACCCTCCTTCCCCTACCACCAACCTCTCGGAAGGACTTACGGACCCACATGTTTAACGTGATCGTACTCCGCATGAACACGGCGGCATTTGTGGTAGCGTGCAAATCTAGCGCGCAAACCACGGGGATACCGCACCCGAGATGGCCAACAGCACGCGGTGTTCCGAGGTGGTCACCCACCAAGTACTAACCGCGCCCGATGCTGCTTGACTTCGGTGATCTAACGAGAACCGGTGTTTTCAGCACGGTACGGCCGTTGGCCGCAGCAATTGAGGAGTGTCAGACCTGAGGCAAAACAGCCACAGTCAAAGGAGTAAAAACAGAAGGATCGGCGAAAGATAACAACTATACAGAACGACTAGACAGAATGGCGATATAGAACGAACTAGACAAAACTACGATACTTAGAGAACGAGATACAGAACGACGATACTTAGAGAACGGATATACAGAAAGAATATACAGAACGACTAAAGAGAATGCATATGGAGAACGACTTCGACAGAGATTGCAGCATGACTTCTACGTATGAGTTGAATAGAATGAGAGAGCACTGAGAGAGGTTGAATTAAGAATTGCATAGCGAAACTGCCGCAGACCCACAGCCGCCCAGTGCTCAGAATGTTAGTGGAATCTCGTAAGAGTGTGTGCCACAGAATGGTCTGGAGACAGTCCTCGAAATATGTCCTGATATGCAATTTTACGACAGTCAGAGTCCAAGGAGGCTTCAACAAAATGCGCAAAACCAGTACAATCTACAAGGAAGCGAGCGTTGTGGTCAGATATGTGTTTATTAAATATGATAGCAGGTCTTAAATTATGTCGATAACAAATGGTGATCTGGTCTCACACGGCAAATCTCTCACATTTCGATGGCTCCTCCGCAAATAAATATGCAAATTGTTGTAATTGAGTAATTAAGTGATCTATGTTGTTAATAGATGATTTATTGTTAAAGATAAAATGGTGCAATTAATGGAGTAGTATTATGTTAAAAAATATTCCTTTTCAGATCTCGCACTGAAAAAAATAATGGTGGATTTTAATAGCGGCAAACAACGCGATGTTTAATTTAATGGGTTCCATTATGTACGAATTTAAGGCCAGGTTAATTATGTAGGATTTAATAATTAAGAGAATAATAATAATAAATGAATTTATTGTAAAGTTAAAACGCTCTTTGCTTTTAATAATTTAAGTTTCTTTTAATTTTATCTGCACTACATAGACCAAGATATAAAAAACCTTCATTTGACAATTTTTGATTTAGACGACAACTTTTGACTCTAAACTCCATACATTTTTCAGCAAAACAAATTGCAAAATCATATTTTATGAATGTGTGTTTACCTGTTATGATGATATTTAATACTAGTGATCAGTTTTAATATTTTATGATGAGTTTTCATACTATATTACCAGGATCTCATTTTAAAATCAACTGTTATTGGAATCATCTGCTCTGTCGTTGGTCATATATTTTATATCTCCAAAAGTAAAACAATCATATCTTTTTATATCTCCAAAAGTAAAACAATCATATCTTTTTATATCTCCAAAAGTAAAACAATCATATCTTTTTATATCTCCAAAAGCAAAATCTTTCCACTCGTTAATCTATTCCTACCAGCAGCAGTTTCTTTTGGACTCAGGGAAAGACATGCCATCTTACTCTGGCTATTCTTCAGTGTGACAGTGTATCCGGCTTTGTTTGGTTGTCCTGGATCGAATGAAATTTGATTGAAGTCCTGACCCTAAGCATTGTTTATTCCCCAAGGCACTCTTATAATTTGGATGACATATATTTATTAAGGTCATAACTTTCTGGCCCAAACTGCCGAAAATGGAATCACTTGGCTACGCCTTTTGTTCATAGCAAATACCAAAATCTTAAAATGGTGCTTACTGGTCTCAAATCTCCGTTTGACCAATAAATGCAGTTTCGTTTGAATTGCAGATACAATTCCTTTTATAACTATATTTAAAATGGACACTACAAATTGTAGTAAGTTATTTCGTTCAACGTAATTTGAGGAAAAATTCTCAAATATTTTTTATTGGAACTAATTACTCGAAGTTGGCCGGATCCTAAATAAACGCCTACTAGTTAAATATTACATTTACAGAGAAAACCACTCAATTTAAAAAGCATTTACTGCTTTCCTTTCGAAAAAATCTCCACGTATGCGATCCTCAGCATCCAAAAGAAAAATAAATAAATAAATAAAATAAAAAATAAACAAAACGAAATACTTCCTCTAAGATATAGAAGGGACTTCTTCCACACACTGAGACCATCACAGGCATGCGCAATTTGTCAAATGGGTAAAAACTCGATCGCACTTCATTAGCGAAAATGCGTTTGTTTGAAAGAGGGAATGTTGGAATGCGAAGATATAAGCACAGATTTTTGGTAAATTATAGAAATGTGTTAATTTATTTTTTACCGGTTCATTTTTCGAAAGTAAAAATTCACCTAACAATGCAAATTTTGATGCATTTACAAATAAATATATAAATATGAAGGAATTATCGTACGGATTTGGTTTAATATCGATTTAAAGATCGTTAGAAAGGACGTTTTTCAATCTTACTGATGAACTCAAGGTAAAAACTGTAGGATAATATTTTTGGTAACTAAGGAACTAATCTATGTAAAAATTGTTCACAATCATGCTAAAATATAAAATACCTTCAAACCCAATTCAAATTTTTAAAAAAAATCTGGTAGTACATATTTTCTCAAGTTCTGGAGTACTTCTGTACTAAATTTCGTAGCTGTCCGCCGCTTACATTTCCCCCTACAGATAACACTGAGAGAGAGAGAAAGGGAGAGAAACACAGACATACATCTTATTTTATTATGTTAGATTGAATGGTAAATTAATATTCTGGACAAAAAAATTTATCAAAAATCGCTCAAAAATAGCTCTTATAAATACCAATAAATTATAAATTCGTCAAAGTATGTTAAATTTTGGATCAATCGTGCTTTGAGGAGAAAAATCATCATTTAGAAAGAAATACAAGCACAGCCTCATTTATTCAAGCAAATTTGGCATTGGGGATAAAATAACGTTGTTGAACATAGAAGAAATAATTAAATCGCCACAAATAACACAAGAAAGGTAAAACCCAAGGGCAGCAGGAAGGAGGCTGGATAATTGGCTTAAACGATAAAAATCCAAAGAGAAATAACGGAACATAAAGAATGAACGGAAATCTAACAGAACAAATAGCAGGGTGAATAGAAACGACTAAACAAACGGTAAGTGGGCTATGAAAAACTGTAGCAAAAAACACGAGACATTAAAACATCTGTAAAAAGTACAAACAAAAGTTTCATAACAAAGTCTGAGGTTAAATATATTTTAAGTAATATTTCATTACTTCTTCTGTACAGATAATGATCTCAGTACAGCAACCAGTATCGATAGCGTCGGATATCCATTCATTGCTCATAAGAAAACCTAATACAGCTTGATGCGCAATTTTGCAAAATCCTGTTTGGGACCAAAAATTGCTTCATCCAGGCAAAGAGAATCAATTTGATAAATATTTTTAAGGAAATAGAAATGTAATGTTCTAGACATTGCTGTCTGTATAAAAAATTATACGATAAGTAAAAACATTGAAATGAAATTTAATTATAAAATAAATCACAAAATTTTACATATATTGTTCTGTATTCCAATAAAGAGTCATTCTTAATTGATATATAAAATATATTCCATTACTATGGAAACGATCTAATGAATGTAAGGATAATGCACATATGAAGATAAAACCGTGTGTACACACTGTATAATCTTCATGCTCTCATTACACACCGAATCCACAAACATATCTTCATATCATTCACAGTACTGTAAGTTATCTGTACATGAGTTTTTTCAGAACTGAGAATTGCATTTGGCGCTCTATCATACTCACCCTGCGCTTTCAGAGAGGTGATCTAGATATGCTCCGGATATTAATCCATATAAATGTTTGTCTAACCCAGGGGTCGGCATTCTCAAGGAACTTTCTTTCTTTTTAAGTGGTATATTTTAATTAGGTGTTCCACTAAATACTTGCACTTTTAGAGAGGTGATCTAGATATGTTCCGGACATTAATCCATATAAATGTTTGTCAAACCCAGGAATCGGCATTCTCAAGGAACTTTCTTTCATTTCAAGTGGTATGCAGGGTGTCCCAAAAACATTGATCACCGCTTTTATTCCTTAAATATTGATCTAAGACATATATATTAAAATACAAAGTTGAGTAAAATAAGGTACATAATTTTATGAAATCGATATAAAATTTCAGGGGATTAAATTTGAAGAAATACAAAATTTAAATTTTTATACTGCCCCCGTACAAAAGTTTCCAAAGAGTAACATGTGCCCCATACATTAATAAAGCGATGTACAAAATTTCAGCATTTTATCATTAAAAGTCCCAGAAATATGTTTAAATAAATTTGGTAAGGGATTAATCACAAACAAAATGTAAATGTTTACAGCAAGAGTGCAAATAACGCAACGCAGAAATGCATCATAGGCAAATAATGTCTGCCTCTTATCTTTAATGGTTCTTTGCAATGGATGGAAAACATTTTGAGCAAGCTTTGTAATATTTGTGTAAATTTATTATATCTACACAGTGTAGATACTCTTGTACCAATAAATAACAAAATTATTATTTATTTATGGAATCATTGTTTTATTTCGTAATTTGTGTATGAGCCCTGAAACGCGAGCTGCCAACATATTTTTTCCCCTCTGAGAACCGATGTCGATTCATCGAATACCTTTGGGATTTTCTATGATAAAATACTGACATTTTGTAAACCACCTTATTAGTGTATAGGCACATTTTACTCATTGGAAATGTTTTTGTACAGGGGCCGTATAAAAATTTAAATTTTGTATTTCTTAAAATTTAATTTTCCTTAAAATTTCAATCGAATTCATGAAAATTCTGTAACTTTTACGCGACTTTGTAATTTATTACATATGTCTAAGATCAATATTTAAGGAATAAAAGCCGAGGTCAATGTTTCTGGGACACCCTGTATATTGATTAGATGTACCCTTAAATATTTGTACTTTTAGAAAGGTGATCTAGATATATTCCGGACATTAAACCATATACATGCCTGTTTAACCCAGGGATCGGCATGGGCGAGGAACATTTTTCTTTTTAAGTGGTATATATTAATTAGATGTTCCACTAAATATTTGCACTTAAACATAAAAAGCATATATAAAAAAATTCTCGGAATAAAAATTCTTTGGTATTAAAACCATAGAATGTCTCCACAACTATGGTCAAAACCATTTAGTTATAATCTAGCTATTGATGCTAAAATGAACCAATTTCAATCCATCCTTTTAAAATCTGCAATTATTTTGATCCGATAACCTTCTCCTGAATTTGATGCTGAATTCATATTAGTCATTGTCTTAGCTCCATAGCAGATCCATAGATGCTTATAACAGTTTATTTTATTCATATATTTTATTTATTTATTTATTTATTTATTTATGTATTTATTTTCCTTTATTTATTTATTTTGCAAAAATGTTTTTAAAAAATTATTTTCGCCAAGTATGAAAGTAAATATTTCACGATAATTGTTGAGAAAAATAAATTTCAGCAGAAGTTTTAATCTGTTAATTAAATTTTCTTCTTGGAGAACTCATTTTGATAGTCTATCAGTTTGTAATATTAGAAAGTTGACATTTAACTTTATCGTTAAATATTACATACTATTTGACGATATAATTATTATTTTTTTACTTTTTTAATAATACGTAACATATGAAATGATTATAATATAGAAAGTTGACATTTAACTTTATCGTTAAATATTACATACTATTTGACGATATAATTATTATTTTTTTACTTTTTTAATAATACGTAACATATGAAATGATTATAATATTTGTCGTTTGAATTTATGGAATCTCATGATTTGAATACAAACTATCGTTTTCTCATAATAAGATGTTAGTTTTATACTAGTATAAGAATTTCATTGATTATTATATTACTTAGCGGGAGCTAGTAATTTTTCTTCTAGCTGTAACTTGCCAAGTTAACTTTACACAAAATCTAATCTGATTTAGAATTTTGAAAAATATTTACTTACTGTCACCGAGAAAAGCGCCCGATTTAAGATACGATTCAAAGCCAAAGACAGTGCCCCATGGATCCTGTGCATGATCCTTTCGTTGATAAAGTTTTTGCATTATGTTGAGAAAGTGATTTGCATCCCAATCAGATTTTATATCTTAGTAAAGGCGCCAGCCACATCATCGCTGCAAACATTTAATTAGTTTATAAATTGACATTATTTATAACTACCAAAACATTTTATGAAATCATTCTTTATATAATGTAATTCCCTTGAATTCTAAGTCAATTTGGACACTTTCCCATTGTGGTTCCAAGAAGTAGCACCCAGTACTTAGAGGGCTGCAGATTTAAATAATTAGAATAGGAACTGTCTCACAATAGTCATAAACCTATTTACGTAAATTTTTGAATAATTCAATTTTTCCAGTGGTCCTTTTCCTACTTTGCACCCGCGCGCCAAATTTCAAATATCTGTCTCACTTCAGATTGGACATTTCGCATTTAGTCAGCCAATTAAACATTCAAGTGTGCGGCATCGTACACTTTATTCCTACATAACGATTTATCTTTGCAACAATTTTCATTGCAAAGATAAATCGTTCCCATCTCATTGCAAAGTCCGTTTTACTATCATTTCCCATTTCGAATGTTTTAAAGTGATTAAAAGGATGTTTTTGGAAATATACGGTTTTTGCACAGAGTTTTATCGACTTATTGACACTTTGCATCAAATTAGAAGTATTCAACTCTCATTTCACCTTCCGAACGCTTTGGTGCTAAACCCCGCACCCCCCTTCTACAGATCATTTAAAAATAACACAATATTTCTTTAATCTTACGATTGAATTGTGTATCAAATTATAACTCTATATCTGTTAAAATAAAGCGCTTCCCATTTATTCCGCACTTAAAACATATTAGTGTGCTGCACCCCTAAATAAATAAATACTGTCTAACTGAAATTGTACATTTTTATGCTCTTCATTTCCCACAAACGATCCTTACATACAATTTGTGATCTATGTCTGAGCGTGAAGTTTATTTTTTTATCAGTTCATCTTTCTTATGTTTCGCTGTGGGACACCTCTTCCATCTTTACTTATTTTTGAAAATTTCGAATTTTTCTGCGGATTTTATTAAATAATTGGCTGTGTAAAATTTTTGATGTCTCTAACTCTTTTAAAAGCTGACGTTTATCATTTAATCAGAAAACTGAACATTTTGGTGAATTGCAAACCCTAATATATCAAATATTTAAAAACTAAAATTGCGAACTTTTTTCTTTAGGTGTATCTCCCCATTTTAAGTCTCTATCTCATCAGGAATTATGCTTTTCTATCGTGTCACATTTCGAACGTTTCGATATGGAGCACCCCTTACACAAAACAATTTTGAAAAATTCGATTTTTCCAGGTGGTTTCATTGAACGATTGGTCTGTGTTCCAAATTGCAAGAATCTATTTCGCTTAAGAAAGACGTTCTTCATTTATTCGACAAACTGGAACCCTTTAGCATGCAGCACCCCTAAAGTATTCAATTATGGAAAACTGAATTCGTACACTTTCTTCTTTTCCGTTCCCTGTCACTCAAATTGCTGCTCATGCCTTAGGGCGAGTCGAGTGGTCTGGGTTTTCGACTTTCTTCATTTCCATCTATTTATTATCACGTCAAATGAGTCTATGTCTTATCAAGAAGTAATTTTTTCTATCATTTAACCTTTCGAAGGATTTTGTGTGAAGATTTCAAGCCTTAAATGAAATTAAAAAAATATATATTTTCTTGACTAATTTATCACATGATTGGCCCAGGTACCGGATTTCAAGCCACCATTGCATATAAAGGGAGGCGTTTCTCATTTACTCAGGAAATCAAATAGTTTGGGTTTACGAACCCCTACAGTTTCAAATATTGGAAAATTACATTTGTACACTTTCATTCTTTCGAATGATCTGCCTTTACACCACATTTAAAGTATCTCTCATCACGAAGCATGCTTTTTTATCATTTAACTTTAAGAAGGTTTATGTGTGGAGTATCCACTCCTTTAAGATTGTACTTGAATGAAGCGAGCCCAGTATAGGTTCGATTTAAAAATTGTAGATAGCACAGAAAATCACAGGAAATGTGTATCCGAACACCTGGGATTCCGATTTTAATCTACAAAGGAAGACAATCAATCCCGATGTGACAAGCTGAGACAGATGGCATTTCATAAAATCAAAGTATTCATGGAAATGGTAATTCTTATTTCAGCTTGTGTTATACTCATTACGCCGAAATATTTAAAAATCTATGAGATATTTTAATATTTGTATAAGTGAGCGCAAGAATATATGTATGAAAAGACGCATTGGATGCAACGTTGAAAGTAAAATATATTAGTAAGGGTGTTGAAAATCCAGATCACTTGACTGAAATAAAAGTTTTCAGTAGCCGTTTGAGTGACCGGGTTAGTGATATATGACGTGACAACGAGGTATTTCATACATTTATGTTCTCCGAATGTCCGCTTTACGAACTGCAGTTTTTATAATGCACTTTTGAATTCATATACATTTTGTTTGCAAATAATATAGTGTTTTCATTTTTCAATTTTTGCTCTTGTACAATTTTTAGTGGACTCATATATTTTTATGTTGTGATATTCACTTAATAACAGAATTCTTATAAATGATATTTCTGAATTATCCCATACCCCACTGCACTATTTTAATCGTTTATTCAGTTTGAAACTTGATATGCCAATGCAGATTAGTAGAATTTTGTTTTGAGCACAGGAGAAACAAAAATTTCATTTTATTTTAATTAGGTAAAGGCGGGGGGAATATAAAATACATGCGAGTGTATGGGTGAGGGAGAGCAAAATTAAGAAACTCTGATGTAGACAGCACGTACATGTCTTAATGCAATGGATTTACTACGTTCTCAGTGAGAAGATGATGTATAAAATCCACGACACTGTTTTTAACGTTGAATTATAAGGTTTGCGCTTTTATGGATGGCAACATGTAAAACTAGTTCGAAGTGCTCAATTACCTTTTATTTCATGAAACTTCAAATTGACACTTATCAATATTGATAGCATCCGCATATTAAAATAATTTAATAATTTATTCAGAATCATCAATTAGGCGTCATTTTCATTAACTTGGTGTTACGTTTACAATTTTAAGGATATTTTCGTCAGTCTAGTTGTTGGCAATATATCAAAAGATAATCCGTTAACTACATCGGATGTATCGCAAGCCTACATCAAATGATACAGGCAATTGTACCTAAGTATACTTGTACTTCCTAGAAAGAAAACCAAATACAATATTTAGCCAGTGTAAAACGAACCAGAAGCAAAATAGTTACAATGGCAGAAACTAACAACTCTAATTTTCGCAGTTACAAATTGCGCCTGCTATTTGAAAAAATAAAAATGGTCAGGATATTAAAATAACACACCTCTAGTCTGAATAAAAATATGAAAAAAAGTCTGAAAATGTGAATACGAAAAGCAAATAAATGTTAAAGAAGTACGCATTTATTTAGATAATACAATTGAAGACTGCAATAATTCAAGAGTTTCAAAATTGATTCGGAATGCAACAACTTCGTTACGGCAACATTTCTATCACATCAGAACTTCGCTCGGATACTATTCAAATATACTACATTTTAAAATAATTTAAAGTTTTATTTAAAGAAAAATACAGACATTAATGTGATAGTAAGAGAGCGAGAGAGATAAATATGTCGGAGGCAACCTCATGGGTTTAAAGAACGAAACTGCCAAATGTACTCAATGAAATTTTCTTCCGAAAGCAATTTGAAGTAATCCGTTTCCCTTCTTCTTTCATTTGTCTCACGTTTTTCGTTCTTCTGTAGGCGATAGCTTTCTTTAAATAGGATCATTTTAAATGATAATAAAAAGCTGAAGTTTTGAAAGATTTACATTGTTTTGTGGTGTCTATCTTATTTGTAGTTATTAGATTTCAACGTAATAGCATTAATAAGCTATGTCATCCAAATACATGCTAATGATAGCTGAATCCCTTTTCTTCACACGTCTTAAATAATTTACCTGACTGTTCATTGCGATACTTTGAACGTTCTGGTGAGTCGAACGATCTGTGGTCCTCAGGAAATAATTTTTTTTTGACATTTCTCAACTGTCAGAAATCAAATTCTCGAAACAGTAGACAATAGTTTTCAGTTTAATATAAAATACTTTTTTTTTACAGTTTTCAAATGTCAGTTATCTAGTTCTTGAAAGATTAGTTTTATTACTATTATTATTATTATTAATATTATTATCGTTATTTTTATTATTATTATTATTATTACTATCATTTACGAATATTTTTTATTCAGAATTTTAATTTTTTTATTATTATATAGGCCTGTCAAATGCAGGGGAACTGCCACTCTTAAAAATTAAAGTTAACATATTTTTAATAAGATCCATTTTGTTTCATAAAGTATACTATTTAGAGTCGAAAGTATTCATCTAAATCGAAAATTGACCCTTTTGTATTTTACTCCGTTGTTAAATATCAGCCTTCTAAGTAATCAGAGTTTGGATTTCAAGAGAATTTTGAGAAACTATACGCAGATACTCATTTTGTCCACCCGGAAGAGAAGCCCAAAACACGGTTCCGCTAGATTTGGTCAATACAATTATGTAAAAGTTCAGGTTTATAAACTATCGGAGAGCATCTTAACTTTTACGTTACGGCTCCAAGAATCCACATTTTCTAATCCAGAAAGGCAAAATAACTCAAAATTTCATCTTTGTAAATAAATACCTTCAAAGAACTTGTCTTTTATTCGTAACTCGTTTCACGTTCTATCAGAGGAAACTTGGAGGAAGAGCTGCAAGCAGGTACAATAGGCCTCCCCCTGCTTTCCCAGAAAAATGAAGGTGAAAAAGACTGTCAGAGCCAAAGAGCTAGAATCTTGATTAGTCCTCTAAGGTTACAGCAGTTGATTCAGCGCCGCTCCATGAGAAGATATTTTCAGTTGTACAACTGTTCTACCGCTATATTGAAAGGTTAATGGTGTTATTACACGGAGCAATTCCTTCCAGCAACTTTTCAGCAACACCATGCATTTCAATGGGAAGAAATATTGCCGTCGAAATGCCGCAATTCGTTCGCACTCGGCAAGGAGGACTATAAAATTGGACGTCACACCGCTCCGCCTTACCTCTCTTCATTTGCATTCAAGATGGCGATGGTGAGTGACTGTAATGCAAACACATTGCAACAGCTCAATTACGTTAGAAACTTGAGATGGAAAAAATGATAGAACTTCTACCAAATTACAGACACCTGTGGGATATAAAATATCAAAATTATGTGATAAAACACACTAAAGAATGCTTCCTGAAATCGGCGGCATTAAACAGGAAGGGCCTGTTAGAAAGGAGGGGCTTACAGTATCATTGCCGGGCGGAATTGCTAACGTCTAGAGATGTAAAAATAACAATATAATTTTTACCAAATTACAGACACCTGTGACATATAAAAGATCCAAATTATACGAAAAAATCTTCACTAAATAATGCTTCTTGGTATGAACTCCACGGCATTAGACAGGAGGAGCGTTTTAGAAAGGTAGGGCCTAAAGCGTTATTGCCAGGAGAAATTGCTAAAGTCTGGAAATAGAAAAATAATAATAGAACTTTTAACAAATTACAGACACCTTTGGGATAAAAAAGATTCAAATTATACGAAACACACAACAAAAAATGCTTTCTGGAAAGAAATCGGCTAGATTGGAGAGAAGTGGACTGTTAAAGAGGAGGGGCCTAAAGTATGATTGACGGGCATAATTGCCGAAGTTCGGCAATTCTTGCAATTCTGAAAATTGCTCTGTGTAATAACACCATAAGTGTTAGAAAAATTGTTTCGATTAAAAAATGATGATGGTCCCTCAAGAGGATGTCGAAAATGTTTGATCTAGAATCTAGACCTAACTGAATTTTTACACCGGCCGACTAATCGGTTGCTCATGTCCTTGCTGACGAGCCGGTCGGTCTGGGTCTTCAACACGTAAGGTATCCCCGGGGCGCGGTAGCCCATTGGTTAGCGCGCTGGAGTTGCATCGGTAGGCCCGGGTTCGATTCCAGACACTGCCAAAACTGCCGCCGTGTTCATGCGGAGTACGATCACGTTAAACATGTGGGTCCGAAAGTCCTTCCGAGAGGTTGGTGGTAGGGGAAGGAGGGTACGGTCCCTGTGGATGCCTCCCCCACAGGGTTCCGATCTAAATTGGGTGGCACTTCCCGACCGTCCAAATAGTTACCTTACACCTTTCTGGTAGGTCGGACGGTCTGGGTTTCAACATCAACAACACGTAAGGTATCCCCGGCCACACAATTTGTTACCATAAACCCCTGGGTTGGTCGTGTGGTCTGGGCCTTCAACACGTAAGGTATCACCGGCCGTCCAAATAGATGCTCTAAGTCCTCGGACGAGTCGGACGGTCTGGGTCTTCAACACGTAAGGTATCGAGTTTTTTTACACACGTAAGGATACCTTACGAGTTGCTGTTGAGACCCAGACCGTCCGACCTACCAGAAAGGTATAATGTAACCATTTGGACGGCCGGGAAGTGCCACGCAGTTTAGACCGGTACCAAGTGATGGAGGCATCCACAAGGACCGTACTCCCCTTCCCCTACCACCAACCTCTCGGAAGGACTTACGGACCCACATATTAAATGGGATCGTACTCCGAATGAACACCGCGGCAGTTGTGGCAGCGTGCAAATCCAGCGCGCAAACCATCGGGCTACCGCGCCTGAAATGTGCCAACAGCACGCGGTGTTCCTAGGTGGTTGATACCTTACGTGTTATTGTTGTTTAGACCCAGACTGTCCGACCTACCAGAAAGGTGTAAGGTAACTGTTTGGACGGTCGGGAAGTGCCACCCAATTTAGACCGGAACCCAGTGGGGGAGGCATCCACAGGGACTGTACCCTCCTTCTCCTACCACCAATTTCTCGAAAGATTTACTGACCCACATGTTTAGCGTGATCGCGCGTGATCCGCGTGAACACGGCGGCAGTTTTAGCAGCGGCTGGAATCGAACCCGGGCCTACCGAGTGCAACTCTAGGGTGCTAATCAATGGGCTACCACGCCCTGATACCTTACTTGTAGAAGACCCAGACCGTCCGACTCATCCAAAGGACACGAGCAACCATTTGGACGGCCGGTGATACCTTACGTGTGTAAAAAAAAAAAAAAAAAAATTTTTACACACGTAAGGTATATATAGTAGGTCGGACGGTCTGGGTTTCAACAACAACACGTAAGGTATCACCGGCCGTCCAAATGGTTGCTCGTGTCCTTTGGATGAGTCGGACGGTCTGGGTCTTCTACACGTAAGGTATCAGGGCGTGGTAGCCCATTGGTGCTGTTGGCACATTTCGGGTTCGGTAGCCCGGTGGTTTGCGCGCTGGATTTGCACGCTGCCACAACTGTCGTCGTTTTCATGTGGAGTACGATCCCGTTAAACATGTAGGTCCGTACGTCCTTTCAAGTGGTTGGTGGTAGGGGAAGGAGGGTATACGGTCCCCGTGGATGCCTCCCCCACTGGGTTCCGGTCTAAATTGGGTGGCACTTCCCGGTCGTCCAAACGGTTACCTTATACCTTTCTGGTAGGTCGGACGATCGGAGTCTCAACAACAACAACAGTTAAATTATCAACCATCAAACTTAATATAACATATTCGAATTTTCGACCATCTCTCAGACGGTAAATACGGGTTATTAAAGTATTTCTATACACTCAAGCTGGCCTTCGGTAGCTTCTAAGATTTACAAATTTATAGTATCCAACATTGAAACGAGGTGTATCCAGCCGGATTTTAGACATTTCTTTCAGGATGGACACAATGGAAGCAGAGGGACAAAGTCTCTCATAACATTCCCGAAGATCCCATCTTATACATTTTCAACAATTGGTTAAACACAATAGAAAATATGATTTTCAAAAATATTTGCAAAAAAAAATGAAAGGAATGAAGTCATTAGCTAAAAAATTAAAAATTCCCTTAATCTTATATCGCAATACCGTCACGAACAGAATACCATCAAACTTAACTGAAGTGTGGCTGAACTCGACCGTTGGTCCAAATGATCCGTCCAAATGATATCGTTGGCCCAAATGATTACAAATAGAGCATGTTGCCCTTTATTTTAAAGGGCTTTAAAATATATTTTGATTGATACCAAGTTTGATAATGCACACATTTTTGGAGGTGACTTGTTCCTCGAAGGGATAATAATGTCACAAACAAATTAAATCGTGGCTATTTTTTACTACAATGCTTTAAACTGTTGAGTTTCGTAATCATTGAGCCATAAATAAACTCATTTATGCATAATTATGTCATATTACGCTGCCATGTTAAGTAATTATAAAATTTCGAATTGAATAAAGTTTTTGCTTGAAAATCCATTTGCTTGAAAATCCCTTTATATTTGTGGCATCTACTGCGTCCACAAGAAAGAGACCACAGACAGACGATAGACGGACACCACTCTAAAATACTGAAAACGTATTAAGGAGGTCCTACATCATATAAATATAATACCGTTCATTTATAAAAAAATGTATTTATATATCCATTTCCTTATTATTTAAATCGTATAAATGAAATAAAATTCGTCTGCAGCATTAACACCTTTTATTCAATTCCGTTGCTAAGCAACAGGATATAATTTTCTTATAATAAGTGTTCGAAAATTAATCGTCTGCATAATGTTCTTCTATGGACGATTTAATTCTGCATTTTTAATAATATCTATATAACTAGTGGTCATAAAATTTGAAATTCCGGTGGTATTGCCCACAGTGAAATAATGAATAATTATACTAAATTTTAAAACAAAATCTGTCAAACATTGTGGATTTGTATACGTAACAGATGAATATACACACATGCTTTTCATTTTATATATAGAAATATGTAGATTTACTGCATCTCACTTTTAGTTGAGATTTCTAAATCTGTAAAAATAATAAAATACATTATTGTCTTGAAGGAAACTAGTATATTTATGTCAACATAAAAATAATATTGTACTTCAATTCTAAAAATGTTGACATTGCGGAAACAACATCTCACATGTAGTTTTTCCTTTTAAAACATAAATATTCATTATTAATGAGAAACTCTGATTTTCTTCCATCTCCAACCAGATTTTATTTTACTTTACTTTCACTTAAAACTAATGCACGCTGTGGAGAGTTTCAAACTAATTACATAAAGTAAAAATCTGATGTGGGCAGCACATGACTTTCCCTGCAGACTTATATCCACGTTCTCTTTATTTTAATGAAATTTATTTCACTTTTATTGAATTTTCGTTCTCATTCGGTAACCGGGCTTATTTTCAAAGGTGGCGTAGGGAAAGTACGAAAAACTAAAATATCTCGAGAACGGCTAGTCCTAGTGTAATGGGGTTGGTCTTATTCTTTTCGTCGTTAAACATTACGTATTAAACGGGCATTTAATGGATATATCTGAGTATACCTAGTTCTTTAGTTTAGATTTTGAAGATTTTTGCGGGCCGTTTTGCAAAAAAAGGCAGGTTATTTTTTTCCGAATCGTACCAAAATCTAATCAGCACCAGAGTGACCTATACGTGACTCATCTACCGAATTTTGTGAAATTCGGTCCATTAGTTTTTTAGCTACAGTGGATACAAGCTTTTGCGGGCCATTTCGCAAAAAAGGCGGGTTCTTTTATTCCGAATCGTACCCAAAACTAATCAGCACCAGCCCCGCCCACAAGTGACTTACCTACCAAATTTTGTGAAATTCGGTGCATTAGTTTTTTAGTTACAGTGGATACAAAATCTGCACAGACAGACAGACACACAGACACACAGACAGACAGACAGACAGACAGACAGACAGACACACGCACAGACGTCACGCTAAAAATGGTTTTTTCGTATTCTAGAGGTCTCGAAACGTGTAGATCCGTCGAAAACTCGAGTTGTGATTTTCGGCATGATTCCAATACTTTCCCTATACATTACCATGTATTGCAGGGAAAGTAAAAATCTGATGTGGGCAGCACATGACTTTCCCTGCAAACTTATATCGACGTTCTATTTATTTCAATTAAATGTAATTCACTTTTAATTCAAATTTCGTTCTCATTCGGTAACCGGGTTTATTTTCAAAGGTGGCGTAGGGAAAGTACGAAAAACTAAAATATCTCGAGAACGGCTAGTCCTAGTGTAATGGGGTTGGTCTTATTCTTTTCGTCGTTAAACATTACGTATTAAACGGGCATTTAATGGATATATCTAAGTATACCAAGTTCTTTAGTTTAGATTTTGAAGATTTTTGCGGGCCGTTTTGCAAAAAAAGGCAGGTTATTTTTTTCCGAATCGTACCAAAATGTAATCAGCACCAGAGTGACCTATACGTGACTCATCTACCGAATTTTGTGAAATTCGGTCCATTAGTTTTTCAGCTAGAGTGGATACAAGCTTTTGCGGTTGAAAAGTGGCGTAGGGAAAGTACGAAAAACTAAAATATCTCGAGAACGGCTATTCCTAGTGTAATGGGGTTGGTCTTATTCTTTTCGTCGTTAAACATTACGTATTAAACGGGCATTTAATGGATATATCTAAGTATACCAAGTTCTTTAGTTTAGATTTTGAAGATTTTTGCGGGCCGTTTTGCAAAAAAAGGCAGGTTATTTTTTTCCGAATCGTACCAAAATGTAATCAGCACCAGAGTGACCTATACGTGACTCATCTACCGAATTTTGTGAAATTCGGTCCATTAGTTTTTCAGCTAGAGTGGATACAAGCTTTTGCGGTTGAAAAGTGGCGTAGGGAAAGTACGAAAAACTAAAATATCTCGAGAACGGCTATTCCTAGTGTAATGGGGTTGGTCTTATTCTTTTCGTCGTTAAACATTACGTATTAAACGGGCATTTAATGGATATGTCTGAGTATACGTAGTTCTTTAGTTTAGATTTTGAAGATTTTTGCGGGCCGTTTTGCAAAAAAAGGCAGGTTATTTTTTTCCGAATCGTACCAAAATCTAATCAGCACCAGAGTGACCTATACGTGAGTCATCTACCGAGTTTTGTGAAATTCGGTCCATTAGTTTTTCAGCTAGAGTGGATACAAGCTTTTGCGGGCCATTTCGCAAAAAAAGGCAGGTTCTTTTATTCCGAATCGTACCCAAAACTAATCAGCACCAGCCCCGCCCACAAGTGACTTACCTACCAAATTTTGTGAAATTCGGTCCATTAGTTTTTTAGTTACAGTGGATACAAAATCTGCACAGACAGACAGACACACAGACAGACAGACAGACAGACACACAGACAGACAGACAGACAGACAGACACACAGACAGACAGACAGACACACGCACAGACGTCACGCTAAAAATGGTTTTTTCGTATTCTAGAGGTCTCGAAACGTGTAGATCCGTCGAAAACTCGAGTTGTGATTTTCGGCATGATTCCAATACTTTCCCTATACATTACCATGTATTGCAGGGAAAGTAAAAATGGATATAAAATGCAAATATGCAAGTTCGACTTAATAATAATTGTCTGTGGTAAATATTTCCCATACCACTGGAGATGAAATAATAATGTTTAATTTAAATATTATATAGAACACATATATTTTCACATTAAAAATGTGTAAATTTTCATCAAAAATTAGATTTTTTCGCATTAAAAGGTAAATGTCTCGGCTATACAGCCATAGGGTGATAACTTTCGTAAAAAACTAATTTAGGCAGTATGTTCTATAATTTGTATATTTAGAAACTTAGACCATATTATCGGAAATCTTATTGACGTATCATTTTTTACACTTTTGTCCTCCAGGTGATCAATTGTTACAAATAATTTCCATACGTGTAGATCTTTGTTTTGGAATAATCTTAATAACATGCACCTTACTTCGTTGATGTTGATTTCATTTGTAGTTAATATAGAAGAGTTCTAATTTTTGTATATCTCTTTTTATAAATGTATTTCTGCACAAAAAATATTTCGAAATATTGTTACGAACATCAAATTAATGTGAAAAATAGATAATTCAAAATGACTAAATTAATTTAACTTGGCCTCGTAATCGAGTGTACATACATGTATGCGTCCGACTAATAACCCACCTGTATCTGCAATCTGGCATCTAACTATAGAAAACTTAAATCCATAAACATAATAATTTTCTACTACTTATTGAAAACTCTTTTGATTTTCTTTAGTGAATTATTTATTTAAAAGGCATGTACTTTTCACTAACATTGAATTGATAATTTTTCTTATACATTCTGTTTCAATTTAACTTGGATACAAGTGTAATGACGAAATTGCAATTTAGAATAAACTGATTCTTAAAAGCACGAATGTCACAAATTGGACAAAAAGTACGTGCTGCGGATATTATACAGGTTGCAAACCCCTTTGCAGGAATCATCTTGGACAGGGCCATCTTTGAGGCAGTAGCCCTTCTAATACTGATTTTTATTTTTGCATATTCTCTTCGACGATCATTATAAACTAGGATATCACGGATAAGTTCGAATCAACATCTTTTTATCTAAATGTCCCCAATCCTTCTACTAAATTCCTTTACGGAAAGCTCTGCTGACTCAACCTTCTTTTCTCCCACTTGGATCCATTGGCTGGTGGTAATTCCACAGCAAGACTTCCACTGACCCAATTTTTGATTGCTCCCACATAAAGTTATTTGAATTATCTATCAACCGCTGGTGACCCTGTGACTGAGATCATTGTTTGACGCGAACAAAAATCATTGCCATCTTCGGGTACCTGTTTTTTATGAAGTTACGTTAGTCAAATTGCCTTAAAAACGGCAGTCATTCAAAATGCAGAAAAAAAACACTAAGCCTCAGTTATCGAAATTTCTCTACAATTGTTATAGCAATTAAACGTCACAATATAACTGTGTCCTATGTGTTACCATTGTGTCCGTCCATGCTCGCTGACGTTCGAAGAATCCCGGATCTCCGTCCTCCATTGTCTGCGACTCATTAGATCCGTAAATCGATTCGCGAGTCGGGGGAATTTGCCTCCTAATCGCTGACGCTCTCTGACGCTCAGTGAACCCCGGGGCTCCAACCTCTATTTGCTTCCGCTCATTCACCACGATAAATGGATTTGCGAGTCAGCAGACTTCACTTCCTACTAGCTGACGCTCGATGGACTCGCTTCGCAAGCATTTTCGTCATCAAACTTCATATCCTCAAACGACACAATTTGGAGAGATTATTTTAAAATTCGAATTAATTATAAACTTATAAGTATATTAAGCTGAAAATCCGTCGAAATGCTGGCTTCATATTCAGCTTTATTTTTGACAGATGAGAAAGATATAAAAACAAGCATCTGCCATAGAGACAGAAAAGGATATAGACGTTTCTGAAAGTTATCGAAATGAGTTCAGGCGGTCTGAAATTGCGTTAAACCATCAAATTCTGATATTTAAAAAACATGTGAAAAATATACTTTCTATATAGAAAGCCAGTTAGAAAGTTATAGCGCCTCGCCAAATTAATAGGAAGCTTTATTTAATACATAATACATATTTGCGTAGCGACAAACGATATTTTGAAAATTATCTCAGAGTACTTTACCTAGAGGAGCTACTTTATGATTTACAGTCTTTTTTTTTTTGCATACAATTCTTGAAGTAAAACTTTCTAATTGCACCATTTATTTCTGCAAAATATCATTTCTTACTAATCTGATGATGTTCTATAACTTCTTAATTTTCATTTTTTTGCGATATATCTCATATTTTCCCAGGTAGGAGTGCTGACGTTCAAGCTTACTTTGTTACTGATTCACTAACTCTCATATTTACGTCAGTCATATTTAAAAAGTGTATGAGCTACATTTTATTGTACTGTTTTGATATTCTATATTTTTTATGTACATTAGGGGGTTCTGTTCCTTGCTCACTATCAATCACAAACTCTAAATATTATCAAGTCACTATTATGTATTAAAATGTATATGAGTTACATTTTATTGTATTATCATAATATGTTGTTTTTTATGTACATTAACATAATAAACATAATGACATAAGATAACATATGTTGATTCTACTTAAAGTTTTCTTAAGGCATTTTTATCCAATCGCTTAAAAATCTCCTTAGCCGACAATAACGAACGTCTCAGCGATAGCTTCAGTATTAGAACTCTGAATAATAATTTATGTTTAATTGTTTAAATATCTTCAATAATACTTCTTTGAAATTGAAATTATAAAATCGCTTTAAACAATGAGAGGTTAATTTTGAATAAAATAAAATCTTCATTTCAAATTTGCAGGAAAAGTTATTAACGAAATCGAAAATTAAAAAAAGGTGCGTCATCATACAAAAATTCTACCGTGTATGTAAATTCTTGCAACATTTTGAGATTCTATTATAATCAGTTTATCTAGGACTTGAAATCCCACATCAAATAATATTTCTTTAATTTTTAGTTTAGTTTTTCCTTAAAACCTTTAATTCGTGAAACACTTTTGCAACTTATTTTCCCAACATTTCGATTTAAATTTATTATGTTTAATATTTTTGTATACTACTAGCAGGTTCAACCTCCTGTTCGCTACGCTTGCCAAACCCCGTAACTCGCTTCCTGAGTGCTTTCTAGCGGCCTCCTATGCAGGCGTAATACGCAAATGGGTAATGTCCCTGTTAACTGATATTCATCAGACCTATAACTCGCTTAGCTAATTCTCCCAATCTGGACGGCGCATACGACCGCCTACCTGTTCCATATTCGCCGAATCCTGGTCAGAGAATCCTCGTTCGCAGAATCCCGAGTCTCTGCCCGCCATTGGCTGCAGCTCATTAACCCCATAAGTCGATTCACGAGTCGGGAGGCTTCGCCTCCGAATCTTTGACGCTCATTGACGCTCGTAGAATCCCGGTGTTCCGCCCTCTATTAGCTCCCTCTCATTCACCCGCGTAACTGGATCGCTATTCGGAGGGATTCCCTTCCTACTCGCTGACGCTTGCAAAACTCGCTTCGCAAGCATTTTCGTGCCGTCTGATATACAGGCGTAATGCATCTATTGGGCGCCTCCCTTGTTAACTTACATTCACCAACCCTGGCGGTCGTTTAGCGAGTTCTTTCAATTCGAACGGAGCTCACGATCGCCTACGTGTCCCAGGCTTGCTGAAACTCGCAAAACCCATGTACTCCGCTCTCCATTGACTGTCACTCATTAACCGCAGCTCTCTTCAGGCGTATATCCCCGTAGGGGCTTCGTCTCATTATTAGATGACGCTCAACAACTAATTTAACTTCGCGAACAATATCACCAAGCTGAATCCCAAATCGCTACTCTCGACAATTCCGAATATTGCATCGTGAGTTGGGATGCTTCGTCATCTACTTCCTGACGCTCTCTGCGGAATCGTGCCGCCTACTATTAAGAACGATAGCTTACTGTATTAGGAAAAATCGGCAAAATTTAATAACTGCAGGTCTTGCTGTTTGTTCGTAATAGAGTTTCTTAATAGTGTTACATATTCAGTATAGAGATATTTACAACAATAAAACATTTATTTGTTGTGCAATATAACAATGAAATCCTGATGTTCATGACAAAAATGTTTGCGAAATGCTCTGTTTGTCAAAATAAAGGATAAATCATATGATTGTCAACATTTTACATTTTCCACTACAAACATTGTAGTCATGTTTAGAAATCAATATACTTTTAACTTTTTTAATGCTTCAATATATCAGTTCTCGTCCATTTTGTAGCGTTTCTGCCAGAAACCCATCAAAAAGCAGCTAGTAAGTGTCTCGATTACATACATCTTCCCTGTAGAGAAGGAACATTTTCACTTCAGAAGTGCATAAAACATTGAACAACTTATTAACCAAATCGAAATTAATAAAGACTCCGTCCTGCACAAATTCAAGTATGTAGGTGCATGTCAACAAAATTGGAGGTCTTCCTAATGCAAGTCTGTTCAGGACGCAAACTCGCAGCTCAAAAGTTTGTCTTTTGACATTAAATATTTCTTAAACTAAACTTTAAATCGAGAAACGGTTTTATCAGTGCGTTACCCTAATAGGTCTCAGTAGTTATAAAAGGGGCGTACCAGTCCAAAGAGGGGAGGCGGCACAGTGCGGCACAGGAGGAGAGGCCCTCTTTGGGAGGAGGGTCCCTCTTTGAGAGGATCCTCTTTGGGAGGATGCCTCTTTGGAGTGTCTTCCCTCTTTTGAGAGGACCCTCTTTGGAGTGGACCCTCCTTGGAGGGTCTTGAGACCCCCAGGAGGGAGGATGCCCCCCTCCCCTCTTTTGGAAGTTTGGTGAGGCGGCACAACACCGGATGCCTCTTTCCTAGTATTGCGAAGTCTTTCACAGTATTGTGAAAGAGGCATGATGACTCATACGGAGTGAGTTTCACTCTTGAGAGGGAATGTCACAATCGCTGACTGACCTGAGGAAGTGGTTTCAAGGGATGTCGCAATCAGCGACTGACCCTTGACCTGAGGAAGAAGTTTCAAGGGATGTCGCAATCGATGACTGAGCATCACACAATCTGGAAATGACGTGTCGCGCCTTGGAGCTCCTTAGCACACGTCCTCCCTCTCTGCTGGTCAGCGACAGAGTGAAAGATCTTATCAGCGTGAAGTAGTTAAAGCGCCCTCTGGCGAATTTTGATGAAGTGCTGCCATCTATCGGCATTTTTTTTCCAAAAGAATTTAATGTTTCACTTGTCAGGAGCTGGATTCGATCTTGGGTCCAACTGATTAGAAGTCGCGCGTCTTACCATCGTGCCAAAGCACCCGTGCTTTATAGGCAGTTAACTTCGAAGTGTACCTTATCAGTGGAAGTTAGATTATTTTTCAAAGTTCATTCGAATAGCGATGCAAGGGTGCGTTTTAAAACAGAATGTTACGGAGTGAATATAAATATGTATATTATAACACAATGATTTTTTTTAAAACAAATGTATACACAAACTTTAAAAACACGAATGTAATAATTAGCTAAAATTGTATTCAGTGGATTTTTTTTTTAAAAAATAAATCAATACGATTTTTATAATAATAACGAAATGATTTCGAATGTTTAAAAACAAATTGATTACGGATTTCCAATGAACACACAAATTGTGTTCAGTGGACATGAAACTTGTGTTTTGTGAACAGGATTCAACCATTTTAAGTGTGTGTGTGTGTGTGTGATTTTTGAAAAATAAATCTAAAAGTATATAAAAATAATAATAATGAAAATTAGAACTCACGGAACGACGTCTTCACTACCCGCTGGTCAAACTTCAAATGAGTGATACACTCTCATTACGCTATTAAAAATTAGATATTATCTATAATGACGTCAGCAGTATGAGGTGTTGCCACCTATTTTTTCTAATAATATATTTTAATAGTTGGATACTTCAAGGGTCTGATTTGGTACACGTAATCTGAAATACATCATTTTAATGATATTACGCATTGAATATGATTCGGCCATTTTTAAAATGGTGGATGTAATTGAAATATCGAAGTTTAGAATTTAACAAACTAACGAATTTTCACCCCCAAAAATTTTAGCATTCAGTTTAAATAAAACCCAATGAATATGATATCACCATTTTAACATCGTAATTTTACTACCATTATAGAACTTAGAAGTGAGTGTACATTATTTTTTTTCAGGACACCAACCCATTTTAAAATCTATTGAATGGGAATAGACCATTTTGCACATACATGTACCTAGATTTCAACACCCGGTATTAAAACCTGCTAAACATGAAACGAGTAAGTATTGTGTGAGATTTTATCACACTAACTTTCAAACTTTTTAAATTTTTAAAAATGTCCGAAATAGTTGTATTTCATCGGTAGACATAAATTGTATGGAACACATTTTTATGAAAAAAATATCTGTTTCGACAGCTTTTAAAAATAGATTTCTACAGTTGTACACTACGGTTCTAGAATTTTCTAAATACGAATCGACTGTTTGAACTACCAATGGTGGTTTTACCGATGCAAATATTTACAGGACAAATATTTCAATGAAACCAAACTTAGTTGAAGCTTCTAAGTTTGAATATTTAGAATCATTTCATATAATTTTTATATTCACATTGAAAATAGTTAACAAAATTGGAACTCACGGAGCGACAACTTACTGTCCACACTCCAAATGAGTGATACACTCTTATTACATTATTAAAAATTAGATCTTATCTATAATGATGTCATTATGTTGCCGTATTGCCACCACACAATTATTCTTTCCAAATTATGCATTTTTTCTTTTTTCTTTTTAATAACTTGCTACTGTCTTATGCTATCCATTTTTTTTTTTTTCATATAAGCAGATATTCCATATACCTTCTAAATGTTAAGTTATAATTTTAAAAAAAAAGCATTAGAGGTGTATTTTACGTCTGAATTCGTCCAAGAGGAAATCCGACAATTGCAAATGCATGATTGCATCCTCACATTTCAATAGACACCACTAAAATGTGTGGATCTTATTTTGAAAAAGCTGCTCTCAGAAAGAATATGTATATGAATACATATTTTCCATAAATATACCCCCTCCCCCCACAATACACACAACATGCAGGCCAAAGACTCACCCAAAATACATTCCAAATCGGCTCTATAGCTTATCGCGCTTATCAGTGTAACAGATAGTGACCCAAAGTTCATGTTCGCAAAGCGAGTTAATTGCAATGTTATTGTTTTAAGCAGTTCCCATATTTAAATGAAAAATTTATCAAATTATACAATACATACAAGAGCTGGAAGATCATAGCATTTCAATATTATAGAATACTCACGAATGTTTTTTTTTTCTCCCCATTTAAAATTATCAAATTTTAATGCAATTTGACAAAAATTGCACAATACTTAGTGTATGACTATCAAATAAGAGCTAGGTTTTATTGTTACAACAACGTTTAAGATCATTAAACGAGTATATATATATTTTTTTTTTAAAGAAGAATAGTATATAACTTACTGTTTTTAAGGATTGGTGATTGTTAACATTGAATTTAAATGAAAGAGTGACCCTCTGAGACAAGTACAGTACATTGCAATAACATTAAAAAATATGAAAGATATGCAATTAACACCTTAAAAGAAACATGTAATGAGTTTTGATATCTTAATACGAGACATTATTGACATGCACATAGAAATGTCACAATTTTGTGGCTGTAGGTGCTCCATAAGACCCCTCTGCTCTTAATAAATGATCCCATTTGAATGTACATATTTAACAACACACAGAAAATGACAGGACCACAACAAAATTTTACACCTATTACAGAATAACTCCCAACTTCGTAGATTTTTAAGAAACTACAGTCGAATTTTCACCGATTCTTAGAGATTGAAACATAGCATTGTTTATGAATCTTCATACTTTAGAGAATGGAACATAAATTAGCATTTATTTTGAATGAATTCAGAATTTTGACATTGATTATAAATTTATGATTTAAACTCTGTAAAGTGTAAATATCTTTTGTCATGAAACTCACACTGTAGACATTTGATATGATTCGAATAAATCTATTTTTAATTTTTTATATTTTATTTTAAAAAGTGAGATTAGTAAACCTGTTACACTTGAATGCATAGATACATAACTCACAACAATATAACATTTCTTAAATGGAACATGCTAAAAAAAAAAAAAAAAAAAAAAAAAAATTAGCTAATGAGTATAAATAAGGAATTCAATTTGAAAGATAAAAACCATTTAATGAATCTATTATTAATGAAATACACATTAACCATTATCACTTGTACATTTAAACAAATAAGTTAAAATAATTTCCTTATCGCACTTTCATAGTCCTCTGATTTGAATGACTCGAAAAAATTTCTATCATAGCAGTAAAAGACTTCTTCACCACGCAACAAAACTTTCTTAGCAATGTTTTTAATGTCAAGATTTAGAAGTACTTGTTCAGACACTCTGTCAAACATTTGTAATGGAGTGCTGTAAAGACATTCATGGTAACTTAAATCTTCAACTTGACCAACACAGCCAACACATTTGAAAAGTTTTCTTACATGACACATGATGTTGTCATGAATACAAGAGATTAATTGTTCGAATGCAAAATTTTTGTCACAAATAAGTGATGGTAGAAAGGTTATAGTGTTCTTTATTTTTAATATTTGAGCAGGAAGCCACTCTATAAATATACTTTCTCGAAGATGTATACTAATGTTGTTAACACTATTCTGTAAACATGCTATTTGATTTTTATCTAAGGTAATATGACACTGTGTTAGACAAAATTTTGAATCATATAATTGAATTATTTTCTGCAGATGCAATTTTCCGTTGTCATTGAAACAGAACAACTCATTGCGACTGACGAAAGAGGTATCTGCATATAGAATATTGAACGACCACAATTTTTGAGAAAATTCACTCCATGTAGCCGGTGACAGTGTAACACCTTCACGCGTAGGCTGTAATTCATTTCGATCGTTAGAGAGATATTTCCATATATACACTTTTAACTTCCCATGACGAAGTTTCAAATACACATACACATTAGAACCTAAATGCCAACGACGGAGTGCATCTTGCATAAAATCTGAAGAAGTAGATTCAGTCGAAACTGATTCTGCATTGGAAGATAACAGTCCACTATGTGTTAGAGCACAAGAAAGCAGATCATGAGTTGAGTTTTCAACCTCGGTGAGAACTTGTGAATTGACAACGGTAGATGTTTCTGCTGGGGTTTTGGAAGACATAAGATAGGTTTCTAACCAATCCACAGCAAATTTTTGTGAGGGTGAATTAATCACATCTGAGACAATGTCCACATATTTTGTTTCTTCTAGGGCAGGAACAGTCAACTCCGCACTATTTACACTAGAAATTATTTGCTCGAGTGATGGCATACTTTGAATTTTAGACATTCTTTTTAGATAGTAACATCCAACTACGACATTCACAGTATAAGACTTATTTTTAAAACACTAACATCTTAAAACATTATAATTCTGTCACAGCTATGAGCGAAGCAAACCTATCCACACAACGTCCAAAGTTGAAATGACTTATCAAACAACTTCATAAGTATAATCACGTAACCTAAATCGAGTGTCGTGTGCAAACAGATCACATAAGATATGAAGTGATTAGAACTTATAATTTTTAATGAATCGTACAACATTAGATTGTGGTAAATACAATTGTTATCTACATGAGAAAATTTCTATATTATTTCATTCAGCTTCGAAATCATAGAGTGAAAATATGTACCAAACTTACTTAAAGTTCCGAATTTTAAATCACATTAACATTATATACTTAGAAAAATTTTATATATATTTTTATAACTTTAGGTGATATGTATCACGCGGAATATACAAGAATAACTACCAAAAACACGAAAATAACTAACAGTATGAGGCCTTCACAAGTCGGCATCCAAACTAGAAATGAACGATAAACACACTAATTGCAACAATTAGATGAGAGCTTATCAGTTCTTATCTTATCTAAGATTCCACATAAAATGACGTCATCACTCCAAAGTTCACAAGATGACGTCATTGGTCCAAGGTTCGCAAGATACCCATTTAGCCTTTTAAAATTAAGAAGTAATTAAAAATCGATAGTAATTAAAAAAATTTTAATTACTTCTTAATTTTAAAAGGCTAAATGGGTATCTTGCGAACCTTGGACCAATGACGTCATCTTGTGAACTTTGGAGTGATGACGTCATTTTATGTGGAATCTTAGATAAGATAAGAACTGATAAGCTCTCATCTAATTGTTGCAATTAGTGTGTTTATCGTTCATTTCTAGTTTGGATGCCGACTTGTGAAGGCCTCATACTGTTAGTTATTTTCGTGTTTTTGGTAGTTATTCTTGTATATTCCGCGTGATACATATCACCTAAAGTTATAAAAATATATATAAAATTTTTCTAAGTATATAATGTTAATGTGATTTAAAATTCGGAACTTTAAGTAAGTTTGGTACATATTTTCACTCTATGATTTCGAAGCTGAATGAAATAATATAGAAATTTTCTCATGTAGATAACAATTGTATTTACCACAATCTAATGTTGTACGATTCATTAAAAATTATAAGTTCTAATCACTTCATATCTTATGTGATCTGTTTGCACACGACACTCGATTTAGGTTACGTGATTATACTTATGAAGTTGTTTGATAAGTCATTTCAACTTTGGACGTTGTGTGGATAGGTTTGCTTCGCTCATAGCTGTGACAGAATTATAATGTTTTAAGATGTTAGTGTTTTAAAAATAAATCTTATACTGTGAATGTCGTAGTTGGATGTTACTATCTAAAAAGAATGTCTAAAATTCAAAGTATGCCATCACTCGAGCAAATAATTTCTAGTGTAAATAGTGCGGAGTTGACTGTTCCTGCCCTAGAAGAAACAAAATCTGTGGACATTGTCTCAGATGTGATTAATTCACCCTCACAAAAATTTGCTGTGGATTGGTTAGAAACCTATCTTATGTCTTCCAAAACCCCAGCAGAAACATCTACCGTTGTCAATTCACAAGTTCTCACCGAGGTTGAAAACTCAACTCATGATCTGCTTTCTTGTGCTCTAACACATAGTGGACTGTTATCTTCCAATGCAGAATCAGTTTCGACTGAATCTACTTCTTCAGATTTTATGCAAGATGCACTCCGTCGTTGGCATTTAGGTTCTAATGTGTATGTGTATTTGAAACTTCGTCATGGGAAGTTAAAAGTGTATATATGGAAATATCTCTCTAACGATCGAAATGAATTACAGCCTACGCGTGAAGGTGTTACACTGTCACCGGCTACATGGAGTGAATTTTCTCAAAAATTGTGGTCGTTCAATATTCTATATGCAGATACCTCTTTCGTCAGTCGCAATGAGTTGTTCTGTTTCAATGACAACGGAAAATTGCATCTGCAGAAAATAATTCAATTATATGATTCAAAATTTTGTCTAACACAGTGTCATATTACCTTAGATAAAAATCAAATAGCATGTTTACAGAATAGTGTTAACAACATTAGTATACATCTTCGAGAAAGTATATTTATAGAGTGGCTTCCTGCTCAAATATTAAAAATAAAGAACACTATAACCTTTCTACCATCACTTATTTGTGACAAAAATTTTGCATTCGAACAATTAATCTCTTGTATTCATGACAACATCATGTGTCATGTAAGAAAACTTTTCAAATGTGTTGGCTGTGTTGGTCAAGTTGAAGATTTAAGTTACCATGAATGTCTTTACAGCACTCCATTACAAATGTTTGACAGAGTGTCTGAACAAGTACTTCTAAATCTTGACATTAAAAACATTGCTAAGAAAGTTTTGTTGCGTGGTGAAGAAGTCTTTTACTGCTATGATAGAAATTTTTTCGAGTCATTCAAATCAGAGGACTATGAAAGTGCGATAAGGAAATTATTTTAACTTATTTGTTTAAATGTACAAGTGATAATGGTTAATGTGTATTTCATTAATAATAGATTCATTAAATGGTTTTTATCTTTCAAATTGAATTCCTTATTTATACTCATTAGCTAATTTTTTTTTTTTTTTTTTTTTTTTTTAGCATGTTCCATTTAAGAAATGTTATATTGTTGTGAGTTATGTATCTATGCATTCAAGTGTAACAGGTTTACTAATCTCACTTTTTAAAATAAAATATAAAAAATTAAAAATAGATTTATTCGAATCATATCAAATGTCTACAGTGTGAGTTTCATGACAAAAGATATTTACACTTTACAGAGTTTAAATCATAAATTTATAATCAATGTCAAAATTCTGAATTCATTCAAAATAAATGCTAATTTATGTTCCATTCTCTAAAGTATGAAGATTCATAAACAATGCTATGTTTCAATCTCTAAGAATCGGTGAAAATTCGACTGTAGTTTCTTAAAAATCTACGAAGTTGGGAGTTATTCTGTAATAGGTGTAAAATTTTGTTGTGGTCCTGTCATTTTCTGTGTGTTGTTAAATATGTACATTCAAATGGGATCATTTATTAAGAGCAGAGGGGTCTTATGGAGCACCTACAGCCACAAAATTGTGACATTTCTATGTGCATGTCAATAATGTCTCGTATTAAGATATCAAAACTCATTACATGTTTCTTTTAAGGTGTTAATTGCATATCTTTCATATTTTTTAATGTTATTGCAATGTACTGTACTTGTCTCAGAGGGTCACTCTTTCATTTAAATTCAATGTTAACAATCACCAATCCTTAAAAACAGTAAGTTATATACTATTCTTCTTTAAAAAAAAAATATATATATACTCGTTTAATGATCTTAAACGTTGTTGTAACAATAAAACCTAGCTCTTATTTGATAGTCATACACTAAGTATTGTGCAATTTTTGTCAAATTGCATTAAAATTTGATAATTTTAAATGGGGAGAAAAAAAAAACATTCGTGAGTATTCTATAATATTGAAATGCTATGATCTTCCAGCTCTTGTATGTATTGTATAATTTGATAAATTTTTCATTTAAATATGGGAACTGCTTAAAACAATAACATTGCAATTAACTCGCTTTGCGAACATGAACTTTGGGTCACTATCTGTTACACTGATAAGCGCGATAAGCTATAGAGCCGATTTGGAATGTATTTTGGGTGAGTCTTTGGCCTGCATGTTGTGTGTATTGTGGGGGGAGGGGGTATATTTATGGAAAATATGTATTCATATACATATTCTTTCTGAGAGCAGCTTTTTCAAAATAAGATCCACACATTTTAGTGGTGTCTATTGAAATGTGAGGATGCAATCATGCATTTGCAATTGTCGGATTTCCTCTTGGACGAATTCAGACGTAAAATACACCTCTAATGCTTTTTTTTTAAAATTATAACTTAACATTTAGAAGGTATATGGAATATCTGCTTATATGAAAAAAAAAAAAAAATGGATAGCATAAGACAGTAGCAAGTTATTAAAAAGAAAAAAGAAAAAATGCATAATTTGGAAAGAATAATTGTGTGGTGGCAATACGGCAACATAATGACATCATTATAGATAAGATCTAATTTTTAATAATGTAATAAGAGTGTATCACTCATTTGGAGTGTGGACAGTAAGTTGTCGCTCCGTGAGTTCCAATTTTGTTAACTATTTTCAATGTGAATATAAAAATTATATGAAATGATTCTAAATATTCAAACTTAGAAGCTTCAACTAAGTTTGGTTTCATTGAAATATTTGTCCTGTAAATATTTGCATCGGTAAAACCACCATTGGTAGTTCAAACAGTCGATTCGTATTTAGAAAATTCTAGAACCGTAGTGTACAACTGTAGAAATCTATTTTTAAAAGCTGTCGAAACAGATATTTTTTTCATAAAAATGTGTTCCATACAATTTATGTCTACCGATGAAATACAACTATTTCGGACATTTTTAAAAATTTAAAAAGTTTGAAAGTTAGTGTGATAAAATCTCACACAATACTTACTCGTTTCATGTTTAGCAGGTTTTAATACCGGGTGTTGAAATCTAGGTACATGTATGTGCAAAATGGTCTATTCCCATTCAATAGATTTTAAAATGGGTTGGTGTCCTGAAAAAAAATAATGTACACTCACTTCTAAGTTCTATAATGGTAGTAAAATTACGATGTTAAAATGGTGATATCATATTCATTGGGTTTTATTTAAACTGAATGCTAAAATTTTTGGGGGTGAAAATTCGTTAGTTTGTTAAATTCTAAACTTCGATATTTCAATTACATCCACCATTTTAAAAATGGCCGAATCATATTCAATGCGTAATATCATTAAAATGATGTATTTCAGATTACGTGTACCAAATCAGACCCTTGAAGTATCCAACTATTAAAATATATTATTAGAAAAAATAGGTGGCAACACCTCATACTGCTGACGTCATTATAGATAATATCTAATTTTTAATAGCGTAATGAGAGTGTATCACTCATTTGAAGTTTGACCAGCGGGTAGTGAAGACGTCGTTCCGTGAGTTCTAATTTTCATTATTATTATTTTTATATACTTTTAGATTTATTTTTCAAAAATCACACACACACACTTAAAATGGTTGAATCCTGTTCACAAAACACAAGTTTCATGTCCACTGAACACAATTTGTGTGTTCATTGGAAATCCGTAATCAATTTGTTTTTAAACATTCGAAATCATTTCGTTATTATTATAAAAATCGTATTGATTTATTTTTTAAAAAAAAAATCCACTGAATACAATTTTAGCTAATTATTACATTCGTGTTTTTAAAGTTTGTGTATACATTTGTTTTAAAAAAAATCATTGTGTTATAATATACATATTTATATTCACTCCGTAACATTCTGTTTTAAAACGCACCCTTGCATCGCTATTCGAATGAACTTTGAAAAATAATCTAACTTCCACTGATAAGGTACACTTCGAAGTTAACTGCCTATAAAGCACGGGTGCTTTGGCACGATGGTAAGACGCGCGACTTCTAATCAGTTGGACCCAAGATCGAATCCAGCTCCTGACAAGTGAAACATTAAATTCTTTTGGAAAAAAAATGCCGATAGATGGCAGCACTTCATCAAAATTCGCCAGAGGGCGCTTTAACTACTTCACGCTGATAAGATCTTTCACTCTGTCGCTGACCAGCAGAGAGGGAGGACGTGTGCTAAGGAGCTCCAAGGCGCGACACGTCATTTCCAGATTGTGTGATGCTCAGTCATCGATTGCGACATCCCTTGAAACTTCTTCCTCAGGTCAAGGGTCAGTCGCTGATTGCGACATCCCTTGAAACCACTTCCTCAGGTCAGTCAGCGATTGTGACATTCCCTCTCAAGAGTGAAACTCACTCCGTATGAGTCATCATGCCTCTTTCACAATACTGTGAAAGACTTCGCAATTGACCTCTTTCGCAATACTAGGAAAGAGGCATCCGGTGTTGTGCCGCCTCACCAAACTTCCAAAAGAGGGGAGGGGGGCATCCTCCCTCCTGGGGGTCTCAAGACCCTCCAAGGAGGGTCCACTCCAAAGAGGGTCCTCTCAAAAGAGGGAAGACACTCCAAAGAGGCATCCTCCCAAAGAGGATCCTCTCAAAGAGGGACCCTCCTCCCAAAGAGGGCCTCTCCTCCTGTGCCGCCTCCCCTCTTTGGACTGGTACGCCCCTTTTATAACTACTGGTCTCTATAAATATACCAACTTTCATATTTTTATATGCTGTAGGTATTGCAGTTTGTCACAGAGCATCTTGAGAAACGCGAAATTTGCCAATGTCAGCTACTTTTTTTTAAATATAAAGAGATATATTTTGCTACGCGAAGAATGCAATCAGAGTTAACAATCATTGTTTTCACTGAGTGCTTTCAAGAAATACACTAAATTTTATATTTTTGCCTGCAATATTTTTTGCTACTCGAAGAACGCAATCAGTTTTACCAATAGCGAGTAAATGTTGAGAAACAGATAACATGAGATAGACTATGAAATGCAGATATATATTTGCATCAAAAGTAACTATGATTTAAAAATCAAATAATAAATGCTTACTAATATAACTGTGACAAAATATTAGAGAAAGATAATTATAATACTCATTGAATATCAGAGAATGATAATGTTAAAAAAGAGGACACATTAAAAATTTTTAGTTTATTTCAAATTATTTACAATACTAGTCACTAAATATACTGAATAGTAATTTAATTTACTAGCAATTTTAAGATTATTAATACTCATTTTCTGATATATTCATTAGATAATCTATGTATTCAAAATAGCCGATTAATTAGTATACTGTCGAAAACCCATACTGTCCGACTTCTCCTAAGGCATGACCAGCTGTTTGGATGACCGGGGTTAGTATACCGTAAAGTAATTGAATATAATTATATGAATTAAATGATAATAATGTATAGTTATTAAAATAAAAATATTTTATCATTTAAATAGTTTATTATCTTATTGGATGGGACAGTTTTGGGGGATACAAAACAAAATATCTCTGGTTTAATATTATAAATAATGTGTTTTTTTATCTCCCCATTAATAAGAATGCTAAAAAATAAAAAGTGAAATATTTATGCTTACCGTCTATATATACCGGTAATATTTTTAAAGTACTTTTTATATATAAATTAGTTCTTTGAAGGTCTATCAGCCTAAAGTACATGCTGAAAAAGTTCTAGAAAGCTGCGACAAATAAGTTGCAACAAGTTATATTATACAGGACCTATCACATTATCCCGGTCCGGTTTATAAATTAATGTTTCCTGGACAGCATTGGCTCGTTATGAGGAAATGTATTGAGCGGCAAGTAAACCATGTGTGTAGCGTTACATAACATATCGCCACTATTAATTTGAGTTCAAAGTTTATATTTTGTAACGACATTTATATATATATATATTGCATATATTATATGTCTGTAGTTATTTATGGCTGGCTAATTGCTAACGGGCCGGCAGGCCGCACCTGTAATGTGAAATAAGTTTGAAAGTCGTTAAGCCATCACGTTATAAAATAAAACAGTATAACGTATATATTGGAAAAGTTCTAGAAAACTGCGACAACTAAGTTGCAGCAAGTTATATTATACAGGACATATCACATTATCCCGGTTTCAGTGTTCAAAGATATCATTTATTGTTTCAAGTTTTGCTGTATAGTTTTATATTAGTTTAAGTTCAGATTGTTAGTTTGTTATTGTTATACTTAAGTAATTTGTTATTGTTTTAGTTTTATTATTGTAATAGTTAAAAATATATAAAAAAAATTGAAGTTTATTCCCGAGTCTAGTCGGATGTTTTTTTGATAAATGGAACCCACCTCAGAAAAAAAAAATTCGTAGCTCATGGGAGCGTGAAAGTAAATTTAAAAGATGGCAGTCTAAAAGCAGCAAAGGCAATGGATGTTTTTACTACAAGGCCTGAGATTTCCATGGAAAAGTAGGGAAATATGAAATAATCAAACATGGATTATTCAAAAAACACAATACTAATGCCATCACTACAAAGTATATAAATAAGTCTGTGCCTGCACATATACAAAGCATTTCATTTTGTTGTCTAAAATTTTTATTCACAAGAAAAATTGCAATTTGTAGTTTCCCTAAATAAAAATAATGTATTTAGATTATGTATTTAGATCAGGGAATGAGGTTATTTGGCTGATAAATAATTATGTCTGTTTGACACTTGCAGTAAGAGCATGGTATACGAAATTTCCGAAAATTACTGTGATTACGTCATTCATAGCACCCAATCAGATCGTTCCTTCAAATATTATGACGTAACATATCACGTGACCAGGAAATCTAGGGAATTTTTTTCCCGAATCTAGGGAAAAGACTTGAAAAGAATCTGGGAACACTGCCCGGTTTATAAATTAATGTTTCCTGGACAGCATTGGCTCGTTATGAGGAAATGTATTGCGCGGCAAGAAAAACATGTGTGTAGCGTTACATAACATATCGCCACTATTAATTTAAGTTCAAAGTTTATATTTTGTAACGACATTTAAATATATATTGCATATATTATATGTCTGTAGTTATTTATGGCTGACTAATTGCTAACGGGCCGGCAGGCCGCAGCTGTAATGTGAAATAAGTTTGAAAGCCGTTAAGCCATCACGTTATAAAATACAACATTTTGAACAAATGAGTTTTCTAAAATTTCTGAATGAAGCTGTAATATAAATTAACAGCACTTAAAAATAATTTTTGCAGGAGCCTGCAATGATATGTTTACTTAAAATTGACATTTCTAAAATATTCGTAGCATTTAACTAAACGTCCTATTTAACTTAGTTTTTCTTATAAACTATAAACATGTTTTAATATTTACCAACTGATTTGCCAATAGTTGGCGGTCAGTATGGTGGAATATCATTTTCTAGATATGACTTTTTAACATACAATTTTCTAGAAAACACAATGGGGACAGTTAGATGGTCGTTACCACATGATGTGATTAGAAATCAAATACAATTCAAATTAATTCAATCAAATGAAAGAAATATATGACATCAAAAATTACTGCATGACTTTGAAAAGTTTCAAGAGTGAAAAAACCCCCACTAAATCACAAATATATTGTGCTAGCCTATCCAATCTGTAGAAAATGGAATACTGACATTAAACAGTGATTTCGAGGATTTAGCAGCAGAAATGTTATTTTGAACAGGCCGAGTATAAAGGTAACTTGCATATAAGCACAAAAACACAATAATGCATCATACAGATGTTTCCAGGATACTCTGAACATCTTTTATTCGTGCAAGAGAACCCACAAACCCGAAGTCCAAAATAGCACCTTCTTTTTCTTTTATTTGCGACCATTACAATTTTGGACATCGGCTTTTTTGGTGCTCTTGCATGAATAGAAACCAGTGTATCCTTGAAAGAGATGTATTCTGTTTCATTGTGTTAATTGTGCTTATATACGTTTCTCAAGATTTCCTTAACACTTAATTAATTAGATTTCCTTAGCACTTTTAAATTAATACACATTTTATTTACAAATAATACAGTGCTTTCATTTTCAAATGTTTGCTCTTGTACAGATTTTAGTTGGTACATGTATTTTCATCTAGCTATTTTCAATTAATAACAGAATTCCTATAAATGATCTTTCTGTGTCTTCCCAAACCCCCTAATTGATTTTAATAGTTTATTCAATACCTTGAAATTTGATATAGAAATGTAGATTTGTGGATTTTTGTTTTGAATAGAGAAAAAAGAAAAATATAATTTTATGTTAATTGGGTAAAGGGGGCAAATATAGTGCATGAGAGTATATGCGGGAGGAAATGGAAAATTAAGAAAATCTGAAGTAAACAGCACGCACTTGTAATTAAAGCAATGAAATTACTTCATTCACAGTGAAAAAATAATGTATTAAATCCAAGATACAGTTTTTAACGTTGAATTATACATTTTGCGCTTTACCGGATGGCAACATGTAAAACTAGTTCGAAATACTCAATTAGCTTATATGTCATGCAACTTTAAATTCATAATTATCAATACTGATTGCGTCCGCAAATAGCAATGTACATATATATATATATATATATATATATATATATATATATATATATATATATATATATATATATATATATATATATATATATATATATATATATATATATATATATACCGAGTGGTCAGAATTAAGACACCCCTATTCTGGGCCAACGGCCGTACCGTGCTGAAAACACCGGTTCTCGTTAGATCACCGAAGTCAAGCAGCATCGGGCGAGGTTAGTACTTGGTGGGTGACCACCTCGGAACACCGCGTGCTGTTGGCCATCTCGGGTGCGGTATCCCCGTGGTTTGCGCGCCAGATTTGCACGCTACCACAAAAATGCCGCCGTGTTCATGCGGAGTACGATCACGTTAAACATGTGGGTCCGTAAGTCCTTCCGAGAGGTTGGTGGTAGGGGAAGGAGGGTACGGTCCCTGTGGATGCCTCCCCCACTGGGTTCCGGTCTAAATTGGGTGGCACTTCCCGGCCGTCCATACAGTTACCTTACACCTTTCTGGTAGGTCGGACGGTCTGGGTCTCAACAACCCCTATTCTGAGCTATATTACGCGAATAAAAACTACTTCCAGAAACACCGATAGTTGGCGCTGTACAACAGAAAATATGCTGAAAAGACACAAAATACACATTTGTAACACATTTTATTCGAACGTACCAAACATTCATTTCACATGGACCTTATCGAATGCTGCTCAATATGGTTCTCTTCTTCAAGATGTAAAATCTGCAGTCTGTGGACAGCTTGTTCAACTGCGGATCGTAATTAGTCGATTGAGATGCTTCTCACATGCAGAGTGATACTGTCTTTCAAATCTGCCAAGGTTACCAGACGTCCTCGATAAACAAAACTTTTTAAGTATCCCCACAGCCAAAAATCACAGGGATTAAGATTTGGAGAACGAGGTGGCCTGGTTGTCGGAAATCCACGACTAATTACTCTACAATTAGTAAAATGTTGCCAAAGAATTTGCTGTACACAGAGTCTAATGTGTAGAGGCGCTCCATCTTGCATAAAGGTATTTGGATCAAGACATTGGTGCTGTTGCAGTTGGGGTACAACAAAATTTTCGAGCATGTTTTTGTACCTCCTGGTCGTCACGGTGCATGTCACAGGGCCATTGCGAGTAGCCTCTTCGAAACAGAAAGGTCGAAGAATGAATGTGCTGGTAATCGACACCAGACTTTAACTTTCGGTGAGTGAAGTGGAATCTCTTGGAAGGTACGAGGGTTTTCGGTGTCCCAAATGCGACAGTTATGGGTGTTGACTGTTCCACTTAGATGGAAATGCGCTTCATCGCTCCATAGAATCTGCCATGGCCACGATGCATCCACTTGAACCCTAGCCAAAAATGTCAATACAAAGGCCAATCGCTTCTTCCTGTCGATGGTCAGCAAGTGGTGATTGTGACTAATTTTGTATGGGCAAAAATGCACTATGTATCTCAGTACGTTCCGCACAGTGCTGTAGGGAACATCCAAGTGTCGTGACACTCCACGTGCACTACTACAGCCTATAACGTTATCCATTGATTGTTCAACAATAGCGGTGGCAACATTGTCAACGACATGTGAACGAGTCGATTTGCGTCCTCGACCCGGCTGAACTCCAAGATGTCCAGTTTTCTCGAATCGAGCGATCATTCTCCTGAGAGCTTGTGGAAGTAATGGTCCTTTGCCAAATTCTTAAGTTGACGAAACTCTCAAAGTGCAGCTGCAGCATGTCCTTTGTTTTCATTAAACAGCTTCACAAGCAAAGCGCGTTCTGGCAGTGTGACAGACATCGCTGTTAAGAATGAAAATTTCCCAGTTGTATCCCCTTTTATGCCCAGAACATAGTAGCTGCAAACCAAGTGTTCATGCAAATTTTTGTGCTTACAGTGCGAAATTGCAGTTACAATGACAGTTTAAGTTTCTTTACCTTTTTATCTTCTTTTTTTATCATATCAGCAAAATAAATTAAAGAAGGAAAAATTCCATATCGCATGTGTTTGTTTTTTTATGATTATTTTGTCTCTTTTCAGCATATTTGCTGTTGTACAGCGCCAACTATCGGTGTTTCTGGAACTATTTTTTTTCGCGTAATCCCTTTTCCCATGTCTTGAATACTAAGTTCAACAATTTTGGAGCCTTTACACTGTACAGTAGTTCTATGTATAGAGATCTCAGAGTAGGGGTGTTTTAATTCTGACCACCAGGTATATATATGGTCCGAGTTGGTATAACATATATCGCGAGCTTGCTAGAAAGCTTTGAAGTCTGAGGAATTGCGGGTGGTAAAATATTGTGGTCGTTTGTTGTTTGTTGTGGGCGTTAAAGGACTTTTTCGGACACACTGTATAACAACTTTGGCTTGAGTAAATATATGATTCAAGTAATATATGAGTAAATGGATGATTCAAGTGGCACATCATTTCGTATCTTATTTTCTGATTAAAATTTTGATTAGTCAGAAAATGACTCTCAATGGATAGCAGGATGCTTTGTCCTCTGTCCATTTCGGCATGTTGCTCTCTGCCGCATTGCACAGTTATATTAATAGAGTACGTGTATGTTTAATATGTGAGTTCGTAAATCCTTCCGATAGGTTTTTGAAAAGGGAAGGCGGGTATGGTCCTTGTGGATGCCGCCCCTACTGAGCTCCAATTTAATTTGGGTGGCACTCCCCAGCCATCCTTAGAGATTCCTTACACCTTCGGTGGGTCGAACGATGTGATTCGAAGGATATGTGAAATGTCATGCACAAAATCCTTATAATAAGTTTCATGTATTTTTCTGTCTTTCCAGACATCCACACGCAGAAGTTCCCTAATGATCTGGTGACACTAATAGTACTGCCACCGAATTTACAATCACCTCTCGTGTATAGAGAATATGGTAAATCTAAAGAAGTATTTTACGAAGCCCCCTTGTAACCTAGAATGCTAAATATTTCTACTGTCATAATGTGGACAAATGGTTAGAACTCCCATGTGACAATTTTTGATTAACGCTAAGATCCATACATTCAACAAAAAAAAAATTGCAACTCAATATTTTATAAATGTGTGTTTACCTGTTATGATGAGATTTAACACCAGTGATGAGTTTTAACACTATATGATAAGTTTTAATACTAGGTTATCAGGATCTCATTTTACAATCATCTGCTCTCTGAATCATCTGCACTGTCATTGGTCAGCGCTGACAATCATCTTTTTTTCGCTCCCCAAATGTAAGTATTTTCACTCGTTGATCTAATTTTGCTAGAATCAGCCTATTTAGGACTCGGGTAAAAACACCTTCATTGTCAATTCTTCAGTATGACGGTGCATCGTGCTTTGATTGGTTATCCTGGATCGAATGAAATGTGCTGGAAATCCTATCCCAAAGAATTGTTTAAGATACGTCTTCTTACTTTCATTGGTTATTTTTCAGTCTGATGTTGTATCGAAGTTTATTTGGTTTCCCTGGATCGAAAGAAATGTGTTTTAAGTCCTGGTCCTAAGCATTTTTATGCCCCAAGTCACTGTTTTAATTTGGATGACATATATTTACTGGGGTCATATGTTTCTGGCACAAGACTGTCATAACTGGAGTCATTTGGTTGCGCCTTTTGTTCACAGCAAATACCAAAATATGAAAATCGTGCCTACTGGTTGGTCTCACACCTGCACTTGACCAATAAATGCATTTTCGATTGAAAATGGGATAACATTGTTTTTTCACCTGTATCTAAAAAGGAACCTTAAACCTGGAGTAAATTATTTCGTTCAACATAATTTGACGAAAAGTTCACAAATATTTTATTTATTAGAACGAATTAGACGGCGTTGGCCGGATCCTAAATAAACGCCCACTAGTTAAATATTACATTTACAGATAACACCACTCAATTTCTAAATCATTCTCTGCTTTCCATTCGATAAATTCTCGCCGTATGTGCTCCTCAACATTGAAGAGAAAAAATAAATAAATGAAATAAAATAAAATAAACAGAACGAAATACTTCCTCTAATATAGATGGGACTGCTTCCACACTCCGAGATCACCACAGGTATGCGCATATTTGTCAAATGGGGAAAAACTCGACCGCACTTTATTAGCGAAACTGCGTTTGCTGAAGAGATGGAATGTTGGAATATAAAGATATACGCACAAATTTTTGCTAAATTATAGAAGTGTGTTAATTTGTTTTTTCGGATAATTTTTCGAAAGTAAAAAATCCCCTGAAAATGCAAATTTTGATGTATTTACAAATAAATATATACATATGAAGGAATTATCCTACGAATTTAGTTTAAATTTGGCTTAAAGATCCTTAAAAAAGACGTTCTTCAATCTTACTGATGAACTCAAGATGGAAAAAGTAGGATAATATTTTTTTAAACTGAGGGACCGATCTATGTAAAAATTGCCCACAATCGTGCTAAAACATAAAATATTATAAAACCTAATTCATATTTTAAAAAAATCTGGCAGTATTCTTCCAAGTTCTGGAATACCTCAGTACTAAATTTCAACGCTGTCCGCCGTTTACATTTCACGCTACAGACAACACAGAAAGAGAGAGAGATACAGCAACATAAACAAACATATTATTTTATTATATAAGATTGAATGGGAAATTAATGCTCAAGACAAAAATATTTATCAAAACATTAGAAAATTATTTTGAGAAAAGAACAAGAACACCTCGTTTATTCAAGTAAAATCGGCATCAGGGGTACAATAACATTGTTAAGATAGAAGAAAGGATTAAATCGACGCAAAAGAAACAAGAAAGGGAAAACCAAGAGCAGCAGAAAGAGTTGCAGTCTGGATAATTGGCTTAAACTCTAAAGATATAAGAAGAAATAACGGAAAGGTAACAAGGAGACAACAGAGCAACTGGCAGGGCGAATAGAAGCAACTGAGCAGTAAGTTGACTTAGCAAAAAAACACGAGATATTAAAACATCCATATAAAATACAAACAGAAGTTTCATAACAAAATCTGAGGTTAAATATATTTTACATAATATCTCATTACTTCTTCTGTACAGATAATGCTCTCAGTACAGCAACCAGTATCGATGGATCGACATCATTCTTATTAGATCTCATCAAGTGTCGGGTATCCATTCATTGCTCATAAGAAAACCTAATGCAGATGCGTAATTTTGCAAAATCCCGTGGGAAACAAAAAGTGCTCCTTCCATGCAACGAGAATGAATTTGTTTAAATATTTTGAAGGAAATAGAACCGTAATGTCCTAGACCAGGGGTGGCCAACCCAAATGACCTTGCGGGCCACTTCGGAAAAACATTATAATCCCGCGGGCCGCAATTTTGTTTCCCAATGGCCAGGTACTTGACTCATCGTCATTCGCCCATAATTCGACCTTATACGTGATCCACTTAGTCGTCCTAGGGACGTTGCCCCAGGCGCACCAGAGAAGTGTGGAACACACTCCGCCCACAACACAACAACATCCATGCCTTACGTGGGGCTCGAACCCACAACGTGGCGGTCGAGCGATTGCTTTGGATACGCATGCCTTGACCACTCGACCACCACGTCGGCCCGAGGGCCGCATATAAAAATATATATCTTTATATTAGATTTGGACCCATTACAAACATTTATTGGAGTGAAAATTTAAAACCGAATGAATTATTATTATTGTTTTCATAATTTTTCATGTATACAAACATAGATAATATAAAAATAATAATGCAATGATCGAATTTTGCCTAATTTATTTAATTAGTGAGATATTTGTTTCTCAACTCTTTCACTTAGTTTTTGCAAGTCGATCTCAATGCGTGTATTTGCACATCGTAATTGATGTTGCAGGTTTTTGTCCGTTAAGTTTGAGCGCGATTTATGTTTGATAAATTTCATTTTTGAAAAAAAAAACGATTCGCAGGTGTAAGTTGATCCAAAAGCGCTCACAACTTTTTGTGCCAGATCTCTCAAATTGGAAAATTTTTCTTTTGCGACATAAGTGTTATAAAAATCTATTTTTGATTCTGGTGTTTCAAAAATGTGTTTTAATTCATTATTGCATTGTAAGAGAATCAGTTCAATTTGGAGATATTCTGGGGCTGACTCGGCATCGACATGAAAGGGAGATGAATATATTTTAAATAATTTTTTGTATTTGTCTAAATTAGTGAAACGACTCTCAAAAGTAGCTGCAAGTTTGCTTGTTTCTTTTGCGTATTTGATGTAACTGATACATTTTGAATTCTTTAATTCTTTCATCAATGGAAAGTGTTGAACTTTATTATTTTTCAATTGAGATTCAAATAACAGTAATTTCTTCTGAAATGCTTTGATGTGATTAAATGCATCGATTATTAAATTATCTTTTCCTTGTAATGATGTATTTAATTGATTGAGTTTTTCGATGATATCTATTAAAAAGCATAAATCCAATAACCATTCATCATTTCTTAATTCTGGTACTGGTATTTGCTTGTCATTCATAAACAAGTCAATTTCTTGACGTAACTCATAAAATCGCTGTAAACATCTTCCACGACTCAACCATCTGACACGACTGAAGTATACAACGTCACCATATTCACAATCTAATTCTTTTAGGAACTCCTTAAATTGTCGATGCGAATGTGCATGCGATCAAATGTAATTCACTGTTTTTATGACTAATTGCATAACATGATTCATCAATAATACTTGGGCATATAGATTTTGTTGATGAATCACACGGTGGATTATAATTAAATCACCTCTTTTGCAGCAGTTATTAGTTTTGTTGTTGGATTCTATTTTATCGATCAGTAATTTTATATCTCCTTTTTCTTTACCGATCATAGCGGGTGCCCCATCAGTTGATATTCCAGAAAGAATTTCCAAACACAAGTTGTTTTCGCATAAACAGTTTTCAACAGCATGGAAAATATCTTCCCCTGTTGTCGTACCTTTCAAACATATCAAATTTAGCATTTCTTCAGTTACCTGAAATGATTCATTTACTCCACGAACGAATACTACAAGTTGAGCTGTGTCAGAAATGTCTGTACTTTCGTCAAATGCTAAGGAGAAATATTTGAAATCTCGAATTCGATCGCGCAGTTTTACGATAATTTCATTTGAAATGTCATTAATTCGACGACACACTGTTTGCCGAGATAGACTTAAGTTCGAAAATAGTTTACTTCTATCAGGCAAAATATCCTTTACAACAGCTTCCAAACATTCTTTCACAAATTCGCCATCCGAAAATGTTTTCATTTTAATTTTTTTTTGCAATCAAAAATGAAACAGAATAGCTTGCCTTAATAATATTGGATGGTTGCTGTATTGCTGAACCAAACATTTTTTGTTGAGTCTTTAATTGCGATTTAAATTCTCTGAGCTTCGATTGTTTCACTTCTTTATCAAATTTCAAATAATCATTATGTTTTGTTTCGTAATGTCTTTTAACATTGTATTCCTTAAATACAGTGATGGTGTCTCGGCAAATTAAACACATTAATTTTGTCTTTTGAATGACAAAAAAGTACTTTTCTTCCCTTTCCTCGCATTATCTTCTATTTTTGTCTACTATTCTTCTTTTCTTTGCACTCATACTAAAAATAAGAAGGAAATAAAAATATGCTTTTAAATAAAAGAATGTTCACAAAAATTTGTCCAATAATTTTTTACAAAAATGCCGGCCATCGGAAAAATTTCACCATTTTATAATACGAGTGGGTTAGAACCAAAAGTGAGAAGGAAATAAATATTTTTTAATTTTTAAATCAACTTCATTTTTATTTTAATGGAATTTATATTGCCTGGCTGTTTTTGTTGAAAATATATTAAAATAATTATCCTGCAGTCACAACATACAAAACGAAACCGGAAAACAAATTTTCAATTGACACTGAGAGAGCGTTCTGTTGTCAACAATCAACAGCGAGAGAAGACGCAGCGAGTGGCCGGCGCACTGCTCTACTGTGCATATCTAAGTATGTCTAGCTCTAGCAATAAGCAGCTCGATAAAGTTACAGGAATCAAGCGTGATGCTGCAGGGGGTCGCTGCAATGCAATACTGCCCACTTCTAAGTATGTATAAAAAGAGAAACAACGTGATAAAATAGAAACTGTTATGGGATTTATTTGTTACAAAACACTACACTAAAAACAAAAATATTGCACAAAATAATCGTATATTGTAAAGTTGTAATGAATCTAGTGGGCCGGAAAATTATTCAAGACAGGCCGCAGGTTGGCCACCCCCGTCCTAGACACTGCTATCTGTATAAAAAATTATACGATAAATAGAAATATTGAAGAAATTTAATTCTAAAATAAATCACAAAATTTTACATATATTTTTCTGTATTCCAGTAGTCATCATCAAATGATATTTAACAGACATTCCGTTACTATGGAAACGATCTAATTAATATAATGATAATGCCCATATGAAGATAAATCATTGTGTGCACGCTATTTCTGTATTCCAATAAAGAGTCATTTTTAATTGATATTTAAAATATCTTCCGTTACTATGGAAACGATCTAATGAATGTAAGGATAATGCCCGTATGAAGATAAAACCGCGTGTGCACACTGTATAAATCTTCATGCTTTCATTACACACCAAATCAACAAACATATCTGTATATCTTTCACAGTACTGGCATTATGAAGGCATTATGAAGGACTTTTCTTTCATTTTAAGTGGTAAATGTTAATTAGATGTTTCACTAAATATTTGCACTTTTATCTATAAATGAGTTTTTCTGCCCTCAGGATTGCATCTGGCGCTCTAACATACAGAGTCTGTACTTTTAGAGAGGTGTCCTAGATATGTTCCGTACATTAATCCATATAAATGTTTGTCAAGCCCAGGGGTCGGCATTCTCAAGGAACTTTCATTTATTTTAAGTGATACACAGGGTGTCCCAAAAACATGTTAGACATATATAATAAATATTGACTAAGACATATATAATAAACTACAAAGTCGCGTAAAATAAGGTACAGAATTTTTTGAAATCGATATAAAATTTCAGGAGATTAAATTTGAAGAAATACAAAATTTAAATTTTTATACGACCCCGTAGAAAAAAGTTTCCAAAGAGTAAAATATGTCCCATACATTAATACAGTGATGTACAAAATTTCAGCATTTTATCATTAAACGTCCCCGAAATATGTTTAAACAAAGTTGGTGAGGGATTAATCAAAAATTAAAATTAAATGTTTACAGCGAGAGTGCAAATAAAGCAACATCATAGACAAATAATACCTGCCTCTTATCTTTAATGGATCTTTGGTATGGATGGAAAATATTTTGAGCAAGCTTTGTAATCTTTATGTAAATTTATTATTTCTACACAGTGTAGATACTTGTGTACCAATAAATAACAAAATTATTATTTATTTATGGAATCACTGTTTTATTTCGTAATTTGTGTATGACTCCTGGTTTGCGCGCTGACGACATATTTTTTCCCCTCTGAGAATCCATGTCAATACATCGAAAAGTAGTTTAATTCAGCATTTTGTCTTTTCATACTTCTGGGATTTTTATGATAAAATACCTGAATTTTGTAAATCACCTTATTAGTGTATGGGCACATTTTACTCATTGGAAATGTTTTTGTACGGAGGCCGTATAAAAATTTAAATTTTGTGTTTTTTTAAATTTAATTTTCTTTAAAATGTCAATCGAATTCATAAAAATTGTCTAACTTTTTACGCAACTTTATTACATATGTCTAAGATCAATATTTAAGGAATAAAAGCCGAGGTCAATGTTTCTGGGACACCCTGTATATTGATTAGATGTTCCACTAAATATTTGAACTTTTAGAGAAATGATCAACATATGTTCCGGACATTAATAATTATACATATCTGTCTAACCCAGGGATGCTCAAGGGACTTTTTCTTTTTAATTGGTATATATTAATTAGATGTTCCACTAAATATTTGCACTTTAAAGCATATATAATAAAAATTCTCGACATAAAAATTCTTCGACATTCAAACAGTAAAAGGTTTCCACAACTCTGGTCAAACCATTTAGCTATTAATCCAGCTATGTCTGCTGAAAATCAGCCAATTTCAATCCATCAATTTAAAATCTGCAATTCTTTTGATCCGATTACCTTCTCCAGAATATGATGCTGAATTCATATTAGTCATCGTCTTAGCTCTATTGCAGGTCCATAGATGCTTATAAAATTTTGTTTTATTTATTTATTTGATTTATTTATTTATTTATGTATGTATGTATTTATTTTCATTTATTTATGTATTTTCCAAAAACGTTTTTAAAAATTATTTTCGCCAATTATGAAAGTAAATATTTGACGATTATTGTTCAGAAAAGAAATTTCAGCAGAAGTTTTAATCTGTGAATTGAATTTTCGTCTTCGAGAATTCATTTTCATAGTCTTTCAGTTAGTAATATTATAAAGAAATTTGACATTTAATTTTATCTTTAAATATTACATATCATTTGACGACAGGATTATTTTTTTTTACTTTTTTAACAATACGTAACATATGAAATGATTATAATTTGTCGTTTGAATTTTTGGAATCCATTGATTTGAATACAAACTCTCATTTTCTCATAATAAGATGTTAGCTTTATACTATTATAGGAATTTCATTTAATTATATCAATTAATTATATTACTTAGCGGGAACTAGTAATTATTATTCTAGCTGTAACTTGTCAAGTTAACTTTGCACAAAATCTAATCTGATTTAGTATTTCGAAAAATATTTACTTACTGTCACCGAGAAAAGCGCCCGATTTTAAGATACGATTCAAAGCTAGAGACAGTGCCCCATGGATCCTGTACATGATCCTTTCGTTGATACAGTAAAATTTTTGCATTATGTAGAGAAAGTGATTTGTTTCCCAATCAAATTTTATATCTTAGTAAAGAAGCCAGCAACATCATCGCAATTATGATTAATATATTTTCGCCAAAAAAGCGAGATTTCAGGGCGATTTAAAGTCGGTCCTGGGGAGAAAGTTAATTTTCAATTCTGAATGTATATACAAGCTTCAAACATTTATTTAGTTTATAAATTGAAATTATTTATATCTACCAAAATATTTTATGAAATCATTCCTTATATTAAAATGCAATTCCCTGAGATCTTAGTCAGTTCGGATATTTTCCCAGTGTGGTTCTAGGAAGTAGCACTCTGTTGTCAGAGGGCTGTAGATTTAAATAATTAGAAGCCTATTTACGTAAATTTTTGAATAATTCAATTTTTTCAGTGGTCCTTTTCAGACTTTGCATCCGTGCTCCAAATTTCAAATATCGGTCTCACTTCAGATTGGGCATTTCGCATTTAGTCAGCCAATTAAACATTCAAGTGTGCGGCATCATACACTTTATTCCTATATAACGATCTATCTTTGCAACACTTTTCAAGTTCCTATCTCATTGCAAATTCCGTCTTACTATCAGTTCACATTTCGAATGTTTTAATGTGATTAAAAGGATGTTTTTGAAAATATATGGTTTTTTACCAGAGTTTTATCGATTGATTGACTCTTTGCATTAAATTTGAAGTATTCAACTCTCATTTCACCTTTCGAACGTTTTGGTGCTGAACTTCCCCACCTTCTTCTTCAGATAATTTAAAAAAAAACACGATTTTTCTTTAATCTTACGATTGAATTGTGTATCAAATTATAACGCTATCACAGTTAAAATAAAGTGTTTCCCATTTACTTAACACTTAAAACATATTAGTGTGCTACACCCTTAAATAAGTAAAAATTGTCTAATTGAAATTGTACGCTTTCTTGCTCTTCATTTCGCACAATCGATCCTTACATACAATTTATGATCTATGTTTGAGCGTGAAGTTTATTTTTCTATCAGTTCATCTTTCTAATGTTTCGCTGTGGGACACCTCTTCCCTCTAAACTAAAGATTTTTGAAAATTTCGAATTTTTCCGCGGATTTTATTAAATAATTGTCTGTGTAAAATTTTTGAAGTCTCTATCTCTTTTAAAAACAGACGTTTATCATTCAATCAAAAAACCGAACATTTTTGTGATTAGCAATCTCTAAATTATCAAATATTAAAAAACTAAAATTGCGAACTTTTTTCTTTAGATATATCTCCCCGTATACATCACACTTTAAGTCTCTATCTCATCAGTAAATATGCTTTTCTATCGTGTCACATTTCGAACGTTTAGATATGGAGCACCCCCTATACAAAACAATTTTGAAAAATTCGATTTCTCCAGATGGTTTCATTGAATGATTGGCCCGTGTTCCAAATTCCAAGAATCTATCTCGCTTAAGAAAGATGTTCGTCATTTATTCGACAAACTGGAACCTTTTAGCATGCAGCACCCCTAAAGAATTCAATTATGGAAAACTGAATTCGTAAACTTTCTTATTTTCCGTTCCCTGCCACCCAAATTCCTGCTCATGCCTTAGGGCGAGTCGAGTGGTATGGGTTTTCGACTTTTTTCGTTTCCATCTATTTATTATCACGTCAAATGAGTCTATGTCTTATCAAGAAGTACGTTTTTCTATCATTTAACCTTTCGAAGATTTTTGTGTGAAACTGCCACATCTTAAATGAAATTAAAGAAAATATATATATTTTTTTGACTACTTTATCACATGATTGGCTCAGGTACCGGATTTCAAGCCACCATCACATATAAAAAGAGTCATTTCTCATTAACTCAGGAAATCAAATAGTTTGGTTTAATGAACAGTTTAAAATATTGGAAAATTACATTTGCACACTTTCATTCTTTCGACAGATGGCATTTCGACAGATGGCTCAGACAGATGGCATTTCATAAAATCAGAGTATTTATGGAAATGTCAACTTTTATTTCAGCTTGTGTTATATTTATTATGCCGATATATTTAAATATCTATGAGATATTTTGATATTTATCATCATATCTATTTATCATCATATCGTATTCAGCTCTATATGAGAATATTTGTATGAAAAGACTCATTGAATTCAATGTTGCAAGTAAAATATATTAGTGAGAGTGTTGAAGACCACGAACACTGGACTGAACCAAAGGTTTTCAGTAGCTGTTTGAGTGATCGAGTTAGTGATGGTGTAGAGTAACAACGGAGTATTTCATTCATTTAAGTTCCCGAATATCCTCTTTAGTTACTCCAGTTTTTATAATGAACTTTTGAATTCATATACATTTTACTTACAAATAATACAGTGCTTTCATTTTCAAATTTTTGCTCTTGTACAATTTTTTGTTGATTCATTTATTTTTACACTGTTATTTTGAGTTAATAACAGAATTCTTATAAATAATACATCCCGTACCCCACTACACGATTTTAATCGTTTCTGCAATTTGTAACTTGATATGCAAATGCCGATTAGTAAATTTATGTTCTGAATACAGGGGAAACAAAAATAATATTTTATTTTAATTAGATAAAGAGGGGATTATAAAGTGCTTGAGAGTGTATGGGGAGGGAGTGCAAAATTAAGAAATCTGACGTAGACAGCACGTACATGTCTTAATGGATTTACTACGTTCACAGTGAGAAAATTATGTATAAAATCCAACGTTTTTAACTTTGAATTATACATTTTGCGTTTTACCGGATGACAACATGTAAAACTAGTTCGAAGTACTCAATTAACTTATATTTTATGCAACTCTAAATTGGCAGTTATCAATATAGATAGCATCCGCATATAGTAATATAGTCCACATATTAAAATAATTTAATAATTAATTCAGATCCATCAATGAGGAGCCATTTTTCCTAACTGGGCGTTATGTTTACAATTTTGATGACATTTTCGTCAATCTAGTTGTTGCCAATATATCAAAAGGTAATCCGTTATTTTTATCAGATGTTTCGCCAAATGTTACAAGCAATTGTACCTAAGTATACTTGTAGTTCCTAGGAAGAAAAACAAATACAATTTTTAGCCAGTGTAAATAGAATCAGCAGCTATGCAACATAGCAAAATCGATACAATAGCAGCAACTAACTCAATATTTCGCAGCTACAAATTGCGCCTGCTATTTGAAAAAATAAAAATGGTCAGGATATTAAAATAACACGACTTTAGTGTGAAAAAAAATCTGAAAAAAAGTCTGAAAATCTGAATATGAAAATCAAATAAATGTAAAAGAAGTACGCATTTATTTAGATAATACAATTGAACACTGCAATAATTCAGCAAGAATTTCAAAATTGATTCGGAATGAGATAACTTCGTTACGGCAACATTTCTATCACATCAGAATTTCACTCGGATACCATTCAAATATACTATATTTTAAAATAATTTAAAGTTTTATTTACAGAAAAATACAGGCATCAATGTGATAGTAAGAGAGCGAGGAAGATAAATATGTTGGAGGCAACCTCATGGGTTTAAAGACCGAAACTGCCAAATGTACTCAATGAAATTTTCTTCCGAAAGCAATTTGAAATAATCCGTTTCCCTTTTTCTTTCATTTGTCTCATGTTTTTCGTTCTTCTGTAGGCGATAGCTTTTTTTAGAGAGGGACTTTTTAAATATTATTTAAAAGCTGAAGAGTTGAAAGGTTTAAATTGTTTTGTGGTGTCTATCTTATTTGTACTTATTAGATTTCAACATAATGGCATTAATAAGCTATGTCATCCAAATATATGCTCATAACAACTGAATCCCTTTTCTTTAACACGCCTTAAATAATTTACACGACTGTTGATTGGGAAACTTTAAACGTTCAGGTGAGTCGAACGATCTGGAATCCTCCGGAAATAATATTTTTACGACATTTCTCAACTGTCAGAAATCATGTTCTCGGAACAGTAGACAATAGTTTCCAGTTCAGTATACAATACTTTTTTTACAGTTTTCAAATGTCAGTTATCCAGTTCTTGAAAGATTAGTGTTATTACTATTATTATTATTATTATTATTATTATTATTATTATTATTATTATTATTAAGTTGTTGTTGTTGTTACTAATGACTTCCTGTTTCGACGGAGCCGATTCAGGACCAGAGACGCTGGAAGCAGGAAAGAACGAAGAAGGATACAAGACGAGGGAACAATGTTTATTACAAGAACGCATTACTGACGAAGGTCGGAGGGGGTGCAGCTTCACATTTTGACGAAGACCCAGAAGGCGAAAGACTGAATTAATCCTCAAGAAACATCCATGCCTTATTCGGGATTCCAACCCAAGCCCTCAAGTCAGCAGCCGAAGAAGCTATCCACTTCACCGTTTGGGCGGCATTATTATTATTAATATTATTATCGTTATTTTTCTTCTTATTATTATTGTTACTAACATTTAAGAATATTTTTGATTGAGGATTTTAATTTTTTTATTAATATATAAGCCTGTCAAAGACAGGGGAACTGCCACTCTGAGAAATTAAAGTTAACATATTTTCAATAAGTTTCACATTTTGTTTCATAAAATATACTGTTTAGAGTCGAAAGTATTCATCTAAATCGAAAACTGAAGCTTTTGTATTGTACTCCGTCGTTAAATATCTGCCTTCTAAATCATCAGAGGTTGGATTTCAAGTGAATTTTGAGAAACTTTACGCAGTTCCTCATTTTGTTCACCCGTAAGTGAAGCCCAAAACACATTTCCGTTAGATTTGACCAATACAATTGTGTAAAAGTTCAGATTCATAAGCTATAGGAGAGCAGCTTAACCTTTACATTACGGTTCCAAGAATCCACTTTTTCAACTCCAGAACGGCAAAATAACTGAACATTTCATCCTTGTAAATAAATATCTTCAAAGAACGTGTCTTTTGTTCCTAACTCGTTTACCCTTCTATCAGAAGAAACTTGGAGGAAAACCTGCAGGCAAGTACAATAGGCACCCCCCCTGTTTTCCCAGAAAAATGAGGGTGAAAAAGACTGTTGAACTAAAAGAAGGTTAGAGCCAAAGAGCTAGAATCTTGATTATTCCTCGTAGGTTACAGCAGTTGAATCAGCGCCGCTCTATGAGAAGAGATTTTCAGTTGTACAACTGTTCTACAGCTATGTTAAAAGGTTAAGGGTTTGAAAAGGCGTTTCGAATAAAAAAATGATGATCTTCTCTCACGAGGGTGTAGAAAATGTTTAATCTAGAATCTAGACCTAACTGGATTTTTACACACTTATGGTATCAATTACGTTACAGAACCTAACGCAGCCACATTTCAGAGTTGCCTCCTATTCAGAGTCTTTCTTTTATTTAGGAATTGTGTTGTTGTTAAGTGAAATCCATGTGAGGTATGGATTGCTACTCTTAAGTTTGAATTATAACTAATTAATGTATTATCTATTGAGGTATATTTTAGATATTAAAGTTTTATCTTTACGTGATTAATATTGTTATTTAAATTGAATTACGTTTAAAATTTGAAGAAAATTTTATGTGATTGGATTAATTTACTTAAATGTAAATTCTACTACACTGCTTGCTATATAAATATATTTCAAAGTTCTAACTAGTGAAGACTTGCCCCATCTATCAAGCGGTTCTCATAGATCATCGATCATCGAGAATAGTTAAAGACGGTAACGTGAACGAGACTCACCTTTCTGATTTTGCCACAGGACGTATGATACCCGCAGGTACTCGGGTCTTCGATTGAACTGCCGACATAAAGATGGAGACGTCGATAGAAAACTCCCTTCCTAAGTTATGCACTCATCTTGGGACTTTATCAGAACTAATTGTACAGTTCATATTTGCCTTTAATGTAGTGCGCTTTGTACTAGTTTATGTATCTTTGGATGTTGCAAGTAGCACATCATTTATTATCTTATTTTCTGATTAAAACTTTGATTAGTCAGAGGATGAATCTCAACGGATAGCTGGATGCTTTGTCCTCTTTCTGTCCGTTTTGGTCTGTTGCTCTCTGCCTCTTCGTGGCCGATTGTTTTCCTGGCGTTTGGAGGCCCTGGTCTTGGTTACTCGGGTGGCACTTAAGATCGCTGGTCCTGGTGACCGACTGTTGTGGGAACTCTATTGCAACGATTTTGATTCTTCCCGTATACCTTCGGGTGGGAAGTTTAAATGCTACTTCCTGAAGGCGAAGAAATGAAGGTTATGGTATTGTTCTCAAACCTCAGAAAGCACATTAATGACCTATAAGGTACAATCTTTACACACTATAAGTATCAGCCATCAAACTTAATATAACATATTCGAATTTTCGACCATCTCTCAGGCGGTTAATACAGGTTTTTAAGGTATTTCTATACACTCAAGCTGCCCTTCGGTAGCTTCAAAGTTTTACAAACTTATAGTATCCAACATTAAACCAGGATGGGCACAATGGGAGCAGAGGGGTAAAGTCCCTCATAACCTTCCCGAAGATTCCATCTTATACATCTTCAACAATTGTTTAAACACAATAGAAAATATGATTTTCAAAAATATTTGCTAGAAAGAAATGAAAGGAATGAAGTCATTAGCTAAAAATTTAAAAAGTCTCTTAATCTTATACCGCAATACCGTCACGAACAGAATACCATCAAAGTTAACTGAAGTGAGGCTGAACTCGACTTTCTAATATCAGTATCAGTTTTTAAATAATTTTTTTTGAAAATTTTACAAAAAAAAATTATTCTCTATCGTTGGTCCAAATTATTACAATTATAGCATGTTGCCCTTTATTTTAACGGCCTTGAAAATATATTTTGATTGATACCAAGTTTGACAATGTACACATTCTGGGAGGTGACTTGCTCCTCGAAGGGCTAATAATGTCACAAACAAATTATATCGTGGCTATTTTTTACTGCTACGCTTTAAACTGCTAAGTTTCGTGATCATTGAGCCATAAATAAACTCTTTTATGCATACTTATGTCACATTAAGCTGTCATGTTAAGTAAATAAAAAATTTCGAATTGAATACGACGATTTTGCTTGAAAATCTATTTATATTTGTGGCAACTGATATGTCCACAAAAAAGGAACCACAGACAGAAGATAGACGAACACCACTATAAAATAGTAAAAACGTGTTCAGAAGGTCCTACAGAATATATATATAATACCGTTCATTTATATAATAAATGTATTTATATATCCCTTTCCTTATTATTTAAATCGTATAAATGAAAAACAATTCGTCTGCCGCATGAACACGTTTTATTTAATTCCGTTGCTAAGCAACATGATATAATTTTCTTATAACAAATGTTCGAAAATTAATCGTCTGCATAATGCTCTTCTATGGAAGATTTAATTCTGCATTTTTTAATAATATCTATATAACTAGTGGTCCTAGAAATATGAAATACGGGCGGGATTGCCCACAGTGAAATAATGAATAATTATACTTAACAAAATCTGTCAAACACTGTGAATTTGTACAAGTAACAAACAGATAGAAACACATACTTTTCATTTTATATATAGAAAGATGCAGATTTACTGCATCTCGCATTTACTTGAGATTTCTAAATCTGTAAAAATATTAAAATACATTATTGTCTTGCAGGAAACTAGTATATTTATGTCAGCATGAAAATAATTTTAATTAAATTTTAAAAATGTTGACAATGCGGAAAAATATCTCACATTTAATTTTTCCTTTTAAAACACATATATTCATTTTTAATGGGAAGTTCTGATTTTCTTCCATCTTCAACCAGATTTTATTTCACTTTACTTTCACCTTTCACTAAAAACTAATGCACGTTGTGGAGAGTTTCAAACTAATTCAATAAAGTAAAAAAGGATGTAAAATACAAATATGCATGTTCGCCTTAATAATAGTTGTTTGTGGTAAACATTTCCCGTACGACTCAAGATGAATAATAGTGTTTATTTAAATAATATAGAACACATATATTTTAACATTAAAAATGTGTAAATGTTCATCAAAAATTAGTGTTTTTTGCTTTAAAATGTAAATGTCTTGGCTATACTGCCATATGGTGATAACTTTCGTAACAAACTTATTAATGCAGTATGTACTATAATTTGTATATTTAGAAACTTAGAACATATTATCGGAAATCTTATTGACGTATCATTTTTCACACTTTTGTCCTCCAGGTGATCAATTGTCACAAATAATTTCCATACGTGTAGATCTTTGTTTTGGAATAATCTTAATAACATGCACCTTTCTTCGTGGATGTTGATTTCATTTGTAGTTAATATAGAAGAGTTCTAATTTTTGTATATCTCCTTTTATAAAAGTATATCTGCACAAAAAATATTTCGAAATATTGTTACGAACATCAAATTAATGTGAAAAATAGAATTCAAAATGACTAAATTATTTTAACTTGGCCTCGTAATCGTGTGTACATACATGTATGCGTCCGACTAATAACACACCTGCATATGCAGTCTGGTGTCTAACTATAGAAAACATAAATCCATACACATTATAATTTTCAACTACTTATTGAGAACTCTTTTGATTTTCTTTAGTGAATTATTTATTTAAAAGAAATATACTTTTCACTAATATTAAATTAATAATTTTACAATTTTTATACATTCAGTTTCAATTTAACTTAGATGAAAGTGTAATGACGAAATTGCAATTTACAATAAATTGATTCTTAAAAGCACGAATTCCTCATAATGGCAAAATAGTACGTGCTGCGGATGCTATACGGGTTACAGACCCCCATTGCAGGAGTCATCTGGGACAGGACATCTTTGAGGCAGTAGCCCTTCTTATACTGACTTTTATTTTTACATATTCTCTTCGACGATCATTATGAACTACAATATCACGGACAACTTCGAATCACCATATTTTTATCAAAATATCCCCAATTCTTCTACTAACTTCCTTTACGAAAAGCTCTGCTGACTCATCCACCCTTTCTCCCACTTGGGCCTATTTGCTGGCGGTAATCCCACAGCAATACTTCCATTTACCGGCGTGCTAGTGCGAGAAAGTTGTCACTGGCAGGAGATATATTTGAAGTAAATGCTTGATGTTCTAAGGACCACCTGACCATTCGGTGTATTTGGGAATTCTTGATTGCCCCCACATATATTTATTTGAATTATCTCTCAACCACCGGTGACCCTGTGACTGAAACCATTGTTTGACGCGAACATAAATCATTGCCACCTTCGGGTACCTTTTGTTTAAGAAGTTATGTTAGTAATAAGTGCCTTAAAAACGGCAGTCATTCAAAATGCAGAAAAAAAAACCCCACCAAGTCTCAGTCATCGTAATTTCTCTACAATTATTACAGCAATTAAACGTCACAATAGAATTGCGCTCCATGTGTGCCCACTGTGTCCGTCAACGTGCCCCTTGCTCGCTGACGTTCGCAGAATCCCGGATATCCGCCCTCCATTGTCGGCAGCTCATTAGATCCGTAAATCGATTCGCGAGTCTGGAGACTCCTAATCGCTGTCCTCACTGATGCTCAGTGAAACCCGGAGCTCCGCCCTTTATTAGCTTCCGCTCATTCACCTCCATAACTGGATTCGCGAGTCGGAAGATTTTCGCTTCCTACTCTGTGACGCTTGATGGACTCGCTTCACCAAGATTTTCGTCCTCAAACTTCAGGTCCTCAAACGACACAATTTGGCCAGATTATTTTAAAATTCGAATTAATTATAAACCTTTAAGTATGTTAAGCCGAAAATCTGTCGAAATGTTCGTTTCAGATTCAGCTTTATTTTTGGCAGACGAGAATGTTAAAAAAACAAGCATCTGCCAGAGAGACAGAAAAGGGTATAGACGTTTCTGAAAGTTATCGAAATGCGTTTACAAGGTCTGAAATTTTGTTGATCCATCAAATTCTGATATTTAAAAAAATATGTGAAAAATATACTTTCTATATGGAGAGCCAGTTAGAAAGTTATAGCGCTTCACCAAATTAGTAGGAAACTTTATTTAATACTTAATTCATATTTATGTAGCGACAAAATATAGTTTGAAAATTATCTCGGAATATTTTACCTACAGGATCTATTTTGTGCTTTACAGACATTTTTTATTTTTTGCATACAATACTTGAAGTAAAACTTAGAACTTTCTAATTGCACCATCTATTTCTGCAAAATATAATTTCTTACTAATCTGATGATGTTCTACAACTTCTTAATTTACATTTTTTTTCTATATATTTCATATTTTTCGAAATAGGAGTGCTGAGGTTCGAGAAATGGCTTACTTGGTTACTGATTCACTAACCTTCATATTTACATCAGTCATATTTAAAATCTGTATGAACTACATTCTATTGTACTGTTTTGATATTCTATATTTTTTATGTACATTAGGGGGTTCTGTTTCCTTGAACTCTGAATAATAAATGTAAATGTAATTATTTAAATTTCTTCAAAAATAATTCTTTGAGATTGAAACTATAAACTCGCTTTAAGCAATGAGAGGTTAATTTTGAATAAATTGAAATCTTCATTTCTAATTTGCAGGACAAGTTATTAACTAAATCGAAATTTTAAAATAGGTGCCTCATCATACAAAAATTCTACCGTGTATTTAAATTCTTGCAAAATTTTGAGTTTCTATTGTAATCAGTTTATCTACGACATGAAATCCTACCTTAAATAATCTTTCTTTAATTTTTAGTTTAATTTTTCCTTAAAAACTTTAAATCGCAAAACACTTTATTTCAACTTGTTTTCCCAACATTTCTATTTAAATTTACTATGCTTAATATTTTTGTAAACTAGTAGCGGGCGCCGCCTCCTGTTCACTAAGCTCGCCAACCCCCGTAACTCGCTTCGTGCGGCCTCCTACGCAGGCGTGAAACGCAAATGGGTAATGTCCTTGATAACTGCCATTCATCAGCTCTATAACTCGCTTAGCTAATTCTCCCAAACTGGACGGCTCCCAATCTTAACTTACATTCACCAGCTCTAGATCTCGCTTAACGAACTCTTTCAATTCGGACAACGCAAACGATCACCTACGTGTTCCACGCTTGCTGAAGCTCGCAAAACCCATGTACTTCGCTCTCCAGTGCCTGTCACTCATTAATTTACTAGCAGCGTTCTTCAGGCGTATATCCCTGAAAGGGCTTCGTTTCATTATTCGCTGACGCTCACCAACTCCCTTAACTTCTCGAACAATATCACCAAGCTCAATCCCAAATCGCTACTCTCGCCAACTCCGAATATTGCTTCGTGAGTTGGGATGTTTCGTCTTCTACATCCTGGCGCTCTCTGAACCTGCATCACGAATCCCTTAGTGCCGCGTGCTATTGAAAACGATAGCTCACTGTATTAGCAAAAATCAGCAAAATTTCATAACTGCAGGTCTTGCTATTTGTTCGTAATAGAGTTTTATAATAATGACGCGCTTTCAGTATAGAGATATTTACAACAATAAAACATTTAATTGCTGTGCAATAAAACAATGAAATCCTGATGTTCATGACAACAATGTTTGCGAAATGCTCTGTTTGTCAAAATAAAGGAAAAATCATATGAAGGTCAACATTTTACACTACAAACGTTGTAGTCATGTTCAGAAATCAATATATATACTTTTAAAGTTTTTAAATCTTCAATAACTCAATCCTCGCCCATTTTGTAACGTTTATACCAGAAATCAATCAGAAAGAAGCTAGCTAGTTTCTCGACTATATAAATCTACCCCGTAGAGAAGGAAAAATTTCACTTCAGAAGTGCATAAAACATTGAACAACTTATTTACCGAATCGAAATTAAAAAAAAAAAAAAAGGCTCCGCCCTGCAAAAATTCAACTATGTAGGTATATGTCAACAAAATTGGAGGTCTTCCTAATGCAAGTCTGTCCAGGACGCAAACTCGCAGCTCAAAAACTTTTCTTTTGACATTAAATATTTCCTAAACTAAACTTTAAATCGAGAAACGGTTTTATCAGAGCGTTACCCTAATATGTCTCTACAAATGTACCAACTTTCATATTTTTATATGCTAGATATTTTACGGTATGTCGCAGAGCATCTTCAGAAACGCGAAATTTACCGTGTCAGCTACTTATTTTTAAATATAAAGAGATATATTTTGCCACGCAAAAAAGGCAATCAATCTTATCAAAAACGAGTAAATGTTGAGAAACAGATAACATGAGATAGACTATGAAATGTAGATATATATTTGGATCAAAAATAACTACGATTTAACAATCAAATAATAATTGATTACTAATATAACTGCAATAAAATATTAGAGAAAGATAATTATAATTCTCATAGAATATCAGAAAATGACAATGCTAATAGAAAGGACGCTTTAAAAATGTTTAGTTTATTTAAAATTATTTACAATACTAGTCACTAAATATACTGAATAGTAATTTAATTTACTAGCAATTTTGAGATTATTAATAATCATTTTATGATATATTTATTGGATAATCTATGTATTCTAAATAGTCGATTAATTAGTATACTGCAAAAAATTGAATATAATTGTATGAATTAAATGATAAAAATTTATAATTATTAAAATAAAAATATTTTTATCATTTACATAATTTATTATTTTATTGGATGGGATAGTTTTGGGATACAAAACAAAATAACTATGGTTTGATATTATAAATTATGTGTTGTTTTATCTCCCCGTTTATAAGAATGCCAAAAAATAAAAGTGGAATATTTATACTTACAGTCTATATAAATCGATAATATTTTAATGGTATTTTTTATATAAAAAATTATTTCTTTCAATGACTATAAACAAGGTGGATTAAAAACTTCTATAAAGCTACGACAAATAAGTCGCAGCAATTTATATTATACAGAAGAAATAGCATTATCACGGTTTATCTGTAATCTTTCCTGGGCAGCATTGTCTCGTTATGAGGAAATATTTTGCGCGGCATGAAAATCATCTATGTAGCGTTACATAAAATTTCGCCACTATTAATTTGAGTTCAAAGTTTATATTTTGTAACGACATTTAAATATTATATATATTGTATATATTGTATGTCTTTACTCCTTTATGGCTGTCTAATTGTTTACGGACCCCCAGGCCGCATCTGTAAAATGAAATAAGTTTGAAAACTATTAAATCATCACGTTATAAAATAAAACATTTTGAACGAATTTATATTTTAGTTTTCTACAATTTCTGAATGAAGTTGTAATATAAATTAATACCACTTAATGATTTTTGCAGGGGCCTGCAATGATATGTTTACTTGTAATTCATATTTCTAAAATATTCGTAAAATTTAATGCACATAGTTAGCGGTCAATATTATGGAATATCACTTAAGACGACTTTTTAACTAACAATTTTCTGGCAAACAAAATGGCAACAGTGTTGCTAATAACTGTTGCACCCCGGTCAATATTTTGGTGTATCACATTTTAAAGATGAGTTTTTAACAACAATTTTCTAGCAAACACAATGGCGGAAATTACATGGTCGTTACCACATGATATGATTAGAAATCAAATAAATTTCAAATTAATGCAATCAAATGAAAGAAATATGTGACATCAAAAATTAATGTATGACTTAGAAAAGTTTCAAGAATGAAAAAAAAAACACTAAATTACAAAAATAATTTGCTAGCCTATCCAATCTGTAGAAAATGGAACATTGACATTAAACAGTAATTTCGAGGATTTAGCAGCAGAAATGCATAATTTCCAACAGGCCAAGTATAAAGGAAACTTGAGCAACGTATATAAGCACAAATAACACAATAATGCAGCATACAGCTGTTTCCAGTATATGTTGGATCCCTTTTATCCGTGCAAGAGAACCAAAAAACCTGAAGTCTAAAATATCACCTTCTGTTTCTTTTATTTGCGACCATTACTATTTTGGACATTGGCTTTGTTTGTGCTCTTTGTTGGTGCTCTTTGTCGGTGCATGAAGGGATGCCAGCGTATCCTTGAAACAGATGTATCCAGTTTTATTGTGTTACTTGTGCTTATATACATTGCTCAAGATTTCCTTAGCACTTAATTAATTAGAATTCCTTAGCACTTTTAAATTCATATACATTTTATTTACAAATAATATAGTGCTTTCATTTTCAAATTTTTGCTCTTGTACAGATTTTAGTTGATACATATATTTTTATGTTGTTATTTTCAGTTAATAACATAATTCCAATAAATGATCTTTATCTTCGCATATCCCACTAATCGATTTTAATCGTTTATGCAATATCTTGAAATTTGATTTGCACATGTAGATAAGTGGATTTTTTTTTAAATACAAGAGAAACAAAAATATAATTTTATGCTAAGTAGGTAAAGGGGGCAAATATATAGTGCATGAGAGTGTATGCGGGAGGAAATGCAAAATTAAAAAAATCTGACGCAAACAGCGCGTACCTGTTCTTAAAGCAGTAAATTTACTTCGTTCACAGTGAAAAAATAATGTATTAAATCCACGACACTGTTTTTAACTTTGAATTATACATTTTGCGCTTTACCGGAAAGTGACTTGTAAAACTAGTTCGAAGTACTCAATTAACTTATATGTCATTGAACTCGAAATTCACAGTTATCAATATTGATTGCGTCCGCATATAGCAATAAAGTTCACATATTAATATAATTCAGATTCATCAATTAGTCGTCATTTTCTTTAACTGAGTGTTATGTTTACAATTTTGACAATATTTTCGTCAGTGGGCAATATATCAAAAGATAATTGTGATATTGTTGGCAGTATATCAAAAGATGATTCTCTAACTTCATCAGATGTATCGCCAAATGCTACAAGCAACTGTACCTAAGTATACTTGTACTTTCTCAGGAAGAAAAACAAATGCCATTTGTTAGCCAGTGTAATTAGAACCAGCAGCTGTGCAGCAAAATAGTTACAATGACAGAAAGTAATAACTCTAATTTTTGCAGTTTCAAATTGCACCTGTTACTTGAAAAAATAAAAATGTCTAGGATATTAAAATGTAACAACTTTAACCTGAATAAAAACGTGAAAAAATGTCTGAAAATCTGAATACGAAAAGCGCATAAACGTAAAAGAAGTACGCATTTATTTAGATAATACAATTGGACACTAAAAATTCAGCAAGCATTTTAAAATTGATTCGGTATGAGACAATGTAGTTACGGCAACATTTCTATCACATCAGAATTTCACTCGGATACCATTCAAATATACTACATTTTAAGATCATTTAAAGATTTATTTGAAGAAAAATACAGACATTAATGTGATAGTAAGAGAGCGAGAAAGATAAATATGTTGGATGCAATCTCATAGGTACAAAGAACAAAATTGGCAAATATACTCAATGAAATTTTCTTCCGAAAGTAATTTGAAATAATCCGTTTCCCTTCTTCTTTCATATGTCTGATGTTTTTCGTTCTTCTGTAGGCGATAGCTTTCGCTGAAGAGGATCCTTTTAAATGTCATTGAAAAGCTGGAGGTTTGAATGTTTTAAATAGTTTTGTTCTGTCTCTTTTATTTGTACTTATTGAATTTCAGCTCAATGGATTTCTTAAGCAATATCATAAAAATATATGCTGAAAGCTGAGTCACCATTTCTTCAACACATCCTGAATAATTTTCCTGACTGTCCATTGGGATACTTTAAACCTTCAGGTGAGTCGAACAATCTGGGATCCTCAGGAAGAAATCAAGTTCTAGAAACATTAGACAATAATTTTCAGTTCAGTAGACAATACTTCTTTACAATTCTCAACTCTCAGTTATCTAGTTCTTGAAATATTAGTGCTATTACTATTATTATTATTATTACTATTAATATTAATCTTGTTATTGTTATTATTATTATTATTATTGCTATCATTTACGAATATTTTTGATTAACAATTTTATTTTTTTTATTACTACATATGCCTGTCAGAGGCGACAGGGGAACTGCCACTCTTAGAAATCAAAGTTAAAATATGTTTAAAAAATTATAGTTTGTTTCATAGTGTATGCTGTTTAGAGTCAAATGTAGTGGTCTAAATCGAAAATTGAACCTTTCGTATTTTACTACATCGTCAAATACCAGCCTTCTAAGTCATCAAAGGTGGGATTTCGGGAGAATTTTGAGAAAATTTACTCAAATCCTCATTTTGTCCAGCCTTAAGGGAACGGCGCCGTTAGATTTGGTACAAACTCTGTTAGATTTTGTTCCATTAGACTTGATGTTGTTGTTGAGACCCAGACCGTCCGACCTACCAGAAAGGTGTTAGATTTGATGTGTAAAAGTTCATATTTATAAGCTATCGGAAAGCAGATTAAGGGTCTAAAAAGGCGGTTCGGATAAAAAGTTATGATACTCTTCTCTCAAGAGGATGTCAAAAATTCTTAAGCTAGAATCTTGACCTAACTGAATTTGTGCACAAGTAGGGTATAAATTAAGTTACAGAACCTAAAGCAGGCACATTTCAGAGTGAACTCCTCTTCAGATTCTTTGCAAATTCCTTTATTTAGGAATTGTGGTGTTGCTCAGTGAAATCCATGTGATGTCATCTTGTGATTTACGGCATTGCTTTTAAGTTTGAATTATAACTCATTACCGTGTTATCTATCGAATAATGTTTTAAAGATTATATTTTTATCTTTAGGTGATTAATATTGTGATTTAATTTGAACAGCTTTTTTTAAAATTTGAACTGTAGAACATTTTATGTAATTGGATTAATTTATTTAAATGTAATTTTTATTACACTGCTTGTAATATAAATATATTTCAAAGTTCTGCCTGATGAATACTTGCCCTATTTATCAACAGGGTGTCATGGATTAGCGATCACCGATGATAGTTAAGGACGGTAATATGAAGGAGATTCACCGTTCCGTTTTTACCACAGGACGTATGATATCCGCAGATACTCGAGTCTTCGATTGAACAGCCAACATAAAGCTGGAGACGTTGATAGCAAACGCCCTTCCTAAGTTATGCATCAATCTTGCGACATTTTCAGAACTAATAGTTCATTTCATATTTGTCTTTATTGTAGTGCAAGTTATACTATCTTATCTATCTTTGGATGTTTCAAGTGGCACATCATTTCGTATCTTATTTTCAGACTAAAACTTTGATTAGTCAGAGGATGACTCTCAACGGACAGCAGGATGCTATGTCATCTCTCTGTCGTTTTCGGTCTGTTGCTCTCTAACGCTTTGCGGCCGATTGTTTTGCTGACGTTAGGAGGCCCTTGTTTTGGTTACTAGGGTGGTACTAACCAGTGCTGGTTCTGGTGACCTACTGTTTCGGGATCTCTATCGCAACGACTTTGATTCTTCCCGTATACCTTCGGGTGAGAACGGTCTATTTTAAGAGTTACTTTCCTGATGGCGAGGAAGTGGAGTTTATGGTAATGTTTTCAAACCTCAAAAAACACACTGGTGACCTAAAAGGTATAACATTAACACACTTAAAAATCTTTCCGGCCACACATATTGCTACCGTAAACCCTAGGGTTGGTCGTGTGGTCTGGGTCTTCAACACTTTTAAAATCGGGCGCGGTGGCCCAGTGGTTAGAGCGTGGGAATTGCATTAGGTAGGCCCGGATTCGATTCTCTCCGCAACCATAACTGCCGCCGTGTTCACGTGGAGTACGATTACGTTAAACATGTGGGTCCGTAAGTCCTTCCGAGAGGTTGGTGGTAGGGGAAGAAGGGTACTGCCCCAATGGATGCCTCTCCCACTGTATTCCTGTCTGAATTGGGTGGCTCTTCCCGGTCGTCCAAACTGTTACCTTACATCTTTCTGGTAAGTCTGACGGTCTGGGTCTCATTAACAACACTTATAATATCAACCATCAAACATAATATAACATATTTGGATTTTCAACCATCTCTCAGAAGGTTAATACGGGTTTTTAAAGTATTTATACAGATAAAAATTTGAAATTCGAACTCTGGCTAGAACCTAACTCAGCCAATTTTTAAGTGAGACCACAATTTTCGACGAGCAGCACCATACTTAGTGAAACAAAATAAAATTAATTAAAAAATGTTCAGCTAAATTTCTACAGATTGTTGACTCCCTGTATTTGATAGACTTAAATGCTAGAGATATATAAACGACCATTCACGACCATTCACCCTTTCTGATTTTTATGAAACAAAATAATGTGGGCAAATTAAATATTGTAAAACTATAAGTCGATATAAGAAAATCTGATGTGGACAACTCATGGCTTTCCCTAATGCAATGAATTTACTCATTTTACAGTAAAAATATTATTCAAAGATCCACGTCACAGAGTTTGTAACTTTGAATTGCACATTTGACAATTTTCCAGACGTTAACGTGTAAAACTATTTCGTACTCAATCAACTTATATTTCAAGCAACTCTAAATTAACAATTACCAATATTGATAGCATCCTCAACAAGCAATATAGTCCATATATTAAAATATTTTAATAATAAAATCAATTGGTCGTCATTATCATTAACTTGACGTCATTTTTTACGATATTTTCGTCAATCTGGGACTAAATATCGCCAAGTTTGGCGATATTTCGCTAGATTATTCGTCAAGTTCAAGATATGTATAAGTGTTACAAACAAACAAGGAGAAAGACATTTCTTATATACTGTAAGGTATGCTCGTCATATGACGGAATTAAAAATTTGCAAAGCACCTCCTATTTATTGTTGTTTTTATCAATTTAGAGATATTTTTATCCATTTGGCGGCATTTTCGTCAATCTGGCGATTTTCTAAAAAGTCTCCAAATTTGCGACATCCTGCCAAATTTTATTCGTTTGTGATATTATTTACAAGATATTCAATTTTCATCAATAACTCGTCATTCTCATTCATTTAGCGTAATATATATCAATTTTCCGACAGTTTTATCCATTTGGCGACATTTTCGTCAATTTAGCAACATTTAAAAGAACTTCTCCAAGTTGGCGATATACCGCAAATTCGTCGCCAAAATTTCATCAACCGTTATGGATGGATAAATAGGTTAATCTTGTAGAAGACAAATTACTAATGGGGTACAAATCCAAAACTATTACCTAAAGTGTATTCTCACGTGAATGGAACGAGCTAGATCCACGAAAATGATGATAACTTATTTATCGTATAATATTACATATGAAAAGTGAACATATTTCACAATAGTTAATATATTTTTTTAATTTTATGCAATTTTATTATAAATTTATATAAAATATTTGCTATATCTCGAAAACGTTTGATGCTGGCGTTGTCAAGTTTATGTCAATCGTTTTCTAATAAAAATTGCATCAGAAATGATTAATTACGTAACTTTAGTAGAAGTGTTGATTTCTGGATGATTTTTATTAAAATTTCATTTCAAAATTTGGAGGGGTTCTGAACATGTGATTGCGTTTAAAAACAATAGAATTCCAGTATTCATTGATTGTAATTTCTTTAACAACTTTCGTTCAAATCGCTTTATTCTATCTTGAGATATCGTCTCCACAATGACACACACACACACACGCACACGCACACACATACATACACACACACAGACATCACTTTAAAAACGTGTCGAAAACTCGATATCGAGGTTTCGATCCCGTAACCATACTTTCCTTATACATTGTATTATGTATATAAGGAAGGTTTTATTGTAACACTGCGATTCAGTGAATGTCTCAAAAGGCTGAGTTTCGAATTGTCAGGGACCCTTGGTTGTTACGAGGCCAGCTATGTTATGGCCATTTAGGAAGATAACCTGTATAAAACAGTAGAAATGGGGGTGGACGTTTAGATCACCAGTTTCACGTTGATCTGAGTTAAAGTTCAGTAAAAACATCCAGGAATTGTAGCCAAAGAAGCCCAATCTCAGATCTTCATCTGGTTCGGTCGCAAATATCTGGTTTGCATGCCTTCAGACCAGGGAGTTCTATAACATTCAAATAAGAAAACTTATGACTAATCATGTATTTTATAAGGGAATTAAATTCGGATGAAACAACTTTAAAAAATTAGTAAAGAACTTCCTGAAGACGACAGTGTTTCGAACCAAGAAACTTCTATAATGAAATTGCTCATCCAAGGGAAATTGAACTTCAGAATGCTAGCTGGAATACTCCATAAACCAAACACAGCAGAAAATTCCTGACAAGTACAATTTATGTGAGTATGCAGATTATATAACAAATTTATACTTTAAAGACATTTTTATTTATATTTCCTAACAAATTTTGATTACTCATAAAATTTGCTCATCATGAGAGTAATTAACAACTTCGATATCAGTTGAAAATTGAAAAGTATAAGAAATACATTTTAATTTCCATTTAACGGAGAAAATTTAAAAATTGTTTAACAGTGTAATTTTAAGAGTAAGTAGAACATTGCAACATATGTGGTTGTTAGTGGAACATTTGGCGTGTATCTTTTGGTATGTCGACACTGAAGTTAAACCACACTGTGCTTCTTAAAGACACAGTTTAGGTAAAGTTTTTCTTCTCTTACCATGCGGGGAGAAATATATTGAAAAATATTGTTCAGAAGAAAGAGTTTCGTCTTATTTCTGATGTATTTATTACTTCTACCTAAATTCACATAACTTTTTGTTGCATATTTTGTATTATATTTCCAATTAATATGGCCGGCAAAAAGCGTAATTTTTATACTTTATATACACATTCCGATGCTTACATATTTCAACATATTATAAATGTTTAAATATTTCTTTAATGAAACATAATTTTTAAACTTAAATATGTTCTATGATGTAGTGCTTTTGTAAAAAAACATAATAAGAACACTTTATTAGCTACTTCGTCTTTGTATCTATTGCGCTTCATTTTTACTTCAGTTTGGTAAACTGTAAAAATTAAAATTCATTTTTTCTCTACTAAATGTGTATTTCATTCCAAATAATAACTTGTTTTCAAAAGTAGGAAAAAGTTAAACTGTCGTCTTAATGTGAATTTTTTTTCTTTCAAAGAAAGATTATGTATTCATTTTAATGAAAAAATTTCTTACTTTCATAACCATTTTTAACAAAATTAAGATGCGACGTGCTTTTAATTAATTAAATTAAGTGAAAAAGACTAAAATATGCAAACTAATTTTGGACGAAAACTAAACCACGTAGTAAACAGTATTTTCTAGCAATTCTCTTGATGATGCTCTGGAATTTTTTAAGACATTTTATATATATATATATATATATATATATATATGGGTTCTCAGAAAAGTTTTTCTTCTCTTACCATGCGGGGAGAAATATATTGAAAAATATTGTAAAAGAGTTAAAAACTTTAATTCTAGCTTTCAATGGTTTTACACGTTTCGAGCGCAATAGAATTCAAGATAGCCATTTTTGTGCCCCATTTCTGCGTTCTTTCTGATTGTCACATGAACTTTAAGTTTATAACTTTCACACTTAGTGAAGGAATTGACAGGAGGACAAGCCATAGCGACAGCCCGAAGGGAGTGATGACATTACAGTATCTAATATTACAAGGAACTTTGGGAGTATCCATATTAAAATCTTCATTTTGCACTTTTTTCATTCTAATGTTTTATTATTAAATAATAATTGTTTTGCCAATGTTCCGTTGGTACACCATATACATGCCCCTGTCTCCGCCAGATATATTTATTTTAATTTGCAAAACAAACTAACCACATTTTTGAATACCAACTTCTTTGACTCACACCGTTTGACCTACCTAAAGGTGTAAAGCATTTACTTGGGCGACCGGGAAATGTCACAACATTTAGACCGGAACCCAGTGATATCGGTAACCCCAGGAAGCCGTATCCTTAAATTCCTACCACCAACATCTCGGAAGGTCTTACTGACCCACATATTTTGTACTCAGTGTAAACACGGGGACACATAGTGGAGGAATGAGGGCACATTGTCCGCGGGGCTTGGGTTGCCCGTTGGCTCTTCTTTTTGTTGGGGATCGTCTTTTTTCCCGGCCCGAGATTTGGATGCTCAGTCATATTTTTGGCGAGCCCTCAGGTCTGGGCCGCGGTAACACGGGGACAGTTTTGCCAGAGCTGGGAATCGATCTTAGCTCGCCTGAGTTCAATTCCCGAACACTAATCCCTGGACTGTTAAGCTCCCGAATAATAATTTCGATATGCTTTTTCTCAATGATTTTCCATTAGTCACGGTTCCATTTGCTGATTCATGTAATGTTGAAAAACTCCACTTGCCTTTTGACCGGGGAAAAAGCATGCACACACATGAAAGAAAATAAAGCGTGGAATTCCAAATACTCACATGAACAAATTTTTTTGGGTTAAATTCATATATATTATATATACGTTATAGTTGAATTATTTGCAACTTTATATACACAAATACTATAAAATAATTCTTAAGTTTCCAAATATTGTCAAAATACGTTCTTCATGAATTTTGTCTCACTGTCCAGATAGAAAGGACAGATGACGTAGCCCGTTTTCAAATGTAGGAAGGGATAACTGAAAGGCTCACAATAACTTTGTCACACTGAGGTCCTTCCGGCTATTCAAACAGCTGTACCCTAAAGTGAGTGGGGTAGCCTGGGTTTTCAACACTAAGGTCCTTGAGGAATGTCATTTAATCCTTAGTCTCCAATGCGAATACGATCTGCAGCTTTTTTTGGCATGGAATATTCTGTCTTGTCCTTGTTTAAACCTGGAAAAATATTTCACTTACTCATCACAAAGTTCAGTCAACAAGCAAGTGTTTTTGTTTGTTTTGTAAATAAAAAGTTATTGTGCATATCGAGGGGTTAGATAAACCCCTGGCCACTCTCTGTTAATTAATCAGACAATTTGTGTGTTTATTGATAAATTTCAAGATTTGGTTGCGGATCGGGTATGGTAAGCTGCATCTTATTTGCTGGAGGCCTACCTGAGTGAGAATTCTGGCAATTCATCTCTTATTGCCAGTCGTAAATTTTGTAATCAAAACTCTTTGTTAAATGCTGCAGCATCATATCTCCCGTCTGGTTGTCGTCGTGGTTTGTTTTCCTGTCAATCCCTCCAGTAAGTTTTTGAAAGTAAGTTCTAAACTTAAGTAAAATCTAAACTTAAAGTTTTTGAAAGTAAGTTCTAAACTTAAGTAAGTCCATGTGATAGTGGGTGTATATACTTGGAATATGTGTTATTCTTGATCAAATTAATATATCAAATTTACACAAAAGCATTAACGTCAGTCATGTGTTAATGTAGTATGGGTTAAATTGTGGTGTAAATCCAAAAAATAGAACTAACCCTATCCGCCAACTTATTCATAGAACTAAAACGATTTAGATATGTAAAATAACTTCTTATTTAATACGTAAATTTTGATATAACGAAAACGGGTAAATAGAAAGTTGGTAAATGGAAAATAAGATGTTTAAAATTATAAATCTGATCTATTTTACAAAAATACACAGTATAATACGTATATAAGAAAAGCATTGTGACCGGGTCAGAAATTCAAATTTAAGTTTTCGACGGAAGAGTACATGTTAAGTATCCCTGAACTCGAAAAGAAGATGTTTGGGGTGATGTGAGCTAGTATATACATGCATGTTAGTCTATGTAAATCAGTGTGTAAGTGTGTTAGTCTGTGTGTCTGTGAGAATAGGAACATACTCCTGATATCATACGTTTTTGCACGAGTTCACCTCAAAGCATCGGTCATAGTGACCATTGTTTGTGATTGCTGCCTGTCATTTAAATAAATGGATCAAAAACTGTTGTATGGGTTTAAATGTAAGCATATATTGAATAATGAATGGTTTACGATTTATCGTGTGCTAAATGGGGAGTATGGTATTTACAAATTTATTAAGGTATGTGTGGCACATAAACAATAAAATAGATATAAAAGCTTAAAGTTTTAATTATAAATTCGTTAAGTAATTATTAATCATCTTCGCATTGCTGTAAATTCATATATAGTGGAATTAACATTTAAACGTACATTGCTCGTTGTTGTGCCGCAATAAACCCTCCAATTATTTTTACCTTTTGAGTGAGTCCTGAAAATAATCATTAATTAATATAAAAAGATTAGACTATTTAAACTTAAACAATATCATTTATTAACAACATCAATTTATCAATAACATCAATTTTTCTTTAATTATTTTAGCGAGGGGACATATCCGACCAGAATTGTTAGCTTTACGATGGTGTCTAGGACCTGTAAAAATGAGCACATACCTTCCACTTTAATCTTGGGCTTATCATCCCTCCAAGGGCTTGCATCAGTCTTAGTGCTGAAAGTATCTCCGACTCGTACTAAAAATACACTCACACATAGATCACCTCTACGGGACACTCTACAAATCTGTTGGGTTTTTTCTGCTTTTCTACTCGTGCTCTAAGTCAAAATTCGTTATTATTTTCTTTTCATGTCCGATCTCCATCTCTGCTTCTCGTTGTCTCCATCTGATTTTGTCTCAAACTGCATTCGTTTTCGTCTATATAACTGAGCTGTGGTTCCTTCTGCGGGGGGGGGGGGGTAGCTCCACCCTTCTTCCCCTTGGCGCTCATTGGTTCTTCTCAACCCAATGGCATCATTTCACATTTAGCACGGCCCCTCTCAGCCCCTCTGGTCTGGCACACCTAAATTTATATTATTATGACCTTAAAGTTCAAGTTGTCATAAACCCCGGCGCCAGGCAGACTATAGTTTTGTTTGCCGTTCTGACCAACATAAATACTACAAATAAAAATGTCTCATATGAGAACATATTCTGGTCTCACATATCTCCCCACGGACAAAAAACAAAAAAAATCAATAACAATAGAGTTCGAAAAAAATTTCCATTCACGTGCCACTTTTTAATTGGCATTTTTCACTTTTTTTTGGGACAAAGTTTGTCCAGAATTAGTTCAACACTCTTGCGGTAACACAAAAGTTTTTTTAGCACACATTATATACACTAAATAAACATAAGTTATGTGCACATGAACTCTACCAGGTCCAGCTTTCAATTGAAGCTAAATTAAATTTTGACTATTTAAAAAGATTTTTAAACATATGCACATTCACTTTGAAATGTTACACACTACTATCTACTTTTATATTTTTAACACCATTACACATTTTTTTTTGTACAAATTACACATTACACAGTATTACTTTTTGAACACAATTCTTTTCATACTTCATTAATTTCCATAATTGATAACTTCATGACATATATAACATTTTTGCTTAACCTTGATACTGGTACGTACTTATTAATACAATCAAACATTTTATTTTTTTAAATCAGCCATTGAAAATATATTTTTCACAGAATTCTGTAACTCTCATTACAATTGCACGTGGGATTGCCAATCACCTGACTTTGTCCCTTTAACATTTTTTTTCTTACATTGCACGTAAACAAACAACACCCCTTGCACTTGATGACAGCAATTGATTGATCATTTTCAAAAAGATCATTAGAAGAACCCTTCTTAAAGACCCCTTTTTACCCAAGCCTCGCTACCGGAAATGTTCAAATCCCCTATCCGACATAAAGAAAGTGACCAGTTAAATAAAATATTTTCGAACACGATTCCTTTTCCTTTTAATCGTTTTTTGTAACAGCGATTAGCAGCTCGATCCCCTCAACTTTACTTTTTTTTGCAATGACAAAGCATTTGAAGACGTTAAGTTGCCCGCGTGGTCTACTGAACACAGAAGATTCGACTGTACGCAGCGCAATAAAGGCTTGTAACCAAGTATTGTAAACCTTTTATTAACCCACTCGGCGTGTTATATAAACGTCGACTTATTCTTTAAAATATATTTTCGCCTTATTTAATTATTATTCAGTTGGTTCCTTTGAGGTGACTTGCATTAATATCAAAGTCATCTTTATGGTTCCATCCATTACTGCTTGTATACCCTTTTATACTGACTTCCTTCAATATTTTGAAAATCATTTTATTGTATTATTTATTATTTAAATTTCACCTATCCATTTGTTATTACGATTCTGTCTTATTTAACTTGTTTTCTCTATACCTTCCATATGACTTTATGAAATTAAAAAAAATTTGAAACTTTCTTTTTTATTTTGAAATTTAGAAATTTTAAATTTTTTGATATAGTTTGTTTAAATCTTATTTATTTTAACTCCTTACTTAACCTTTTATAATTTTCAAATTTTATATTAAAATTATTTTATTTTTTAAAACAAACTCACGACTTTAATTTCTTGTCTGAAAACCCTTCAATTACTTAATTGAAAATTTTTATTTTATATTTTTAACAATTGAAATCCTTTTTATTTATTATTTTATCCTTTTTAAACGCGGATTTATTTACTCACCGTACCTACCAAATTTACCATATTTATGTATTTCAATTTATTTTAATCCTTATGACTTTGAATACCTGACATTTATAACCATTTAAAACGCGCGACTGTTTATCATTCTATCTCACACATTATTATCTAATTATTACTTATTTTGACATTTTAGTAACTGCGGCTAACCCCTTTATCGCCGTAATACATATTATCATTTATTTATTTACCACATATGACATTTATTTCATCCAAATTTATTTTATTTCTTTCATAAAATTTCTCAACACCTCATTCAGAATATCTTTTTCACACAATTTAATATTTACAAATACCTAAACACCATTTATATAACATTACCAAGAGAGTATATATGTTACCGTTAAAGTATATAATGCAGTTATTTCATAGAATACCTAGTTATTCCATGAAATAACTGATCGTGTCCGTTAAAGTGTGTAATATGTTAATAATTTGACACTTTAACAAGTTATTCCATGAAATAACTAGGTATTCTATAAATTAACTAATGAGAGACAGTTAAAGTGTAAAATAAACAATTTATCTAAAATGAAATAACTAGGTATTCTATAAATAAACTAATGATAGACAATTAAAATGAAAAAGAAGCAATTTATCTAATTTATGCAGCGTATAAATGGTATTTATGGAAACGTACTATAAAATCATTTGTTACAACAAGGATTACTAAAATGACACTTGGAATTACAAAGAACATTATTTCTAAAACAAAAACATTTTTTGTTGACACACTGGGTTTTACACGAACATTTTCTAAATCCCTGACCAGTACCTAAACTTTGAGCTGTAGCAACCGACCGGAGCGATATTTCTACATCCGGTACTTCTTCGATTTTAATTAATTTTTGTTCGCAGACACTGAATATAATTGTTTTATGCGGCGTTTCTTGTGCCCAATTGGAAAAATCCTTCTTCGGTTATTTTTATGATGATAGCTAAAATAGATTTGGTATCACCTTTTCCTCTGTCAACTTCAGGCACTGGGATACGGACGGTAAACCCCACAGAGGCTTCACAATGAGATTTATCCGACATTAATTTCATCTTTTTCGCTTGAATTTCTAAACATTTTTTTGACTTTTCTCTTTCTCTTTGAACATTAAGTTCATTAAAACACAATTTGCAGATTTTCTGCTCAACTTCATCTTCTGAAACATAATCTTCCGAACATGATATATGGACAGGCTCCATACATTTGAAGCAAACTATATCTTCACTGCATTCTTTTAAACAGACAACACATACTTTCGTAATGGGATTATTTAATAGTGTTTGCTCAACTACTTTTTCATTATCAGGTTGAGAAAAAACATTCATTGCAGTCAAAGTATTTTGTAATTTATCTTCGTCGACCAACGAATTAAGTGCTTCCTTCGGAATGGCAGTTGTTGACAGTCCAACTCTAGCTGCGCAACCAAACATAGCCTCGTAGGGGGACCTTTTAATACCAGAATGGAACGCTCTGTTCTTCATAAACTGGATAAATTTTAACCCGTTACTCCACGAAGTTGACTGGTTGTCTTGCATCCAAGTCGTCAACATATTTTCTATGTCCTGATTGGCTCTCTCAACACTGCCTTGGCTTTGGCTATGTCTTGGTTTGCCATGCACGATCTTAAGCTCTGACCAAGTTACTTTTAAGTCATCAATAAGTTTGTTACAAAATTATCTTCCATTGTCCGACTGCAATATACATGGGGCTCCAAACAACAGGAATATATCAAGCAACTGTCCTGCAATTTCTTCTGCTCTCTTTGTTTGAAGAGGTCTTAAAACCACAAACTTTGTAAGGTGATCCTGATAAACTAAAATAAATTTATAGTTTCCATCAGGTTGTGATTGAAAATCTATGAGGTCAACCTGACATCTTGAATTCATATGTGAAAATTCATACGTAGAAAGGTGAAACTGTCCACACTCAATAGTATCGACCACGGAATAGAACCAAACGCAGTTGGAATTTAAATCTCTTCATAGGGGAGAAAATAAGGAGGTAAGATTGAAAATAAGAAGGAGGTTTGAAAAGGTTTTATTTACACGCTAAAAGCAATTGGTAATTTTACAAAAAAAATATTGAAAACTCTGTATCGTTGCTCCAAATGATCAAAATTACAGCATGTTAGCCCCCATATAAAAGGGCCTAAAAATATTTCGACTAAATCGTAATACTGAATTAGACAATGTACCCCCAGGGCGATGGAAGCCAAACATCTTAGGTAGGGCTAATAAAATCATGTTTACTCCTAAGAGAAAAATCGCGTATAGTGGCTATTACTACAATTATTGAAACTGATAAGTTTCGTGATTATTAAGCCATAATTGACCCTCTTATGCATGTATATCACATTTTATCCCATGCTGCCATTTAAAAAAATATACAATTTTGAATAAATTTCGAAAATTAAAAAAAAATTTCTCTGGAATTAAAAAAAATCTATCTCGTTCTTGATTTTTCATTAACAAAGCAAAATATACTTATTCGTGAAAATACATTAACATTTCTGGCAGTTATTGTGTACATAACTCGACCAAAGACAGACAGATGGACATCACTCCAAAAGTAATCAAAACATGTTCAGGAGATCCGAAAGCTTATATTGGAATCAAAATCTCAAAATCGAAAATATTCGTGAAAACAATAATTTAGCATCAAAATGTATAGAAACACGCCGATGTTGCAAAGGCCTTAATATAAAGACAGCCAAATTTAAGAAATTTTAAAGGTCTTTAATAGTAACATCATTCATGACGTACAAAAAATGACAAACACAGAGCGCTTTCGGACGTCACTATATCCTTCATCACTGGCAATGTAAATTGTTTAAGAGGTGACGAACATGAGCTCTTTTACAGAGCCCACAGCCGTGAGACAAGATTTACATAATGATCATCGTAAAGTACGATACATTTAAATATATCTAAATTACAAAATACATAAATAACAGTAGATCATAAAATACACGGCAACCAATTAACATGTCATCAAAACGAAAGAAAAATTATCAATATATCTATAAAATTATACAAGGGTTTAACACACTGTGAGTGGAAACTAAGACGGCATGCGAAACTGAGGGTCTGAACGAGATAGAAATTACAAATAGAGTCGCTATAAATATAAACGAAAATTGATTAAAAAAGTAAAATATTACAGGGGTTAATGCAGCTAATTAAGAGAAAAGGTTTTTGAAAATAGGGGTAAAATTATCGTTAATAACAAAATAGGTAACATCAGTAGACAGTTATTTTTTTTATGTTTACTATCGCAAGCATGTTAAGAATAAACGAATACCGACGGTACACTTAGTACTACCAATATTGAACTTATATTTATTTTCATACGTACACCTCAACATACCACTCAATCTGACACACGAAATTACCCAATCCCTATATTTACGAATGCGACTACATAAAGAGGCAACAATGGAATGGACAGGTTTATATTTAAATTCATGGCAAAACTGACGTTTTTCATCTGATTCAATTTTACGTTTTTCCTCTTACAGAATACTAGCAGCATACCCGTTCTTCGTACGGAGTATATAACATAAAGAAACATATAATTCTCAATCCAGTGCAAATTATGTTAAAAAATTAAATTTATTACCCCTAAAGAGATGTTTAAGAATATCTGTTCTCACTATACAAAATTATCTTCACAGACAGATCTGAAGAATAAAACATCCTGGCCCCTTTTGTAAGCAAATTTACAAAAAAAGGAAATGAATCAATATATGCAACCCCGTACTACTTATATTGTCGCAGATTAGGAAATATGACAGTGTGTTAGTAGAAGATTACCCGTATTACAATATGAGTCTAAAAAATATTTGCCAAAATAAAAGAGATGACGTAATAAATTGAAAATATCAATAATTCCCGTACTCTTTATACCAGAAGGGCGTAATTGATTCCAATATATGCCAATATATATCAAAACATATCTCAATATACCTGTACTACTTATATTCTCGTAGATTAGAAGATGTACCCGTGTATTTGTAGAAGATTACTCGTACAGCGTACAATATATGAGTTTAAACACTTTTTGTAATAATAAAACAATTGCATAATAGTTTGAAAATACCAATAATCCCTGAATCTATAATTCCCGAAAATATCAATAATAATAACGTTTAAACCTGAAGACTGTAATTGATATTATGCAGTCAAAAATGCTGTAAGAAAAATCAAATCGTTCTTTTCTAACATATATTTTTATATCCATTTATTTATTATTCAAATCGAAAAAATAATAATTACAATAAACATATTTAATTTAATTGCGTTTCTCAGCAACATGATATAAGATAAAATCTTCCTCATAAACTGTGAAATTAAATAACCATTTTGATTTCTTTATACTTTTTATTGCTCAGTAAAAGCGTGTGAGAAATAAACCAAGGAGATAGATTTCCCATTTAAATCATGTTTCAAACAATCCATGTTTTCAGAAAGTAACTAATTAGCGCAAAAAGTCTCCCATCAATCTCAGAAATAAAGTTTTAATTCACTTTCAAACGATTTTCAAGTTTTTCGTTTGAATAAACCACGGAGTTAGAGAGTAGAACTCCTAGGGAAAAGTTTGGTTTTCCATTAATATCTCGACAACCCCTGGTCTTAGGTACTCAAAACTTGGAGTAAATTTATGGGGGACCATTTCAAAGCTTTCATAAAATTTCATCAAATTTGGTTCAGCTGTTCCCTCGAGATGATGAGAGAAAGGAAAATTTTGTATTTTACTAATATCTCAAGAACCACTGAATGCAGAAACTCCAAACATGAACTAAATTTTAAGTGGGACTATTTCCAGGCTACCCACAAAATTTCTTCAAATTCGGTTCAGCCATTCTCCCGTGATGACGGGACAAACAGACAGACATATTTTCAATTTTATTTATATAGATTTAAAATATTATAATCTCATGCATTGTGTATCAAATGTGAAATATTTTTCTCTAAAATGCCAAAATGCAAAAAAAGAAACGTGTTTTTTTTAATAAAGCATTCTTTTGTAATATAAAATATTGAATAGTTTTTATTCACAACATATAAGCAGCGAATGGATATTTCATTAATTATCTCCAATATCTATTACATCGCGACTTCTTGAAGCGTAAAGACTTTTCGAAAAACTGCATAATTACATGAAATATTTGATTTCATTAAAGTGGCTTTGAGCGAGTGATCAATATCTCTAATAAATCTAACTTCGATAAGTTTTTGCAATTATACTGCGTAGGTAAAGTAAAATATCCCAAGTCTGAAAAACTATAAGTAAATATATTTGCTAAGTCTTAAAGTTGAAAAATTCTCAAAAATATCTGTACAAAAAGTTTGTGTTATCAGTTTTTTTTTCATGCACTAATTTATTTATTTTGATTTCTCTGTTTATTTGTTTGTTTGTTTGTTTGTATGTATGTTTGGATCAAATCTTGAAATCAATGTTTGACCCACTCTTATCCAGGTGGCTTTCTTCAGATTTACATACATACGTCATTGTCATGTCAATACCGCCTTTCATCAAATTTAAGTTGATCCCACCAAAGGATTCTGACCCCTTCCCCCCAAATTATACCCTAAATTGTCAGTAAAATTCCCATTGTAAGGAAACTTAAAAATTTTTCTTATATATATATATATATATATATTTTAAATATTTTCCAACGATGTGATTATATATATATACAAGAACGTAAGACCGCATATTGAACTATTTTTACTTATCTTATAACTATGGATTTAAGTAAAGAGAAGGAGATTTTTCGAGGGCCACTTTGAAAAAAAAATTTGATTCAATATTTTGAAGATCCGCCAAATTTTAATAGATTAAAATGTTTCACAGGACTTAACTGTGTACCAGATTGCAGACCTTTCGGGCGTAGGGAAGTATGCTAAAAATTTCAGCACAAAAATTGAAACAGAAATCCAGATCATGACGAATTCAACAAGGTTTGATTGGGTCTCTATTTTAAAAAAGGTTTGATTGGATATCTGGTTTAAAAAAGGTTTGATTGAGTATCTATTTTGAAAAAGTTAGATTGGGTATCTGGTTTAAAAAATGTTTGATTGGGTATCTGGTTAAAAAATGTTTGACTAGGTATTTGTTGATAAAATTGATCATGAAATCACAAAAGACTAAAGAGTATAATATAAAATATTATAAAATTTTTTTAAGATACTCTGTTTTCTAAAAATGCACTAAAAGTAAAAAAAAATAACTTTTAGCTATCATAACATGCTACATCGCCGTATGCGACTCAAAATAAAATCGTGGAGCGCCTGTAATATAATTTCATTTCAACATTAACATAATTTTAATGGAAATAAAAATGACAAGAATGAAGAATTGTTAAATCAAAATTGTCAAAGAAAAATTTACGAGCATTGAAAGCAATTATTCGTATATATGTTATTTCCATGTTATCACTACTATTGTTTCTTAATATTCTGTTCATGTACAAATACAAGTCTTTCATGGACGCATCACGGTTTTATTTTTAGTCGCATATGACCAAGAATGTTGAGGTAGCTAAAATTTATTTTATTGTTTAGTGCATTTTAATAAAACCGCGTAACTGTTTTTATAATATTTTATTTTAAGATACTATTAAAACCATGATAGGATGTTTGTATCTACGTGTGTACATTGTAAGGAACCTTGCAGCCCCAATCAGGAATCAATCCCTGGATCTTCGAACTGGTCAGTCGACTCTATACCGTTGAGCCATATGGATTAAAGCTTATTGTTGAAGTGGACTCTGTATTCTCCACCCTCTAACGTTAAATTAATGTTCAACTGCAAAACTAACTGACTATCTTCTGCTATGTTTTCTTCAGATTAGACTCTCACGTCAGTTACCTCAGGTTATCTCAGTTACCTTAGGTTACCTCTGTTACCTTAGGTTACCTCAGTTACCTTAGGTTACCTCAGTTACCTTAGGTTACCTCAGTTACCTCAGGTTGCCGTTATTTTTATCGTCCAGGTTTGCTTTTTGGGTGGTCGTTAAGATCCCGATTTGAAATCGCCGCTCAATATACCAATGTCACTGAATCCGTGCTAGTTATACTAGGGCCACTTTCAGACATCTGTCATATTTGCAGAAACCTACAGGGGGAGCCATCAATAATACGAAAAAAATTCTGTAAAGTGTTTTAAGTTTTCAGACTTCAGCTGTAGTTGAATATATCAGATAAGAAACATCATGTTTAATTTTTACAACGAGCTGATCAGTAAACCCTTGTAAATATGCATTATGGTGTCGATGTTCTGACAGAAATGTATCAGTTAATTAAAATCAATAAATTTTGTGTGGTATATTTCGCTTTTAAGGAAAATCACACGACAAATATAGATTACGCGACAAATACAGATTATATTGAAGTAATATTTTTTTTCATAAAATAAATTAATGAAAAATTGATATAACTCATGGAAAATGCAATTTATATTTATATTCATATTATCATATTTTAAGAAAACTTCAAATATTTTACTTCGGTATAATCAAGTGATGAATAAAATTATAAGTTTTAACATGCAAAAATGGATATTTTCCTTAATAAACAATTCCAGCGAAATATAAGTAATAACTTCAGTTTTAATTAGTTTTAGTGAAAATTGAATTCAACAATATGATTGAAAAATTAAAATACTGTTAAATAAAATATTACTTTACTCTCTGCAATAAGTCTTAAACGATTTTACTAATGCAAAAATGAATATTTAGAATCTCTACTGGTTCCAAAAAACATTTTAATACATACATTTTCTTATTTCTACTTGCATGATGACTCGGGAAAAATGTATTGCCGGTGCAAATTCCCTAATAAAAATTGAAATGCATAAACGATATACAATAAATAATTTGTAATATGAATAAATTTTATGTAAATAAATATATAGAACACTTTTTTGAAGAATTTTATTACTATAAACAACTGTCAGAGTTATATTACAAATTGAATGTATTAATTTTTATTTACAAATTAGGAAGTTTAATAATGTGAGTTTTGAAGTATAATTTTACATTCATTCTTTCTCAGATATATACAGGGTGTCCCAAAAACATTGACCTCGGCTTTTATTCCTTAAATATTGATCTTAGACATATATAATAAATTACAGTGTTGCGTAAAAGAAGGTAAAGACATTTATGAAATCGATTAAAATTTTCAATGGAATTAAATTTTAAGAAATACAAAATTTAAATTTTTATACGGCTCCCGTACAAAAACATTTTCAATGAGTAAAATATGTCCCATATACTAATAAGGTGATGCACAAAATTTCAGCATTTTATCGCAAAAAGTCCTCGAGATATGAAAAGACAAAATACTGACTTAAATCACTTTTCAACATGGGTTCTCAGATGGGTTTCGACATGGGTTCTCAGAGGGTAAAAACCATGTCGGCAGATCGCGTTTCAGGGTTCAAATACAAATTACGAAAGAAAGCAATCATTACATAAATAAATAATAATTTTGCTATTTATTAGTACAAAAGTATCTACACTGTCTAGAAATAATAACTTTACACAATGATTACAAAGCTTGTTCAAAATAATTTCCATCCATGTCGTTACAGAACTGCATTTGCCTGATAACACTTCTGTGCACTCGATCAAGTTCTTGTTCGTTGATGTCACGACAACCATCTTGAATGCATTCTTGCAAATCTGCTTTATTTAATGGAGGTGACAGATAAACAGTTGTGCGTAAACGACCCCACAAATGAAAATCCATAGGCGTTAAATCAGGAGATCTAGGTGGATATTCGACTGGCCCATGCAAGCCAATCCAATTATCTGCAAACTCGTTATTTAACCACTGTTTCACAATTGTAGAACGGTGAGCTGAAGATCCGTACTGTTGAATCCATACATGTAGAAGTACTGTTAGGGGCAGTTCATCCATAAAATCAGAAAAAACCGCATTCAGAATCTCATGAACATATCTGTCACCCGTCAACATACCGTCTTACACTATGGGTCCAAGCAAACGGTTTCTGAAAATACTACACCATGCATTCTCAGAAAATTGCTTCTGATGATGAATATCACGTACCACAAATGAATTTGTGTCAGACCAGAAGCATTTCGAGGATTTATGCATCCATCTTGTTTAAAACAGCATTCGTCAGTCCAAATTATGTTTTTCAGAAAAGAGGGATTTGCATCTTCCTAATTTAAAGCCCTATTACAAAAATTTAGACGATTTTGATAATCTGTTGGCTCCTGGCCTTGCACACCCTGAATGTTAAACGGATGCCATTTATTCAGTCTCCGTATTCTCCACACTGTTGTACGTGGTACGTTCATTTCTTCAGCAGCGGTACGAGGGCGCGGTAGCCCTGTGGTTAGCGCGCTGGAGTTGCACTCGGTAGGCCCGGGTTCGATTCCAGCCACTGCCCAAACTGCCGCCGTGTTCACGCGGAGTACGATCACGTTAAACATGTGAGTCCGTAAGTCCTTCCGAGAGGTTGGTGGTAGGGGAAGGAGGGTTCGGTCCCTGTGGATGCCTCCCCCACTGGGTTCCGGTCTAAATTGGGTGGCACTTCCCGGCCGTCCAAACAGATACCTTACACCTTTCTGCTAGGTCGGACGGTCGGGATCGAAGAAGAAGCAGCGGTACGAACACTACTGTGTGGATGACTGCAAAAGTAAGCCAAAATATCAATTTCTACATCAGTTGAGTGAAGTCTGGACCTACCTAATCTACTTACGCGATGTACGCTTCCTCTTTCAAGCACTCGTTGCACCAGTCGGGAAATAAATATCCCAAAAGGATGTCGATAATTGGGAAAAGTACGTTGTATTCCCGCGCAGGTTCGTTAGCATTACGATTGCATAAAGTGTAGAACATAAGCATTTCAAAAAGTTATTCGTTTCTGTATTGCAGCATACTGTCTGTACAAGCTAACTACACTCTCAAAATATAGCACACATGTCAAATACTTAAGGGTCGCTCAGACTGTCTGGCTGCACGCGCTAGCGAGGCGATTGATCAATGGCAGAGAAAAAACAACTTTCTCATGTGATGATGCTTCTGTTGCAATTGTGTGACGCATCGTGCAGAGGCAGATATTTGCATATGCATACATTTCTAAGCTGTTTTAATGTTCCTTTTGATTGTGCATTTCAAAATTTTTTTCGTCAATTAATCATGTAAAATTTTAAGGCATTTTTCAGGAAGCATATTTTTGAAAAGTTGTCAATAAATCTAAAAATAAGAAGCAGATATTATTTGCCTATGATGCATTTCTGCGTTGCGTCATTTGCGCTCTTGCTGAAAGCATTTACATTTTAATTTGTGATTAATCCCTCACCAAATTTGTTTAAACGTATCTCTGGGACTTTTTATGATAAAATGCTGAAATTGTGTACATCACCTTATTAGGGTATGAGGCACATTTTACTCTCATTGGAAATGGTTTTGTACGGGGGACGTATAAAAATATGAATTCTGTATTTCTTGAAATTTAATCCTCTGAAAATTTTTATCGATTTCGTAAAATTCTGTACTTTTTTTACGTAACTTTGTAATTTATTATATATGTCTAAGATCAATATTTAAGGAACAAAAGCTGAGGTCAATGTTTTTGGGACACTCTGTTATAATGTATATATGTATATGATTATATGAGTTACAACTTATCACTAATCTATCATTGAAATTTCATAGCATATTTTTATTATATATATATATACGTACATATACACATACACAGACAAACATTATAAATATATGTTTACTAGTAGGTCTTGAAATGGTTTCCCACAACATAATCCCAAATTTTAATATTTTCGGTAAAACAGTACATTCTGTATATAGTAGTATTAGAAACTAAAAACAAAAAATTTGAATTAATAAAAGTCAAAACATTTCATCAAATCTTCGTCAAAAAGTCGTAAAATTTAAAACTGAATATAAAAAACATTTATTTATAATACTTGTTAAAATTATGCCATCAGAATTTACGATTAATAATAAATCACAACAGCGAGCTGGTTATAAATGATAGTGTCCCAGCAAATTGTTTCCTTTTTTGAAGTTTACCCAATAAAAGTGATATAAACAACAGCTTGGCCAGGATAATAACATCAAAAATAAGGTAACTGCAGAATTAATGAAATAATCGAGTGTTAATGAGATAAATCTAGATTTCAGCTATTATCCTTCTTTCTATGCTTGAATGAAATAATTTGTCTCGTGGAAAGATAAAATTTATATAACGTTTTATTGATATGAAAAAAATAAAACATTTAAGTTTAACTATGGTTGTAAAGGGAATGAATTAATTTTTTTTGCTTGGAAAACACCTGCATCGTTTGAAACAGCAATTCACGTGCCAGCTGAGAAAAGATAAGCCCCACTGCGTCGTCCCTAAAAACCTATCAGTCAAACACAAAATAGATCTCAAACAACATAAAATAATCCTACGTATTCAAATTTATTTAACGCTTATATTTAGCTCTATATAGTATGTCACTGTTCTACAACTATTACATTTATTACTTTTACCCATACTTAGGGAGCTTGAATTAATAAAATGAAATATGCTTTTACTAAATCGTTGTAATAAAATAAAGTAGTTTAAAAACTTCTTCTGAGGAAAAGACCAGAATCATTTGAGACAATAATTCAAGTGGCGTTAAGTTAAGATTGCATTTATTTCATATATTTCTGTGGCAGAAGATTTGCATTTATTTGAGAAATATGTAATTAATCTGTAAATTTTACAGAAAGTAATTATCAATGCAATCCAAATTAGAATGTAAACAAGAATTAATTATTCATAAGTATCAAAGTTTATTTTACCTTTACTTAATTTATTTTTGTTTCCATATATATTCAGTACCCTGCTCTGTAACTAGGAGAAAATACTGGTAAATACTAGAAAATACTAGGATAAAATACTGGCGGAATGTTAGTTTAAAAATAATCAAAATTACAAATTCTAAACATCAGGACCTCCTCTTGAGTCGAATGAGATTTCATTGAACTTGGATAACACTAGTGAGACTTAAATCCCTATACTTCTCAAAACATTATGGCATTTTCAGATTTTCATCCTGTATTTCCCTCTCCCTATCTATAATATTTTTGTGATTTACACTATTAATAATGTCGTCTAATTTATAAAGTTTCGTCTATACACTATTGATGAGGTTTATAAAAACAGTTTCTCAAATGTTCTTAATACAGAAATTCAAGATACCTTTCCAATTTGTGTAATACAGATAAAGGAATATTTAGGCTCTCTACAGTTTACATTGGTTGTTTATATTAATGGGAACAATATTTAAAACAAGTAATTTCATATTTTAACTCATTTTATTCTAAATTAAAGATTGGTGTTAATTTATCTATTACACTTTGTATATCGAGCTGTCAAAGAATTTTATGTCATGTAGACTATTCTACATTATAGGTATCCCTAATTTGACAACAAAGATATACACTACGTCACATTGAAAACAGGAAAGATGAATCATGCTTAAAGCATTGATTATGAAACACTTTCCAACTTTAATGCAATTTTATTTAAACAAGTCTAAAATGCCAGAAATTATTCGGTAATGTTTTAAAACTTATCACAAGACTACATTAATTTATTATATTTGAAACCTTCATCGAAAAAAATGAACTTCATTCAAATGACGGCATTAAAATATAAATTGCCTGGTTTAAACATGTCTAAAATGCTATATATTCCTCGGTAATAATTTTAGAATTATTATAATATTACGATAATTTATTATATTTGAAAACTTCATCGAAAACAACTGAAATTCATTCATAATAATAACACGCCTGGCCCTCTCTATAAAAGCAGCATTTCATTCATAAATAATTTCCCATTCACGTCATTCATCACAATACTATAATAATTTATGTTAGTTAAAAATTAAGACCATGGAGCTGCAAGTACTTCAAATCTATGCGTAAAACTATGCTATCGAAAAAAATCGTCCTTCTCTTTGTAAAATCAATGAATATTTCATTCATATCAGCTGTGCAGACTCCATGAACTAAATGATTTTGTGTTACAGAAATGCAGCAATTCTAATACAACTCATTCTACATATTTTGCTGTTTGCATTTTACATAGGTGAAAAATAGGCTTCGTTGCAGAAATAAACACATTTGGATAAGCATTTAAACTCAAATATATTGTAATTGCGTTGTTTCAGTATGTAGATGCACAAAATTTGTGCAAAAATAAAGTGGTTTTAGGACGGATAGAACACTCAATATGAATTAATAAGAACTTTAAAAATCACGATTTTGAGACAAGATGGATGCCATATATCATTTTGAAGTGGGTCACGTGATCTTTTCATATCATGGTCACGTGATCGCTTCATATACGAGGCGTTATTAATATTTTAATTTTTATTTAAAAAACTACTGAATACATTTCGCTTTTTTTTATATATTTTATGGAACAATTTGAATATTACCTAACATTTTCGAAGCAATTTGTGAATTTAAAATCCGCTTAAATAATGTTTGAAAAATTAGGTCCCATAGCGCTCAATGTATTTCATTTTTTCAACTCGGGTTCAATCCAAAACTAATTGGGTGATATTATTCATTTATATTCCTATAGGTCCTACAGACCGTCTGAACAAGTTACTAAAATTCCATTTCGATTAAGTCATTTTTACGGCAGTTATCGTGCTAACGGACAGACAGAATGAACAAAGTCATAAACACTTTTCAACTTTATTGTAAAGTGTTAATGAGACACGAAGAAGGAGTAGGTAGAAAACTATGCAAATTGCAGGGTAGACGAAGCTTACCGAGTCATGCAAATGATGCTAAATGCGCAGCTGTCCCTCGCACGTTGAGTGAGATATAAGGGAATGAACCTGCAGAATCGGCAATAGTCGCGCCTCTTTGTCTGCTAGGAAATCATTTTGCAATTTTTTTATCTCAGCGGAAACGTGTAGTTGCAGTGAATGCCGCCGCCAACCGAAGAATTTCCAGCCGACAGACGAATTCACAAGGGATATGGTGATCGGACTCAGAAGGGCAGGTTGGTTCAGACGCCAAATCTTAGCGGATGGTCGCCTACACGCGTCCACCGTGCACAGGCTGTGGCGAAGATGGTTGGAACAAGGGGATGTGACACGTTTGAGGGGTGCCGGTACGGCTATAGCGACATCAGTAAGCGTGGATACATGGATGCATGCGTGTACGCCTCCGCAGGCCATTATCTACTAGGAGCAGGACCATTATCTGCCAATTGGTCTACGCCGACCTGTATTCATGGCACTCGTTAAGAAGACTGTCATTGACCCAACAGCACATACGCCTCCGTTTGCAATGGTGTCGGGATTGAGCCACGTGGACGGCTGAATGACACTGGATCGTGTCTCAGACGAGTCACGCTTCTGTTTTAGCAAAGACAGTCGCGGTGTATGAGTCTGGCGCCGAAGTGTCCGGTCGCATCTGTAGAACGCCACATCGGGCGACAATGCGGCATCAAAGTTTGGGGAGCCATCGCCTACGATAGAGGGTCACCTCTGGTTATTATTGAAATCACTATGACGGCCAAGCGATATGTGGGTGACCTGCTGCGACCGGTGCCACTATATGTCCTTGAGGGAGTGACCAATGCCATTTACCAGCAGGATAACGCCCGGCCACCCACGAAACGCAGTCAGCATACCCTACAATGTAACCAGGTGCTTTCCTGCCACCAGTCTCCCCTGATCTCTCACCAATCGAATACGCCTGGGACGTGCTTGGACGTCGCTTGCTTTCACTGCAACTGTCGAGTTTAGAATACGAACTTTGGAGATGGTTGACAAAGAATGAGCACCCATCCCTAAGGACATCATCTGCAAGCTCATTGACTCTGTACCTAGAGGTGTTGCTGTTTGTATCGCAGCCCGCAGTGGTTCTACAACCTACTGATCAGACGGTGTTATCGCTCAGTAGTGTATCATCTTGCCATACACATCACTTATTGTTCGTTGCTGTCTCTCTTTGTTTGCCGATTTCCATCACTTTCTGCCCACTCATGCTTGGTGTCTCATTTTCACTGCCTCGTAGTGTATGTGAACTTTTAACTACCTAGTACATTCTTATATTTGTTGAGGAGGCGTTTTGTTTAGAAAGCAGAGTGTTACGCGTATTTTATTTCAAGTTGAAAATAAAAATATGATGTGGGCCACACATGACTTTCCTTATATAATGCAATACATTTACTCCCTTTACAGTCAAAATATAATTTTTAAGATCCACGGTACTGTGTTTTTAGCGTTGAATTGTACATTTGGCGATTTTCCAGGCGACAACATGCAATACTATTTCAAAGCACCCAATTAAATTATATTTCACATAACTCTAAATTAACAATTAGCAATATTGATATCAACCTCAATAAGCGATATAGTCCATATATTAAAATATTTTAAAAATTAATTCATCAATTAGGTGTCATTTTTAACACTTTACAACAAAGTTGAAAAGTTTTTATGACTTTGTTCATTCTATCTGTGTGTCTGTCTGTCCGTTAGCACGATAACTGCCGTAAAAATTACTTAATAAAAATGAAATTTTAGTATGTTGTTAAGGGTCTGTAGGACCTATGGGAATATAAATGAATAATATTACGCAATTAGTTTTGGATAGAACCCGGATTCAAAAAATGAAGTACATTGCGCCCTATAAGACCTAATTTTTCAAACAATTTTTAAGCGGATTCAAAATACACAAATTGCTTCGAAAATTTTAGGTGATATTCAAATTGTTCCATAAAATATATAAAAGAAATTCAGCGAAATATATTCAGTAGTTTTTAAATAAAAATTAAAATAATAATTACACCTCTTTTTAGAAGCAATCACGTGACCATGAAATAAAAAGATCACGTGATCCACTTCAAAATGATATATGGCATCCATCTTGTCTCAAAATCGTGATTTTTAAGGTTCTTTTTAATTCATATTGAGTGTTGCATCCGTCCTAAAACCACTTTATTTTTGCTTAAATTCTGTGCATCTACATACTGAAACAACGCAATTACAATGTATTTGAGTTTAAATGATCATCCAAATTTGATTATTTCTACACCGAAGCCTATTTTTCACTTATGTGAAATGTAAACAGCAAAATATGTAGAATGAGTTGTATCAGAATTGCTGTATTTCTTTAACACAAAATTATTTAGCGCATGGCTGTCTGCACGGCTGATATGAATGAAATATTCATTGATTTTACAAAGAGAAGGACGATTTTTTTCGATGAAGTTTTAAGCATAGAGTTTAATCACTTGTAACTCCATGGTCTTAATTTTTAAATAAAATAAATTATTATAGTATTGTGATGAATGAAATGAATGGGAAATTGTTTATGAATGAAATGCTGCTTTTATAGAAAGCCTGGCGTGTTATTTTCTCTATGACGTCATTTGAATGAATTTCAGTTGTTTTCGATGACGTTTTCAAATATAATAAATTATCGTAGTATTATGATAAATCTAAAATTATTACCGAGGAATGTATCACAATTTAGAGATGTTTAAACCAGGCAATTTATATGTCAATGCCATCATTTAAATGAAGTTCATTTGTTTCGATGATGGTTTAAGTTTTCAAATATAATAAATTAATGTAGTCTTGTGATAAATTTTAAAATATTACCCAGGAATGTATTGCATTTTAGACGTTTATTATTAGACGCATATTATTAGACGTTTATTATTAGACGCATTTTAGATGTTTAAATAAAATTGCATTGAAGTAGGAAAGTGTTTTATAATCAATGCTTTAAGCATGATTGATCTTTCTTGTTATTAATTTAGCGTCATTTTTGCATTTTTGACGAAATTTTCGTTAACCTTCTGTGAAATATCGCCAAGTTGGCGATACTTTTCTACATTATTTGCTAAAAAAAATAAATTTGCGTCATCACCAAGTGTTACAGACAAACGGAAAGAAGAGCATTTCTTATATACTAGAATGTATGCCTGTCATATGACGGAAATTGGAATTTGGAAAACATTACTTCTCATTTGCCGTCATTTTTATCAATTTGGCGACATTTTTGCCACTTTGACAACATCTAAAAAAGTCGCCAAGTTGGCGACGTACGGATAAATTTCTCACCAAGCGTTACGGACGTACTGAGAAATGGGCAATTGTTACAGTTTATTATGTTCTTTCATACGATATTGAACTTTCATCAATTAGCCGTCATTTTTCATTGACTCAGCCCCAGTTTTATCAATTTTGCGAATTTTTATCAATTGGGTGACATTTTCGTTAGTTAACATTTAAAATGTCACCAGGCTGTGTATATTCCGAAAAATTCCTTACCAAAATGTTATTCAATCGTTACGAACGGAAAAATAGGTTATTCTTATAGTATTGGTAGATTCTTATATTCTTTCCATGTATTGCATGTCAATTAGCCGTTATTACTTTCCTTATATACATAATGTATAAGGAAAGTATTGTGACGGGGTCGAAAATTCGAATTCGAGTTTTCGACGGGAGAGCACGTTTCAAGCATGCCTGATCACGAATCAAACATTTTTGAAGTGATGTCTGTGTGTGTGTGTGTGTGTGTGTGTGTGTGTGTGTGTGTGTATGTGTGAAAGTATGTGTGTGTGTGTGTGTGAAAGTATGTGTGTGTGTGTGCGTGTGTCAGTGAGTCTGTGGAGACGATAACTGACGAACGAATGGACCGATTCTAACGAATTTTGATACAAAAATCACAATCCGTAAACACTGGGAGCCTATTGTTTTTCCACGGAATCAAATGTCCAGAACTACCCTAAATTTTCGAGTGAAATTTTGAAAAAAATCGTTAAAAAATCAAAACTTCAACGTGTGTGTGTGAAAGTATGTGTGTGTGTCAGTGAGTCTGTGGAGACGATAACTAACGAACGAATGGACCGATTCGAACCAAATTTGGTACAAAAATCACAATCCGTAAACACTGGAAGCCTATCGTTTTTATACGTGATCGAACTTTCACAACCCCCCTAAATTATCGAATGAAATTTTGAAAAAATCGTTAAAAAATCAAAACCGCTAATAAAGTTACGCAAATAGACATTTCTTATGTAATTTTTCATTAGAAAACGATTGGCATAAATTTTAGAACGCTAACATGAACCGTTCTTGAGATATTGTACATTTTTCAAAAAAATTATGAAAAAGTCACATAAAAAAAAAAATTCCTATTGAGAAACATGTTCACTCTTCATATGTAATACCATGCGATAAATTGAGTGACATCATTCTCGTGGATCTAGCTCGTTCCATTCATGAAAAAATATGCTTTGGATAATACTTTTGTATTAGAACGCCAATAGTCATTTATATGCTGTAAGAATAACTTTTTTCTTAGTCCATAACTCTTGGCGAGATTTTGGCGACGAATTTGGCGGAATGTCGCCGACTTGGCAACTTTTTTGAAATGTTGCCAAATTAATGAAAATCACGCCAAATGGATAAAAATGATGCTAAATCAATGAAAATGACGACTAATTGTCGAAAATTCAATATCTTGCCAGTATGATCATAAAATGTAAATTCAAAGTGAAAGAAGAAAGAAAAAAAAATCTGATGTGGGCAACACATGAATTTCCTTATATAATGTAATGAATTTTATACTTTTACAGTAAAAAAATAGATTTTTTCTTATAGTAGATACTAATATTCTTTCCAAGATATTGAATTTTCAACAATTAGTCGTCATTTTCATTGATTTAGCGTCATATTTATCCATTTGGCGAGATTTTCGTTAATTTGGCAACATTTCAAAAAAGTCGCCAAGTTGGCGACATTCCGCCAAATTCGTCGCCAAAATGTCGCCAAGCGTTATGCACTAAGAAAAATGTTATTCTTACAGCAGATAAATGACTATTGGCGTTCAAATACAAAAGTATTATTCAAAGTATCTTTTTTCATGAATGGAACGAGCTAGATCCACGAGAATGATGTCACTCAATTTATCGCATGGTATTACATATGAAAAGTGAACATGTTTCTCAATAGGAAATATTTTTTTTTATTTTATATGATTTTTTGATAATTTTTTTGAAAAATGTACAATATCTCGAGAACGGTTCATGTTAGCGTTCCAAAATTTATGTCAATCGTTTTCTAATAAAAAATTACATAAGAAATGTCTATTTGCATAACTTTATTAGTGGTTTTGATTTTTTAACGATTTTTTCAAAATTTCATTCGAAAATTTAGGGGGGTTCTGAACATTCGATTGCGTATAAAAACAATAAGCTTCCAGTGTTTACGGATTGTGATTTTTGTACCAAATTTGATTCGAATCGGTCCATTCGTTCGTCAGCTATCGTCTCCACAGGCTCACTGACACACACACATACTTTCACACACACACACACACACACACACACACACACACACATACACACACACAGACATCACTTCAAAAATGTTTGATTCGTGATCAAGGATGCTTGAAACGTGCTCTCCCGTCGAAAACTCGATTTCGAATTTTCGACCCCGTCACAATACTTTCCTTATACATTATGTATATAAGGAAAGTAAAAATATATAAAATGTGAATGTCAGAAGTTTATAAAGATAGATTATTATTTTCTGATAAAAAAAATAATACCTTGATATTGATATATCGCTTTTGCACTCAGTATATGTTTTGAAATTTTTTATGATTTCTGTAAGAATTTCGATTTTATGGGAAACTGTTATGAATATTCCTTGAAACAATTTTTTTTTAATATATTGGACAGTTTTGTGACTTAAAGCGATTTTTACTTTCCATTACGATCCTTTACTTAAGATTTTGTGACGGGGTCGAAAATTCGAATTCGAGTTTTCGACGGGAGAGCACGTTTCAAGCATCCCTGATCACGAATCAAACATTTTTGAAGTGATGTCTGTGTGTGTGTATGTGTGTGTGTGTGTGTGTGTGTGTGTGTGTGTGTGTGTGTGTGTGTGTGTGAAAGTATGTGTGTGTGTCAGTGAGTCTGTGGAGACGATAACTGACGAACGAATGGACCGATTCGAACCAAATTTGGTACAAAAATCACAATCCGTAAACACTGGAAGCCTATTGTATTTATACGTGATCGAATGTTCACAACCCCCCTAAATTATCGAATGAAATTTTGAAAAAATCGTTAAAATATCAAAACCGCTAATAAAGTTACGCAAATAGACATTTCTTATGTAATTTTTTATTAGAAAACGATTGGCATAAATTTTAGAATGCTAACATGAACCGTTCTCGAGATATTGTTCATTTTTCAAAAAAATTATGAAAAAGTCACATAAAAAAAAAAAATTCCTATTGAGAAACATGTTCTCTTTTCATATGTAATACCATGCGATAAATTGAGTGACATCATTCTCGTGGATCTAGCTCGTTCCATTCATGAAAAAATATACTTTGAATAATACTTTTGTATTAGAACGCCAATAGTCATTTATCTGCTGTAAGAATAACTTTTTTCTTAGTCCATAACTCTTGGCGAGATTTTGGCGACGAATTTGGCGGAATGTCGCCAACTTGGAGACCTTTTTGAAATGTTGCCAAATTAATGAAAATCTCGCCAAATGGATAAAAATGATGCTAAATCAATGAGAATGACGACTAATAAGGAATTTGCACACGTGGGGGAAATGCTCAATTTTATATTTTCCTGGTAATTTTAGGTTTAAGATTTTCAAATATGTCACTTTAAATGTCAAAATGATTTTGAATAAATTAAAAATTAAAGTTTAAATAAGTGAAAAATGACGCAATGTCATGTGATCTTGAAACGCTACGTGATTGGCTCTGACGTCACTGTTCATGAAGTATCAGTATTTACGTTTTGAAAACAACGCTAGATCAATTCGCTCCTTCGCATTCATAGTTTAGAAATCATTTTTTGAGCCGTAAATTTTATAATCTTTTGTAATTTTACCGTATATTTTAATTGTATAACCCATCCATTTCATTTTGTTTAAGATGTCGATTTTTCCGGGATTTATCAAAGGAGAATCCGATAATCTTCCTAAAATTGATGCTATATGTATGTTTTCGTTTTTGGGAAAGAATCCCAATTTTATTGGAGCCGAAATGCGAGGATTTAAAACTAAGAGGTATGTATGATCTTCATTAATATTGACAAATAAATCTAAAACTAATGCAAATGCATGAATAACTCTTTTACATTTAAAACTTTAATTTTGATTGCACTTGGAAATAGTCGCACACTACAATGTCCTATTCTGCTTTTAAGCTGATAATTGACTTTTTATAGTAGTTTATATTGTAGTTTGAAATTATGTAAAGACAAATAAAGCATGCCTGAAATACTCAAGAAATTTAAATACAATATAAACTAGAAAAAAACAACAGGACAGGGGTGTGTTGTACCAGGCTCATGTTTCTAGTGAGGTCCCCCAAAGTGTAAATACACTGTAATGTGGCCTCGTTATACCATATATATTTTTTTCGAATCATTATGCTTGTTGTCCATATAACACAAGTTTATAGATAAAAATCTATCTTGCGTTTCAGAAACAAGCATTTTTGTGTTCATTTCAAAGGGATATATGGACTTGAAAATAATTTTTTCGAAATGAGCTAATCTTAAGCTCTTCCATGTGCAAACTTTTTTGCTTGATATTTTTTGTTTCCTATTTTCATTCTTCACCTTAATTTGTTGATTATCTTTGTATTTATAACCTGAATTACGCTTTATAATTTCCTCTTTATGGTTGTATTTCTTTCATTTTTTTGTATTTTGTAGAAAATTTAAGATAGTGTATTATGAGTTACTACTTACATTCTACCATTGGATTTACAATTTTATATCAGTAGTATATGTATATCAGATAAATATTGATAACATATATCTTTATTTCACAAATGAGGGTTGCACAACTTATGATCACAACTTATTTGTTACACAATGACAGACATTTATTATTATAAATTACTATATAATGTTAACATTTCTATTTATACAATTGATATCAAAAAGAAATAATTACAAATTAATGTGCCATTGTTTATTTCAATAAATTGATTGATTAAGGTTTGATTCTATGTTTTTAAAACTCATTATTTTGAGATACAAGCTAGAGTATGTTTTATTGTTCAATCCCTAACTTGACCACAAAATTCTTTAATTTTAAATTACTATTTACACAGGATTATTTATAATTTATTATTGATACAAGTAAGATCGTATCCAGGATTTGATTTCCGGGGGGGGGGAGTTAAACCCACATTTCATATCTTGATGGATCTTTATCTTTTCAATGTTAACTTTTTCATTTTGGGGAGTTTGAACCCCCGAAAAAAAGCCTTGGTTACGGCCATAAATCCAAGTAAATAATATTTAAACAGAAGCAAATGTCTACTCACCGAAAAATGATCTTCACAACACCAAAGAGATGTTTTATTCGATACTTTCGGATTTTTCTGCTCGTCCCTTCTCATTGCTTCAGTCCATGCTTTTCGTTTAACTGGATCTCTTGGAACATTAAAAAACAGCTCATCAACTGAATTAACCGTTGTATTTGTGCAGCAAGGTACTAAACAGTACTTGTAGGTCGGTTTTAGAATCTCACTCATTATAAAAATATGATAAATGAAATATTTTATAGGAGAATCAAGTGCGCAGCTCTCGGAATCCACAGTAAACAGTGTATTGCGCTCTTTGTTTACATGCATAGTGACGTCACAAGAGCGTCCAATACAGAAACAGCGTTTTCGCGCCGGATTGCTAAGTGCGAGTTTAAACATTTTTATATTAATTATCTAAGTTCAAAAATTAAAAAAAAAATATACTATCATTCATGATTTTTTCTCTACTACACGATAAAAATAAAAAATAAAAAACGTGAAAATTCCTCATTGTCGAAAATTCAATATCTTGGAAAGAATATTTGTATCTACTATAAGAAAATCCTATTACTTTCCTTATATACATAATGTATAAGGAAAGTATTGTGATTGGGTCGAAAATTCGAAATCGAGTTTTTGACGGGAGAGCACGTTTCAAACATCACTGATCACGAATCAAACATTTTTGAAGTGATGTCTGTGTGTGTGTGAAAGTATGTGTGTGTGTGTGTGTGTGTGAGAGAGAGTCTGTGAAGACGATAACTGACAAACGAATGGACCGATTCGATCCAAATTTGGTACAAAAATCACAATCCGTAAACACTGGAAGCCTATTGTTTTTATACACAATCGAATGTTAAAAACACCCCTAAATTTTCAAATGAAATTTGGAAAAAATAGTCAAAAAATAAAAACCACTAATAAAGTTACGCATATAGGCATTTCTTATGTAATTTTTCATTAGAAAACGATTGACATAAATTTTAGAACGCTAACATTAACCGTTCTCGAGATATTGCACATTTTTCAAAAAAATTATCAGAAAGTCATATAAAATAAAAAAAAAATATTTCCTCTTGAGAGACATGTTCACTTTTCAGTAATACCATGCGATATATTGGATGACATCATTCTCGTCGATCTAGCTCGTTCCATTCATGAAAAAAGGTACTTTGAGTAATACTTTTGTATTTGAACGCCAATATTCATTTATCTGCTGTAAGAATAACTTATTTCTTTGTCCATTATGCTTGGCGAGATTTTGGCGACGAATTTTGGCGGAATGTCGCCAATTTGGCGACTTTTTGAAATGTTGACAAATTAACGAAAATCTCGCTAAATGGATAGAAATGACGCTAAATCAATGAAATGACGACTAATTGTCGAAAATTCAATATCTTGGAAAGAATATTAGTATCTACTATAAGAAAAACCTATTTATTTTACTGTAAAAGTGGTAAATTCATTACGTTATATAAGGAAAGTCATGTGTTGCCCACTTCAGATTTTTTTCATTGTCTTAGCGCCATTTTCGTTAATTTATTATATTTAGAAAAGTTGTTAAGTTGTCGATATTCCGCCAAATTCGTTGTCGAAATCTCTCCAAGTGTTATGAACGGAGAAATATGTTCTTATAGCAGATAAATGACTATCGGCGTCCAATTACAAATCAATTACCCAAAGTATAATTTCCCATCACTGGAACGAGTTAGATCCACGAGAATGATGTCACCAAATTTATCGCATGATATTGCATATGGAAAGTGAGCATATTTCAAAATATCTAATAATTTGTTTTTATTTTATGTGATTTTTTGATAAATTTATTTGAAAAATGTGCTATATATCAAGAACGGTTTATGTTAGCATTCTGAAGTTTATGTCAATCGTTTTCTATTGAAAAATTATATAAGAAATGACTACATGTGTAACTTTAAAATGTATAACTGTATAACTGTAAATGTATAACTGTAACTGTGTTTATGTAAAACTTTAAAAAAAGTTTTGATTTTTTGATGAATTTTGCAAAATTTGCATTTAAAATCACTAGGCTTCCACTATTCACGGATTGTAATTTTTGTACAAAATTCCGTTCGAATCGATAGATTTGTTCGTCAGATATCGTCTCCACAGTCTCTCTGATACGCACACACACACATGCACAGACAGCACCACAAAAACGTTTTATTCATGTTCGGAGATGCTTGAAACGTGATCTCCCGTCGAAAACTCGATCTCGAATGTATAAAGAAAGTATTGTGAATGAAAACTCGATCTCGAATGTATAAAGTATATAATGTATAAAGAAAGTATTGTGAATGAAAACTCGATCTCGTATGTATAAAGTATATAATGTATAAAGAAAGTATTGTGAATGAAAACTCGATCTCGAATGTATAAATTATATAATGTATAAAGAAAGTATTGTGAATGAAAACTCGATCTCGAATGTATAAAGTATATAATGTATAAAGAAAGTATTGTGAATGAAAACTCGATCTCGAATGTATAAAGTATATAATGTATAAAGAAAGTATTGTGAATGAAAACTCGATCTCGAATGTATAAAGTATATAATGTATAAAGAAAATATTGTGAATGAAAACTCGATCTCGAATGTATAAAGTATATAATGTATAAAGAAAGTATTGTGAATGAAAACTCGATCTCGAATGTATAAAGTATATAATGTATAAAGAAAGTATTGTAACGGGGTCGAAAACTCGATCTCGAAATTTCTACCTCGTCACAATACTTCCCTTATACATTATACTATGCGTATAAGGAACGTAATAAACCGTACGAGCTTGGAAGCGTTCCATGCATATAGGATTAGGTCCGAACAATTGCTGTACCACTCTAGTACATTATACTATGCGTATAAGGAACGTAATAAACCGTACGAGCTTGGAAGCGTTCCATGCATATAGGATTAGGTCCGAACAATTGCTGTACCACTCTAGTACATTATACTATGCGTATAAGGAACGTAATAAACCGTACGAGCTTGGAAGCGTTCCATGCATATAGGATTAGGTCCGAACAATTGCTGTACCACTCTAGTACATTATACTATGCGTATAAGGAACGTAATAAACCGTACGAGCTTGGAAGCGTTCCATGCATATAGGATTAGGTCCGAACAATTGCTGTACCACTCTAGTACATTATACTATGCGTATAAGGAACGTAATAAACCGTACGAGCTTGGAAGCGTTCCATGCATATAGGATTAGGTCCGAACAATTGCTGTACCACTCTAGTACATTATACTATGCGTATAAGGAACGTAATAAACCGTACGAGCTTGGAAGCGTTCCATGCATATAGGATTAGGTCCGAACAATTGCTGTACCACTCTAGCACATTATACTATGCGTATAAGGAACGTAATAAACCGTACGAGCTTGGAAGCGTTCCATGCATATAGGATTAGGTCCGAACAATTGCTGTACCACTCTAGTCATGCCTTAAATTAATTGCATTACTTTCGAGTTTCATGATCCCATTTTACTGCAGTGTCACTGGTTTTTCCCGCAATTCTTTTAAAACGAGACTATTTTCAACTTGGCCTGTATTAACCATCATCAACTTTCACATTTCCAGCGATGCCATAAAGATAAACAGCAAGCATTGGAGAGTGATTATATGGTTTTGCTGCCAGATAATAACATAGATAGCGGTAGCGAATTTAGACAGAACAAAGAATGTGACTGATTTACTTACACCTACATTGTACATGTATAAAGCCAAATTGTCTCCATTCTGTGTAGGGTATTGATTTGACTTGATGGACATTGATTGATCTGATATTGATTTTGAATTATGGACACGCCTTTGTTTGTCTTGAATTCTCAGTCTCGGCACTATAATCGTTATAGGGAGCCTACAGAATGCTTTATGCAGACATTTGCCAATAACATAAATATCTTGCACATACTGGTATTTCAAATAATCCAAAAATTAATATATTTTGCTGAAAACAGCATAAAACTTGTGACAAGCAAATGTGACAATTGGTTTCGAAACCAGAAAATAATGTTATTTTTCTTCTTTGTCAGGATAATTTAAACTGAGCAGTCACTTCAGCAATAAAATATGTAATGTAAAAAATTTCCCTAATTTTAATGTAGCGATTGCTTTGTCATAATTACATTGACAAAAAATCTGATGTGGGCAACACATGACTTTCCTTATATAATGCAATGAATTTACTACTTTACAGTTTAAGAACATGTTATGCTTAGAGTAGATACTTATATTCTTTCCAAGATATTGAATTTTCTTCAATTGGTCGTCATTTTCATTGATTTACCGTCATTTTTATCAATTTGGCGAGATTTTTGCTAATTTGGCAACAATTAAAAATGTCGCCAAGTTGGCAACATTCCGCCAAAGTCGTCGCCAAAATCTCGCCAACCGTTATGGACGATGAAATAAGTTATTCTTACAGCAGATAAATGAGTATTGGCGTTCAAATACAAAAGTATATGTACAAAAGTACGTGTCCAAAGTATCTTTTTTCATGAATGGAATGAGCTAGATCCACGAGCATGATGCCATCAAATTGATCGCATGGTATTACATATGAAAAGTGAACATGTTTCTCAATAGGAATTTTTTTTATATATATAACTTTTTTATAATTTTTTTGAAAAATGAGCAATATCTCGAGAACGGTTCATGTTAGCGTTCTAAAATTTATGTCAATCGTTTTCTAATAAAAAATTATATAAGAAATGTCTATTTGCGTTGTTTATTAGCGGTTTTAATTTTTTGACGATTTTTTCAAAATTTCACTCGAAAATTTAAGGGGGTTCTGAACATTTGATTGCGTATAAAAAACAGTAGGCTGCCAGTGTTTACGGATTGTGATTTTTGTACCAAATTTCGTTAGAATCGCTCCATTCGTTCGTCAGTTATCGTCTCCAGAGGCTCACTGACAAACACACACACACACACGTACTTTCACACACACACACACACACATACTTTCACACTCATACACATACTTTCACACACACACACACACAGACATCACTTCAAAAGTGTTTGATTCGTGATCAGGGATGCTTGAAACGTGCTCTCCCGTCGAAAACTCGAATTCGAATTTTCGACCCCGTCACAAAACTTTACTTATACATTATGTATACAAGGAAAGTGATAAGTATCTTTTATGCCTTCTAAATGGTTTGAAACATTTATTCACTTGTCGAGCGCTGTTTCTAATGAAGTATTTTAATCTTTAAATTTGTTTCTGTAATATTTACATTATTCTGTCTATTTATTGTGTCCTGCTTACATCCTATATATTTTAGGGGCAAGAATTTTTGTCCATGAGACTTACTCTATTAAAAATGGAATAATATACATATTAGGGTGGGCCGCAAAAATTCCAAAAAAAAATTGTAAGTCGTAATACCGCGAAAAATTTGCGAATTTGGGAGACTAAAAAGGGGTAAAAAAAATAAAATCGTTTTATATTTTCCGGTCGAGCATGTGCTCTAAAGTTTGCCGAAATTTGGAAAAATTTATATTTTACGATATTTTTTTATCTTACTTGTCAATATTTAAATGTAATAGTTCTAGTAGACTCTTACTCGAACCAATAATGATTTAGAAAAAATAATGGTTCAAATCGGTTAAGGTCTTCCGCTAGAGCAACAGCTGTCAAATCTAACAAATTCTCGTGCTGGTCGTAACTCGCTCGGGACACTGACCACGACGCTTCCACCACCTACCCATTGTCGCCACCGCGACGCGCCATTTTTCTGTCAGTCTTCACTTATTTCTCGTGTTTGATGCTTGTTTCGTGCGCTCTTCCAGATATTATTTTAGCATTTGCATTTATGTCAATGTTGGTTTTATGTTATGACATTTTTGTGTAACTTTGTGACTTAACGGTGATATACTACGGCTGTACCTAAGGAAAGCATCACAAGACAGGTATTTGATTGCCCTATAGTTGGTTCACCTAAAGATTTTTCATCAAACAAGCTTCCTACTGGTCAGGACGTGATTCGGTGTTTCTCACAGGAGAGATACGACTTGGCGCTTAAAGTTAATAATAAAAGCGTCAATTTTTCACAAGTTGCCGGTACAGTAGCTAACAAAATAATTGGTTTGTATCAGAAAACATCTATCCCAACGGTTACAGATAAGAGAATCGTGCAACTTATAAATGCGTTGTATGATAAATATTACAGCCTACGAAAATCATATCCACGGGATAAAAATAAAGATCCGTTTAAGCAGAAAATTGACGAGTAAAAATGCTCATTGTTTTTGACGTAGCAGTTTGCAAATGCCCCATTGTTGTTCAATGCATTTGTAGCAAAACCCCTGATTTATGTAAATGCGATATAACTGTCAGCTGGGATTGTGCAAAATCAAATAAAATGCCTGCTATTGAGCTAAAGTTTGTTTACTTATTACGAGTACACGGATTAGGAAAAAATGGAGGGGTTGGCGTGTCTGAAACAAAGAAACTTAATTAATCATTGGAAAGGAGATCACGTGACAGCCATTTAACTTTGGATGATAAATCTCAATCTCATCTGAAACCCTCGTGCTCACATTCAACTGCAAATGTTGTCAAAACTGACGATGTAGACCAATATCCGTCTAGTAAAGGTAGAGATACCGACCCAGATTTTAAAGTGCCTAAAAAGTTTCCTTTAATAATGGGCAGATGAGAGTTCAGCTAACTTGTACTGCATTACTGAGCGATCGTTATGGAATTTCTGGTCGCGCTACCGCTGCAATCGCATCAAGTGTTTTGCAAGACTTTGGATTAATTACCGATTCAGACGTCTCCCATGTTATAGACGAAAACAAAAAAATCAAAGAAAATCTAAATGTTAGGACTGAATTGTGTAGTAGTAAATCTGACCAATTTCCACTACAAGGTCTCTATTTGGATGGGAGGAAGGACGACACGTTATTGGTAGATCTAGCTCATTCGATAAGGTTCCGCAGAATAAAACAGGAACAGCATTACTCGCTAATTCAAGAACCAGGTTCTGTCTACATCGACCATGTTACTCCAACTTCTGGAAGTTCTTAAAATACTATCACTTATATTATTTCTTATCTGTCTGGTCGTGGTATTTCTCTTGAAAAATTAGTTGTCATAGGATGTGATGGCACAGCTGTTAATACAGTTTGGAAAAACGGCCTGATTCGCCGAATCGAAATACATTTACGGAAACCGTTACAATGGGCAGTTTGCCTTCTCCATTTCAATGAACTGCTATTCCGGCATCAGTATTCCGGCATCCAATACCTAGATGGTAAATCAACGGGTCCGAAATCTTTGAGAGGGCAAATCGGTGAAATGCTAAGTTACTTCGAAAAACGTTCAGTGATTGACTTTAAGATTATTGGCTGTCAGATCCCCACAATAGACAGAAGTATACTAAGTAAGGATCAGCAATATCTATTCGATATTTCCATGGCAATAAAGTCGAGAAACTGTAAAGAGTATTTGGCTGTACGAGATCCTGGACCCTTGTCACACTCTAGGTGGTTGGCACCAGCAAATCGAACTCTCAGATTGTACTTAAGTGAAGAAAGTCCCTCACCTGAACTTTAAGAAATAGTTGTATTTATTTTGAAGTCATACATGCCAGTGTGGTTTAGTATTAAAACACAATACTTTACAATACTTTGCAGAGGGACCAAAACTTGTGTACCAATCAATACAATCTTCAAGGTACCTGCCTGAAAATACACGTAATTTTGTCGACCCTGTGATCAAACGAAATGGCTTTTTCGCTCCACTTGAACATTTAATGTTAACTATGACACAAGATAATAGAAAACACATAAGAGAGCTCGGACTTCGACGAATTTTAAAGGCGAGACAGTTAGATAAAAAGAGATCAATCAAAGAGATCAAAAAAAGATCATTTTTCAGAAAATATGTATTTCAGTGAGATGTGAAGTACTCCATATGAGGCTTTATAAATCAAGGGATAGATTACCAAATATATAAAATGAAATTAAATATATGTCTGTTTTTCAGTATGTCCGTATGTGTGTGTTTGCATCAAATTTCATGTCAATTATTGTTTAGATTGGGAATCGTGAGATTAAAATCCAAGTCCCTGTTTCGAATTTCTAGGTACAGGGCTGTCTAGATATTAAAAAAAACGCTCAATGAAATCTTCCAAAACATAGCATTATGCAGAGGATATTTTACCCGAAATTTACGTCAAGAAATGACATAATGCTGCTAAACAACGAAATTAAATCCAATGAAATCATATAGCAGAGGATTTTTAATAAATATTTACAAATTTAATTAATTAAGGAATGCATATAAAATACTTTTTTTTATTTACATTTCGAACTGAATTGCATCAATTAAATCTACTGTGCAGAAAGGTCATGGAAATGGTTGATAATTACTATTTCATAATTCATCTGCTTCATTTTGGTACATATTTCTCAAAGTCATATATTGTGTTTAGTCAATTGTTGTCACAGAATAAAGATGGTATAGGGCTTCTAATGGCATTTTAGCGCTTTCATTTTAACATATGTTGATCTAATTTCACAGCGATATCAATTTGGCACACATTGACCCAATTTAACATATTTGTAAATTGATATACAAATGAGACATGGATGTCTCTTTCTTAGATCCACACCCAAAGATACATCGGTATAGCGAGAGGAGTGATTCTTGTAAATCTTTTCACGAAAATGAAATTAAAAATGTTTGTATAATGTTTTGAATAGCAATGCCATTTAAAATACTATAGGAATTTGCAGATAACTGAAAATATTATATTATATATTCTGTACTAAGAGCTGGTGTATAAACGGTTCACTACATATATATTAATATTTAAAAATATTGATGATCGAATCATTAATTAGCCGATAGGAGTTAAAAAATTAAACTTAGCTTTAACATTCATAAATCTGCATTTTTAAAAATTAAAATAATGTCGCCGGGATGTATCGTCGCCTAACTTCAAGTACATATTTATAGAATTTCTCTATTGCGAGCATATTACATTATGCATACTTATACAAATATACATCACATGAATTTATTATATAATATGGGATAATATAAGATTGTTCCGAGAAACATATACCGAAACTTAAGAGCGTGTAGGTGTCACGAATAATAGAATGCCTATGCATTTTATTAACGTGGGAATATCGAATAAATCACAAAAGAGGTAGTTAATATTTTAGCAATGAGTTTTATTAATACATGAGGAGCAAGCACATGGTAAATATACAAACTGGAAGGATTAAAATTTTTGAGCTACTAATAAGAAACGAGAGCGGTCAAGACATTTCTCGAAATGCGGTTTTCCAAACGGACATTGGTGATGAACCTTCTAATGTAATGACGACACCTAATGAACAGAAGTGCCGTAATATTTCACACAACGAAACAATATGATACGGCATAAATAGGCTTTAGTATTTCTGTAGTATATAGCTATATATTAATGAAATATATTTAATATATAATGGCATTTATTTTAACAGTTCTTGATAAACATTGTTGTATCACGTTAAATATTTCAAAAGAAAATAATTTAATACAGCATTTAGAATAGAATTTCTCTACCAGAAAATAAAAATATATCCACAACAATGATATATAAATTTGAAACGGTTATAAAATATTGAGCCTAAAGTGATAATCAATGTTATATTGGAAATTAACGGACCCCGCGTTTTCCAAATGGCCCGTATTCCTTGCCTGACTTTCCAATTATATAAATACTCTAGATGTAAGGAGTCGCCTCCAATATACTCATTCGATAAGCAATTGCTGTGATGAAGTGAGCGGTAGCTATAATGGGGTCAAATGGGAAGACCACTGTTTCTTATATATATATATGTATATATACATATATATATATATTATATATATTTACCAAAAGGAATACCTAAAAACTGAAAAGCAATAGATGAATGCGAAAGACGAAAAGTATCACAAGTGGCCGGGGGGAGTTGTGACCCCCACTCTCCGGTTGAGCAAATGCTTTATGCCATGGCGACACTCCCGGAAGCCGATACCTTCCGGCCACTTGTGATACTTGTGATAGTGGAAGCCGGCCACTTGTGATACTTGTGATAGTGGAAGCCGGCCACTTGTGATGCTTTTCGTCTTTCGCATTCATCTATTGCTTTTCAGTTTTTAGGTATTCCTTTTGGTAAATATATTGGTAAATGTGTACAAGGGCAGCTTAGCGCCATGTTTGCATATTATACGTAAGAGAAATAATTTTTCAAGAGGCTATTACAGTTAGCTTTACATTTGTAAAATATATTATAAATATATATATATATATATATATATATTACATATATATATTCCACATATATATATATATATATATATATATATATATATATATATATATATATATATATATATATATATATATATATATATATATATATATATATATATATATATATATATATATATATATATATATATATATAAAGAAACCTATGTGGATATGCACCTGTCAGAGCCTGAGGCTACGTTAGCTGGTAAGCGTTGGAATATTTCCAACGAAATAACAAGAATATTACGCAGGGCTAGTCAGGGTGGGTTGAATGTCTGAATCATTCATTGATTCAGCAAGGGACTACATCAACCAAAAGTTTTAATAATCGTAGCAGAATGCATTATTTGAGTGAACTCCAAATATCGAGAAAGAAACACACGAAAAGTTTTATAGTTTTTGTAAGCGAAAGTATATTTTAAATCATGAAAATCCTGTCAGTTTGTATGATTAGCAGCAAGGTCAGGTTAGGATAATATATAGGGATTTATTTACGTGGAGTATATGCACGGAATGCATTCATTACGTGAAATCCAGATGCGAAAACTAGTATCATTATAGAAGATACAATCAGACGCACTTGCAAAATTATCATTAATAATCATAAATAAATGTCTATAAAACTTCAGTTTTTATCCCAAAAATTTTTGGTAAACATATCACTTTACTCCGATACCACACTGGATTTATGGTACCGCCAATGATGAGAAAAAACAAAATGATAATTTAAACGGTATTGATTTCGATATTTGATAATGATATCCTTTAATTGTTATGTTCAATATCCAGTAAAGTTATTTCGAGTACTGACGATTGAGACAGGCTTCATGATGACTAAAACTGAAATCTCCCACATTCGGTTTTTGAAACATGCTTCCGAGTATCTATCTTACCCAATGAGCACTTTTTAAATAAATGGATCCAGACAATGGTAGACAGTGGCATGAATGTCCATCAAAATTCGGTCATGCAATACCAAGATCAGAAATACAAAATTCTAAAAATTTTGAATTTGATTTAAGCTGTTTCAATTGATAAATTAATACATTTTCAGTTCTATTATTAAACTGTTGTCTTAAATTATATTTACGTGCACAAAAGCACTGATGTCATAACAACAGTTAATTTATAATTATTGCGTATTTTCGGGGTGACGCATAGCATAGGAATGCATAAATACAGTCTAAAAATGCGAATGTGAAAATAAATTTTGCTGCTAATAGTAAATGTGTTATCAACTAATTTGTGTATATATTATTTTAGAAATCGATTAGAGGCTTTCGATAAATAGATTAATTAGAGTTTGAGGTAGTAGTTTCAACTCCTCTCAGAATATGTTCATCAAGGAATTCCGACCTTTAGACATATGATTTTGACGTACAACGGCTTCTCTAAGCGGGTCCCAGATGTTCTCAGTCCTGCCAAATCAGAATATTTGGCTGGGAAGTTCGTTCGTTAAAGGCCGTTATTTTATATGCAATTCATTCACGAGTTTTGCTCTATGTGATAGCGATTTACCATCCAAAAAGTGATAATCTGATCCTCATTCACATCAAAAAACCAAAGTAGGGTTTTAAAAACCCATCTCGATATCTCTAGCCAGACACAAATCACCTGTCGAACACATTCAGGAGAATGCGTCCATTGATCATCATCCCTCCCTATTCCATCAATTCTGAACCACCAGAAAGATTATATTCCTTAATGATGGTGACGTAGGTATCGAGTTTCTGACACCCTCCAGTTATATATGCGTTTAGAATCAGATATTAAACTGGACCCCGACTCGTTACTGAAGAGAATAACACACCTTTGTTGTTTACTTCAGATCTCAGATCTCTGCACCAAATCAAGCGGGATATTGTGAAATCATTGAAACACATGTCATTTTGGTATAGAGTTTGTCTCTGTACTAATGCCTTTGTGGCTCTATAATCATTTAACCAACTCTCGACTCCCTGTTGCGATAAGCAGTTACGGAAGGCTATCGAAATTCAGATGCAGTTGCTTTGCTTCTACAAACATGCCGATTCTTCCATATATGCCGATGCTTCCACATGCCATATTTAAATGTCTAACTCTAAACGGCCGACAGTTTGCCATCACAAAGATTGTTCCAAATGATACTTTTGAGCAGTAAAATAATATTTTGCGGCGATACCAACCGAAATCATGTTCTGAATGGCAGAAGTTTGGAGGGAAATACATTTCGTTTACAATTCTTCCGCCGCCTTTGAATGGCGTATCGTCATTACTAGGATATCGCAAACAGATCAAACAAATTGATTGGATAAATATATTTGTGTTTGCTTTTGTTAATTTCCCCCAAAATAAACAAATTGATTATATATTTATTGAAATATCATTATTTTTATGTAAATATCATTTTGCACACTTTAAAACAATTGATAGATATTATTTATGTTTATTGTATTGTGAGCCAAGATAATTTTCATGTTTACAATATTTGACAGGTATATATTATTCAAATCAAATTCGTTCGAATATTATGTGTCGGAAGTGGACATCCTTAGTAAAACCTTGACACCAAGAGAATTTGATACTGAATATATTACATATACCCCTTTACAGATGCGTCCGAGCGTCGACAGTGAAGCTGCGTTCAAAGACGATACTCACGCATTGCATCCAGGAGAAATGTACCTCAAAGGACGCAGAACACCAATGTGTGTTATCATATGAAACGTTTTTATTTGAATTAATTTGAATGCTAGATTGTGCTAAATGGCCATTCTAACATTTACGACGTATATTGCTAATACTTGACCTTAGTATAGGATAGGAGTCCATGTTAATCGCCATTTCATCTAGAGCGGTAAAACTCAGTTTTGTAACATAAACTAACAGATGATTTCTCGCAGTCTCTGCTATGTTATATAATAGAGTGTGGGTTATCGTTTTGATTCTAGTTTAATGATTGCGTTGATGAGTTTTTAGAATGTAAGAGAGCATTTTCTTTCAAGTTTAGGTTTTGAAAGAATGAGCGGTAGAAAATTTATTAGGTTATTTCGGATGAAAGAATGGCTGGAGCAAGACTTTTTTGCGCATGAAAGAATATACAAGCATGTAATCGAATCGGATAGTTATAAAAGTGAATCATATAATGAAGGTCCAGATAACTTTGGTATTTCTGATGAGCGCACGGACAGTTTTTATGAATATAAAGATTGCAATGAATGCAAAGATTGCGTGAATTCATGTTTTGAGATACATTATACGTAAAAGGCATATTAATTAGTGTGAGACCAGAAATAGATCTCACATGTGTTTTGGTGAGACAGTTTTATGCCATTTATTTATTGATTTGAAACATCGAACAATACTTGTAGTCTGGATGACGCCGATGTTTACAGCAAACCATAAATTTAGGAGCGTCAAGACAGATGGGGCCGAGCGGGCCCTTACGAGGATGTCAAGTAGCGACATTGGTTTAATGATTAACCAATGAAGAAAGTGCTTGTTGCGTCACTCTCAATGCTGCAAATGAAAACAAAGGGCGGAGTTACACCCCCGAGTAAAAAATAGCCACAACCTGGGACCTAGAAAGAACATCAACATAACACTTGTGCAGAACTTGGAGACGATGACTTAGTACATTTGTGCTAATTCTCGGACGGCATTATGACTCAGAGATGATTTAGAATACGATGACTTGACTTGGCAAGAGATTAACTGCTCGAAATTAAGGAGCACGAAACTTAGAAAGATGTGTCGACTACGAGAATGACTTAAGTGCATGTGTCGAGCCAGCAGTACAACATTATCGCCGAATTACGAGTGGTGAATAAATACTTCGAGTTAAATTCTAGCATTATGATCGGCTAAATTCCCATGAATTGTCCCATTGTCTTATTATTAAATGGGACAATATATGTCCCATTTAATAACAAGACTAGCAGAAACACCACCAATCCTCTCCTACCGAAACCATGCTATATTCTAGTTTTAGTTCAAGTACTAATTACTAGGATTAATTTGCGCTGAAAGTAAGAAATGGCTAAAATCCAGTACCGTCCTAGAACCTCATGCATTGCGCCTAAACATGCTGCCAGTTACAAAACTCTAACTATATAAGTAATTACCGAACAATGTTTTCCTATCCATTATTTTACATATATAATCAAAAATTTAGAATTAAGAAACACATCATCACAACTAGCCAGTTATGTAAAATAATGTCACTACATCCACTCTTAACTTTTGGATTTTATCCAAAATAAAAATAAAATAAGAAATAAATTGCCATCTATAAGTAACAATATCTTTGGACTTTGCAGTGGGCCAAAGGAACGGGAAAGATATTCAACTAGAACAATGTTCCATTTTATATCTTTTATAAATAAAGAGCAATTTAATGGATTTATAATACTAGAAAATTATCTGTACGGTAAAGTATTACTGATTAAAAGTAGGATAAGCTTTTCTGTTACAAGCAGATTTACCAGTGTGGGGCAAGGCCTACGATACTGAAATCCCCATTTGTTTAAATTATTAACCTAGGCTGTCATCGATATAATAATGTTGAATATACGAACATTTGCAATAATTAAAGGCACAATTTTAATGCAAAACGTTATGCAGCTGCTTATGTGTCACCACATAGAACCGAATTTTAATTGTATAGTGAACATAAATATGAGATTTAATTAGTTAGTGATAAAAAAAAGTGTTGTAAGATATATTCATTACACGAATAATCGTAAAACTCTTAATAAATAAAATATATATTATCGTATATATCTTATGTAATTGTATCGGATATCATCTATATATACTTTTCTTAAAATATATAGTATATGTAAGAGGAAAATACCGTGATGGGGTCAAAATACGAAATTTAGACTTACGGGATAGGGTCAAATTACGAAATTTAGAATTTACGGGATCTACTTGTTTTGAGAATTCCTGATGCAAATCAATCACATTTTCAATACTGCCTGTACGTCTGATTATCCAACTGTGTCTGCGGAGGAGATAACTCTTAAATAATGTGAGATAATTACTCGAAAATTTGCACAGTTATTGCAATCCATGACCATGAGTGGTGTATTGATTTTCAACAAGGTTAGGTCAAAGACTGGTTCTCAACTTTCCGAACATTCTTTTCCAAAATTAAATAAATCTGGTGTGGGCAGCACATGACTTCCCCTGCAGACTTATATCCACGGTCCCTTTATTTTAATTAAATTTAATTCACTTTTAATTCAATTGTCGTTCTCATTTGGTAACTGGACTTATTTTAAAAGATGGCTTAAAGAAAATGCGAAAAAACTAAAATATCTCGAGAAGGGCCAGCCCTGGTGTAATGGGGTTGGTGTTCTTATTTTCTGCATTAAAAATTACGTATAAAACAATCATTTAATGGATATATTTGAGCATATGTAGTTTTTTACGTAGATTTTACGTAGATTTTGAAGATTTTTGCCAGCCATTTCGGAAAAAAGGCAGGTTATTTTTTTCCGAATCGTACCAAAATCTAATCAGTACCAAGGTGACCCACAAGAGACTTATCTATTTTGTGAAATTCAGTCCATTAGTTTTTCAGCTAGAGTGAATACAGGCTTTTGCGGGCCATTTCGCAAAAAAAAGGCGGGTTCTTTCATCCCGAATTGTACCCAAAAACTAATCAGCACCAGATTCGCCCACAAGTGACTTATCTACCAAATTTTATGAAATTCGGCCCATTAGTTTTTTAGTTGGAGTGGATACAAAATCTGTACAGACAGACAGACACACACACAGACAGACAGACACACAGACAGACACACACACAGACAGACACTCAGATACACACACACACACTGATGCCACGCTAAAAATGGTTTTTTCGTATTGTAGAGGTCTCGAAACGCTTAGATCCGTCGAAAACTCGAGTTACGATTTTCGGCATGATTCCAATACTTTCCTGCAATACATTACCATGTATTGCAGGGAAAGTAAAAGAAAATGGAATTCTCGAAATATTGATAATTTTGCTTTTGCGCAAGGAAAGTTATACTTGCCAAACAATTTGAGAAATTGAATTCAATTCAATTTAGCACGGTATTTGACATTTTTATAATGACTAAGGGACAGAGATCTATTAATTTTCAAGGAATATTGGACAAGGGGAAAGTCTTCAAATTTTCGAAAAACAATTTAAAAAATTATAAAAACAATATAAAATAATTTGCGTTAAAACCTTTTTAAAGAAATAATCATTTCATATGTAATTTCTATTTAGAACTGACTGATATTAATTATAGAAAAATTCCACTTGCCTTACTTGAACTATTTGCACATTTTTAGTCTAAAATTGTAACAGTCATAAAATATCTAAACTTACATGCTATAGTGATATAAGCAAATGCTTTGTAAGTACATTTAACCAAAAATTAATGAAAATATTTTTAAATTGTTAACTTGTGTTCTAGGGATAGTAGAAATTCTGCTATTGCTGAAACCGATATGTCTGGGAATAATCAGTAGCATTATATAAAATTTGGTATGCTTATTCAAATCTGTAATGACAAAAATGTTAATGTTTTTCATTCATGTATGTTTGTTCCGTGAGAGTAGAGCACTTCTTTTTCTCTCGTTTTTTTCATCGTGTACTTAGTTAATTGCTGGTTTAAACGCTGTAAATAACGTCCTGCAGATGGTGCTGATCATGATATTACCCTGCTAGGGTTCCATTGTGAAGCACCCAACTCGTCATTATGATACTTGACATGAAAATGGTAGCCCATTGGTTAGCTCGCTGGAGTTGCACTCGGTAGGCCCGGGTTCGATTCCAGCCGCTGCCAAAACTGCCGCCGTGTTCACGCAGAGTATGATCACATTAAACATGTGGGTCCGTAAGTCCTTCCGAGAGGTTGGTGGTAGGGGAAAGAGGGTACGGTCCCTGTGCATGCCTCCCCCACTGGGTTCCGGTCTAAATTGGGTGGCACTTCCCGGCCGTCCAAACAGTTACCTTACACCTTTCTGGTAGGTCGGACGGTCTTGGTCTCAACAACAACTAAATATTTGATATCAACTCGAAGTAGCCTTACGGCCAAGGCATACACGACTATGAGTTCCAATTTAATTTATTTATTAATAATACATAAGTAATACAGCAACTGGCTGTAAAAATAAGGAGGTCTGTATGCAGAAACAAACATATGATTGCAAACGCCTGGTCATTGAATGAATTTAAATACTTTGGCAGTAGGGGCTTAGTGACACAATCGAATAATTAGATACTCGTAGTTAACAGAATACGAACGGGAGATTCTTGCCACTTTCATCTGATGACGCCGGTAGTCGTCAAAAAGAAACCCTAGTGGTCAATATACTTCTCAGTTATACACCTCAGTTAGTTCCATTATAGATAGTAGATTGGTCACACGCCTACACCATATATTCTGAAAGCTTGCTTCTCTTAGAGTGACTACGATTTGTGCAAATGCCAAAACGAATACGCATTGGTCTACTTTCTACTCTTGAACAGAAACGTATCTTGCTCTACCACCAGGATCGCAGTAACTTGTTAGCCAGCTCAGGATTGGTCTGTATAACAGAATCAGTAAGAAATTGTCAATTCAAAGTAAAGTATAATTTAGAAAGTAAACTGAGTGAAATCAAAACCAGAGATTATATTGATTTGACAACGTTTATAAATGACTGATTTTTCTTAATTGTTTTTTTTCATTGTTGCTGATATGACTGAAATAATCAGTCGTATCATGTGCCATTTGATATCCTTTTTCTAATCGAAAAACACAAATGTTTGCTGATTTTCATTCATCTATGTTTGTTCTTTGAGTGTGAAGCTTTGCTTTTTGTCATTTTGCTAATCTATTTGTCATTTTGCTATCTTGTTGCTTTGCTATCATTTATTGTCTAATTAGGTAATAGGTGTTTTCAGCGTTTGTAAATAATTGTTTTTTCCTTCGTTGTTGTTAATTGTTTCGTTAATAGCTTTTATTAACTTCCCGTTTTTCTGAAATACGGTTTACCATGCTTCAACATTTTGTAGTTTTATTTTACACAAGTCATACATGTACTATTTCGTATGCTTTGGTTTCTATGATGTGCAAATTCGTGTCTTCGTTGTATTTCCATGAATAACTAAGTAATAGGTCGAGAGGGAAATAATCTTACAATTATTAATGTACTAACATACAATTTTATTAGAGCGTTAAAATATTTAATAGGGACGCTTAAAATATGTATTTCTGTTCTCGCTGATCAAAAATACGGACAAGTCTGAAGAATAAAAACATTCTAGTCGCTGTTTTTTCGTAATAGATAAAGGGTGAAACAACATATCCCTAAAAATCTGATAATATCATTTGAAAGAAAAAATGGCAGGTCCGTAACATTTTGATTATTCTATCATAAACAGTAATTTTTTATTTTGTAGTATGATAATACTGAGATAAAAAAGTAATAAAATATTAGTTTAAATAAAGGCATTAATCACCAACAAAATCTTAAAGTTTAAAAGTAGTTATAAATTTCCCTACTTAATGTCATTCTGCAGAAATTATCCCAAAAGGGAAAATTTACGTTTCAGAATAAATCACGACAAATAGCTTGCAATAAAGAAGAACCTAACATCTTGTCTCAAATTTTGGAGCTCACCCAGAAGTAAAAGTGGAATAAGCAATCGCTTGGGCATCAATAATAAGAAAAGTTGGGATCGTAAAATGAATTGCAGAAAATAGTTTCAGATAAGCCTAGATTTTTATTTTTTATTTCCTTTCTGTGCAGAAAAAAAATAATTTAAAATATGTGTATATGCACTTAGGCAAACTAATCTTGGGTGATATTTTTTGGTTTAAATTGTGTAAGATATCCCATTTCACTCCATTATGGCTTTGTTTATATTATATACACAGTTCCTTAACTGCAACACTGGCTGACAATAATAGTTTATTTAAAATATTTTTACTTTCCCTACAAAGCATGGTATGTATAAATGGAAAGTATTATGATTGGGTTAAAATCTTTAACACTGAGTTTTATGACACGTTTTGATGCCCTTAAACGTCATTCACTCATTTATTTAATGATGTATATGGGTCTTCTAATACAGCAGATAGATTATGCAAAATAATATATCGAAGATTTCTATTTTTAATTGCAATATGTTATTTTTACTTTTAACTCAAATATATTTTGAATAAATATGTCAAATATTATTTGACAATTTATATTATTTGACGATAAAATGTCAAATATTATTTGACAATTGATATTATTTGACGATAAAATGTCAAATATTATTTGACAATAAGATATCAAATATAATTTGACAGTCGATATTATTTGTGAACAAAATATCATGTATTATTTGAAATTTAATTCAAATACTACTTGGTACAAAGGTACTTTAAGACCCGGAAAATACGCCTCGGCGAGATTTTGTTGAAATTGGAATTGATTCAAAGGTGTCAATTTTTAAAAATCTAAAATCCTGTTATTGCTTCATTTTATCAAATTAAATATAAACTTTTTTTTACAGCGACAGACGACAGATAATGGTTCGGGAACCGGTCGTAGACGTTTTGCCTCGAGGAAAAATACAGTTGATGTTACCTAAATGCCTTTACATTTTTAGTTTTCCAACTTTGTGAATTTAAAATATGTTAACCTAATTTAATTAATTTGGTATTATATTATCATTAAAAGAATTGTACTGACATTTGACCTTGGCTGGATGCAAATTCACTGAGATAGCACAATCTTTTTACGAAATTAAATCAGTTTTCTTGAGACTTAATTTAATCTTTTCACTTATTTTTATCGCGAAAAATAGTGTTGTTTAAACTAAACTATTTAGGAATTAAGTATGCCCTTAACTGTACCTGTAATACGTAAGTAGAGGGTGCTTATTTAGAACCAAAAGAACGTCTGACTATTCGTTGTAGTTCTATAATAAGTTCTTACTATTTTGATAGCTTTTTTATAATAACTCAATAAAACTTGGTATTTTGCCATTACCGAAGTGATTGGCAGTCTTGCAGAAAGACAGTATCCACATCGTTTTTCTATTTCTTGGTATAAATTTGTGGGGAAAATGCGAACAAGTTATGTTCTGTAATGAATTTAAACTTTACAAATTTGCATCTCGAATTTTCTATCCAACATTTTTGCTTTGTTGTAGTATTGTACTTTGCTTTGAATCCAACATTTTTGCTTTGTTGCTTTATTGCACACTAACCTTTGTTATAATGTCGTCTAAAATTTATAATTTCGTTATTAGTTTGGTCCCAGTCATTCGTTTCATCTACATAAATAAAACTGAAATTTCACCTTTTACCTGTGTATCTGTTTTTACCAGTCACCATCACGTGAGAATGCCAGTACCGAATTTCATTAAGATTTTATGAATAGGCATTTTGTGTTCTCATTTAAAATATAGTTATCTTTCTGTCTTTATGTCTGTCTGACTTCATGTTCTTCTGACTGTTTTCATGCAAACTAACGCGACCTAATTATTTTTAACCTCTCTTCAATAATAGTAATTCAAAATTCGATAATGTGGCTTGGTCGATGTATGCGGCTCTATCTCTAACTTTAGGAAAGCTTTATAAACCAAAAAACAACAGAAGCAAGGTCATGCAATCAGTAATGACAGCATATACATATATACCTGCGCTTTTCACATGGTCAAATGTATGTTGTCTGGCTAGGGTCTTAAATAAAATATCTCTCTATTTATATATGCCCCTAATAAGAAAACTAGAAATGCAGACAACAAATAAGTTATTGTTGAAATATAAAATTGTTATTAGCTATATAAATAAAAAAAAATGTCTCTGGTTATACGTCAGCAGAGGTTCAGACAAAAGAGGGCGCATTTGTCACTAATATTTTTACAGCGGTATTACTGACAACAGCATGGCCTGCATTAGCCATCATAAAATGAAAAATTATAATGTGGGCAACACATGACTTTCCTTATATAATGAAATAAATTCACTATTTTTACAATAAAAAAATAGATTTTTCTTATAATAGCTATATATGCTCTTTCCAAGAAATTTAATTTTCGTCAATTATTTGTCATTTTGACTGACTTAATGTAATTTTTAACGATATTACCGTTTTGACGAGATTTCTGTTAATTTGGCAACATTTAAAAAAGTCGCCAAGTTGGCGACATTTCTCCAAATTCGGTGCCAAAATCTCACCAAGCGTTATAGCGTTATAGAAATAAGTTATTCTTATAGCACATAAATAACTACTGACGTTCAAATACAAAAGTATTACTCAAAGTATCTTTTCTCATGAATGGAACGAGCTAGATCTACGAGAATGATGTCACCCAATTTATCGCATGATATTACATGTGAAAAATGAACATGTTTCTCAACAGTTAATATATCTCGTTTTAATTTATGGGATTTTTTGATAAATTTATTTTAAAAATATGCAATATCTCGAGAACAGTTCATGCTAACGTTCTAAAGTTTAGATCAATCGGAAAAATTACATTACAAATGTCTATTTTCTTAACTTTATTAAAGGTTTTGATTTTTTTGGTGATTTTTTAAAAAATTCACTCGACAATTTAGGGAGTTTTTGAACATTCGATTACGTTTAAAAACAATAAGCTTCCAGTATTCACGGATTGGAATTTTTGTACCAAATTTCGTTCGAATCGGTTCGTTTGTTCGTCAGTTATCGTCTCCCCAGACTCACTGACATACACACCCACACACATGCACATACTTTCACACACACACGCACATACTTTCACACACACACACAGATATCAACTCAAAAATGTTTGATTCGTGATCAGGGATGCTTGAAACGTGCTCTCCCGTCGAAAACTCGAATTCTAATTTTCGACCACGTCACAATACTTTCCTTATACATTATGCATATAAGGAAAGTAAAAATAAGTTGTGATTCTGTCTATCTGTTAATTATTTTAGTACGGGGGAACTGGCCTCTTTGTGAAAGTTGTTACGCAATTTCAAAAATAAAGCTTTCAAATATTAAAAGTTGATCACAATTCAAGATTCTTTGCACTATATATTCTGTACAAAAATGCGCATATAGCTGATATAAGGATTTAATTGTGTGAATGTCATTGTAAAACAATGATGCCTGACGGTTGAATCGCATCTGCTATCCTCGCCTGGTCAGCTAGTGTGTGACTTATATGACCATGTTTCCTTGTATATTTAAACTACATGACCCATTCAACAATTCTCCAGTCTAACCAAGAAAAATATTTTTTTTTAGAAATTTGACTTTATTCATCGACATACTCTCCTTCAAGTGTGATACATTCATTCCAACGCTCCTCTAACTTGTCAATGCATTTTTTGTAGAACGATTTGTCTTTGCTCTCAAAATAGGCCTCAGTTTCGGCAATCACTTCTTCATTTGAGCCAAATTTCTTTCCCAAGAGCATCTTTTTGATGTCTGCGAAAAGCCGGCAGTCGCTGGGGGCCAGATCTGGAGAGTTCGGTGGGTGGGGAAGCAATTTGAAGCGTAATTCATATAATTTAACCATCGTTTTTTTCGACTTGTGACACGGGGCATTGTCTTGGTGAAACAGCACTTTTTTCTTTTGCATATGAGGCCGTTTTTCTTGATTTCTACACTCAATCGATCCAATAATGCCATGTAATATTCGCTATTCATAGTTTTACCTTCCTCAAGATTGTCGATGAACAAAATACCATGGGCGTTTCAAAATACGGATGTCATAACCTTGCCAGCTGACTTTTGGGTTTTGGCTCGCTTTGGACGAATTTCACCGGCTGCTGTCCACTCAGCTGACGATATTTGTGATTCAGATGTGTAGTAATGAATCCATGTTTCGTCCATTGTCATATACCGATGCAAGTAATTCTTCTTATCTCGCTTGAATAGCTCCAAACAGCGCTCTGAATCGTCGACGCGTTGTTGTTTTTGTCCTGTGTGAGCAAACGCGGCACCCACTTCGAAAGCAACTTACGCATGCTCAGATTTTCGTGTAAAATTGTAAACACACTACCTTCTGATATCTTTAAAGTGTCAGCTATCTCACGCAACTTCACTTTACGGTCTTTCAAAACTATTTTGCGAACTTTTTTTATGTTTTCCTGAACAACTGCGGATTTTGGGCGACCAGAGCGTTCAGCATCATCGGTGTTTGTGCGACTGAGTTTAAATTCAGCATACAAGTGAATAATAGTTGATTTCCCTGATGCAGAGTCTCCATAACGCTTATCAAGAAACTGTTTGGCTTCAAATAGTATTTTTCCCCATTAAAAAACAGTGTTTTATCAACACACGAAATTCTTTTTTATCCATTGTTTTGAAAATTACAAAACTATGGTCACTAAAACCACTGTAAACTATAAACTAATTGTCAGAATGTCATGAAATTTTGACATGTGTCGTTTGAAGGTTGGTACTATCCAGATACCATATGGATCAACAGTGTTGCCATATATGTGTCAGACGGGAGACATATTGAGGGAAGTTTTAGACCCTACAATCTCCTAAATTATATCCTTCTATATTAAGACGTTAAGAACTATTAATTTTCGTGTGATTTATAGTGTTAGTTAATTTTATTGTGAATCATTATATTTAATTTTCGTGTCAAATGTCATCTAGTTTTGAGATTTTGCTGGCGGTAAAACAGAGCACCACGATAAATGTAAACACTGTGAGTGTTTTTACCACTGAACATATTATATAAAACTGCACACCGTTTTTTTTTATTTGTCGAAAATAGGATCTTGATTATGAATATATGAAAATAATTTCAATGTTTTAATATTTTGTATTCTTTTTAGAAGAAACATAAAAAAGTAAACAGATAGCGAGTATGTATTTTTTTATTTTTCTGACTTTCTCTTGAAATATATAGTAAATTAGAAAATATAGATATAAATAGTAAAGGACAAAAATGTGCACTAGAAAATTTAGTTTTAAAATATATATTATTCAATAAAAAATCTCATAGCTTTTGTGCAATCATCTTGCCAAATTGAAGAAGATTGAAAATTTTTCGTTTTTCAAGTTTTGCAATACCTATATCTCAAAAACTAAAGTAGCTAGGTTTGAACAATAAGTAAAGTTTGTAGCACATTGAAAGCCCTACACGTGTATATAATTGCATTTTCGATCGAGTCCTATTTAAAAAATAAGAAACCTTAAAATATACCTGCCCAAACATTTTTTTATTTTTCATTTTTCATAATTTCACTCGAAAAAACTTCGAAACTATAAGAGATACATTATAAATAGTGAGAGCAAAAATACTTATAAAGAAATTTAGTTTCTAAGTATTTAATTACTTTTCTAGAACGATTTTATAGTTTTCGAGTAATCTTATTGTCAATTTGAAGAAGTATGAAACTTTGAAGTTTTTCAAGTTTGTAACGTTTATATCTTAAAAACTTAAAGTGTAAAAAGTATAAACAACGAAGTATAAACAATAAGCAAATAAAAAGTATCAACAATAGACAATAATTTGTAGTTTTTTGAAAGTCCTATAAGTGCTTAAAAACAGATTTTGGATCGCGTTCTTTTTTGTCGATATTATAAAATTTGAGTTTTATTTGACAAAATGTTACATCACGTAAAACCATTTCGTCTTTATCGGGCTGGAGACACCGCCGATGTTTTCTATAGAATCTTGATTGAATACCGGCACAAAATGATTTCCATACTAACATTTTTACTGTACTAAAAGCAATATACAGGAAATCAAAACAACTTTGACCTCGGTTTTTATTCCTTAAATATTGATCTTAGACATATATAATACATTACAAAGTTGTGTAAAAAAAGGTACAACATTTTATGAAATCGGTAAAAAATTTCACGAGAATTAAATTTTAAGAAATACAAAATTTAAATTTTTTAAAGCTCTCGTACAAAAACATTTCCAATGAGTGTCCCGTAATAAGGCGATATAAAATATTTAAGCATTTTATCATAGAAAGTCCCAGAGATATGAAAAAACAAAAATACTGACTTAAACCACTTCTCGATGCATCGACATGGGTTCTCAAAGGTGGGGAAATCATGTCGGTAGATCGCGTTTCAGGGGTCATACATAAATTACGATTGAAAACAATGATTATATAAATAAATAATAATTTTGCTATTTATTGGTACAACAGTATCTACACTGTGTAGAAATAATAACTTTACACAAAGATTACAAAGCTTATGCTAAATGGTTTCCATCCCTACCAAAGATCCATTAAAGATAGGAGGTAGATATTATTTGTCTATATTGTATATCAGCGTTGTGGAATTTGCACTCTTGCTGTAAACATTTACATTTTAGTTTATGATTAATCCCTCACCAACTTTGTTTAAACATATCATTGGGACTTTTTATGGTAAAATGCTGAAATTTTGTAAATCACCTTATTAGTGCATGCGGCACATTTTACTCATTGGTAATGTTTTTGTACGGGGGCCGTATAAAAATTTAAATTTTGTATTTCTTCAAATGTAATCTGCTGAAAATTTTTATCGATTTCTTAAAATTATGTATCATTTTTTACACAAATTTATAATTTCTTATATATGTCTAAAATCAGTAATTAAGGAATAAAAGCCGAGGTCAATGTTTTTGGGACACCCTGTATATATATATATATATATATATATATATATATATATATATATATATATATATATATATATATATATATATATATATATATATATATATATATATATATATATATATATATATATATATATATATATACTATTTGATTTACGTATCGCTATAAAATTTTACGTGCACGTAGATTATGTAAGAACCTGAAAATAACTTAATATACGTTTGATAAAATGTCCATCTATTTCTGTGCGTATGTATGTGTGTTCTGATAGATGTGAACACAATTTTTATTTAATTTACGTAAGTCTGTGAAATTCCATGTGCAAGTAGATTGTTGTTGTTGTTGTTGAGACCCAGACCGTCCGACCTACCAGAAAGGTATGCAAGTAGATTGTGTAAAAACTTGGGACTAGTTGCTAAACTGGCTGGTTAAAACACCAATTTTTAGAAATTTCAGTATGTTCATACGTAACCTCTGCAATAAAATAATATCAACGCGATTAATAGTCTTATACACAGAATTAAGAAATGAAATAAATGTTCGCGCAAACAGATGTCTAAAATATTCTGAAACTAATAATATTTCGCTAGTAATAGCATAATTATTTGAATTAAGGTAACAAATGGTTTCGTAGGCAAAATATAGACTGTATGAAAAATAGTATTTTGCTTCCAAAATCAGTGTTTTGCCTGGAAGGAAAACTTGGCATGTGCCATTATTATCCAAACATTAGATTTAACTGATGAAGACAGACAAACTTCAATAAAATGCAATTCAGGTCCATGCATACTGCTCCAAACGCAACTCCTGGCTATGAAAAGGTCGTCTACATTTCGATTTTTAACACTTTACAACAAAGTTGAAAATTGTTTATGACTTTGTTCATTCTGTCTGTCTATCTGTCTGTCTGTCTGTCCGTTAGCACGATAACTGCCGTAAAAATGACTTAATCAAAATAAAACTTTAGTATGTTGTTCAGACGGTCTGTAGGACCTATGGGAATATAAATGAATAATATCAACCAATTAGTTTTGGATTGAACCCGGGTTAAAAAATGAAATACATTGAGCCCTATGAAACCTAATTTTTCAAACATTTTTTAAGCGGATTTAAAATTCACAAATTGCTTCGAAAATTTTAGGTAATAGTCAAATTGTTCCATAAAATATATAAAAAAAAATTCAGCGAAATATATTCAGTATTTTTTTAAATAAAAATTAAAATAATAATTACGCATCTTATATGAAACGATCACGTGACCATGATATGAAACGATCACATGACCCACTTCAAAATGATATATGGCATCCATCTTGTTTCAAAATCGTGATTTTTTAAAGTTCTTTTTATTTCATATTGAGTGTTGCATCCGTCCTAAACCTACTTTATTTTTGCTTAAATTTTGTGCATCTACATACTAAAACAACACAATGGCAATATATTTGAGTTTAAATTCTCATTCAAATTTGATTATTTCTACAACTAAGCCTATTTTTCACCTATGTAAAATGTAAACAGCAAAATATGTAGAATGAGTTGTATTAGAGTTACTGTATTTCTTTAACACAAAATAATTCAGTCAATGGAGTCTGCATGGCTGATATGAATGAAATATTAATTGATTTTATAAACAGAAGGACGATTTTTTTCGATGAAGTTTTAAGCATAGAGTTTATGAATTGTAGCTCCATGGTCTTAATATTTAAATAAAATAAATTATTACAGTATTGTGATGAATGATATGAATGGGAGAAAGTTATGAATGAAATCCTGCTTTTATAGAGAGATCCAGGCGTGTTATTTTTTCTATGACCTCATTTGAATTTATTTCAGTTGTTTTCGATGAAGTTTTAAAATATAATACATTATCGTAGTATTATGATAGTTTTAAAAATATTACCGTGGAATGTATTGCATTTTAGAGATATTTAAACCATGCAATTTATATTTCAATGCCGTCATTTGAATGGAGTTCATTTTTTTCAATGAAGGTTTAAGTTTTCAAATAAAATAAATCAATGTAGTATTGTGATAAGTTTTAAAATATTACCGAGGAATGTATTGCATTTTCGACTTTTTTAAATAAAATTGAATTGAAGTTGGAAACTGTTTCATAATCAATGCTTTAAGCATGATTGATCTTTCTTGTTTAACTTTAAACATATACATTATATTGTTGTCCTATAGGATTGCATCCAATCATACTGTAACACAATATTTGTATTACATGTTTCCACCCCAATTACAAATGCCAACCTAAATAATGAACTATCTAAATGCTGCAGAGGGAGCCAATCACAACAAATGCATATATAAACAGTGGTCATCCCCGTCTGCAGCAACAGCGAATGGTAGATGTGGTAGGGAAGAAACGGGGGAAAGAAAAAGCGCCCCAATGCCGTATTCAAAAAAACTCCAGTGGACTTAAAACTTTCGAACCAGTCAGCATCATGTTTCTTGGTTTAGTGAAAAGTGTCTATAGAATGTGAGCAACAAAATGGTAGCGAGTGCAGTTAGATGTGCAACGGTTTTCCTACATCATTGAAATAGCACGAATATGCACGCAACACAAAGAGTAAAGGTAACCAACTTTCAATTGTCACTATTAGCACGGAAGGCACACCTTTAACGATTATTAAAATAATTGATACCAGTTCGTATGAGTAGACCATATGGACGAGTTCGTAAATATTGAACTATAAGAACTATTCTTTATCGATTGTTTAAAGGAAACTGTTTTAAGAAATTTAAGTCAAAGTTATTATGTGTGTAAATATATATATATATTAATGTAATATTGTCAGTATTATGTGTCTTTTAATAATTGATTTAATTATAGCATAGTTACTCCAGATACAATAGATATCTATTAAGTAAAATATTAAAATAAATTGAGCAGTTAAGCTTGTGTATTTTTTTATGTTTTGTGTGTTCGTATTCCGAGCTTGAGAACCGGGAGCTTACATGCTCCACCCTTAGTGGCGGCATCATAGGTAAGTCCTATACTGGTAATTTTTGATAAGGACAATTTTACCTTATGACATGATGTCGCCGCGGGAATTGGTGCCGTATGTGGTCAAGCTCGGAGAGAATTATAATTTTAATAAGAGAAAGTAAAAATATAAATAAAAGACAAAATTAAATTTAATAATGAGTTTGAATATAATAGTGAATTTAATAATGAATTTAATAATGAATTCAATAATGAGATGTAACTCAATATAATGATAGGAATATGCATGAAAATAATAATTTAAATATGTATTGTATTATTGTATATATATGTGTGTATTAGTATAAATATTTAGTATATAGTATAACAGTGTATTAAATCATGGCGCCGTATAAAACTAGGCAATCAAATAAAAGAGCGAGGCAAGATCCTCCGATTAACAATATGCAGCAGGAGGTAAATGTAAATAGCAGTATAACAGATAATTCGGCTGTAGAAAATAACGCGATCCAAATACAGATGGCCACAAATCAAACGCAGCAAAATACATCTTTGCCAATTATGCAGATGTTGCCATCATTTGATGGGCAAAAGGAAAATAATGTCAAATTTTTTACCATACAATTTAAGGAAATAGCGAATTTAACATCATGGTCCGAACAAGAGAAAATTATAATTGTCAAATCAAGATTAAGGGGAAAGGCTCAACAATTTCTAGCAGAAAATATTGCTCTGCAAAAAGAAAAATCATATGAAAAATTCATGGAATTATTAAAAAACAAATTTGAAAGGAAACAAACATTAGTGCAAAAACATAACAATTTTAACAATCTGAAACATTTACCAAATATGACAATTAAGGAGCTTGCACAAGAAATCGAAAACCAGGCGATAATATTTTTAGAGATAGACGGAACAATTGATGCAAATGTACAAAAAATTATAGAGAAAATTAAACTGACCAAATTTTTACAGATAGTCAGAGAAGATTTAAGAACAGAAATAAAAAAAAATGACCCGAAAACCTTTGACGAAGCAGTGAAAATAGCTGAGGTAATAGAATCCGCATTGGAGGAAGATAGTGATTGTGTAAATAATATTGAAGTAGAAAATAAAATAAGTGAGAATGTGGAAATAAATCATGTAAAAGCTGAAAATACTGCAGAAAAGCCGCCACAGAAATTCTGTATAGCGTGCGGTCGCAACAATCACTGGATGTCAGAATGCTTTACGCTTCAAAAAGTACAAAATAATTTAAAAAGGGCAGTCACAAATGAAAACAGCAGTCAAGAAACCACCAATTATCAACAAAGACCCACTAATCAAAATAATTATGCACAATATAGTAGGGCGAATTTCAGAAGAGGCAATTTCATAAATAACCGGGGTATACGGCGTCGTGCAGGAAATAACAACAGATAATTTCAGAGTAACAACAGAAGATCCTATCAGAATAATGGACCACATTATGAAAGCAATCATAGGCAATATCAGAATAATGAATATTTAAACTAAGAAAGGGACCTCGAAATAAAAGACAAATAGAAAGTTGTAATGCATCAAATAAGGATTCGAGATCCCATAAAATTGCAAGCAAAATTAATAAGGATGCACAAAATTTAAATGAACATTTACTGAATTCAACGTATGGACAGAGTGACGCACTGCCAATGATCAAGAGGATACCGCCAAAGTTGCACGATAACGATTAAATCTTTAGCGATACATGCAAAAGGCAGTTAAAATCCCTTTTACGTAAGTTTGCGCTCTGCAAACAATGAAGACACTCATTCAGGGTCGCCGTCGGGGTCAACAGATTCGCAGTTGTCATGGCAACGCGTTGAGGGGAACAGAGGAAAGCTACGGGTCAAGCGAATTTTTTCTTTTTTTCTTTTCTCCCTTCCTCCCGCGCAGTTGTTACACACGAAAGGGCAGCGGAAGAGGAAATTTAAAGTGCGTATTGTGAGATGCACAGTATTTTGGAGTTGCGAAATGAGTATATATATTTGATATTTTAAATGCCGCGATGTAATATGATATAAATACGGTGTTCAAAATTAGCCATGATTGATACACACAAAAATATATAACATGTTAATTCATTATAACAAATAAGAAATATATACAGCTAAAAAAATTGTCTAAAAATTATTTACGTCTGTGAAAATGAGAAATCAAGGTAATGAATTGCGTATATTGTAATGTAATGTTGTGAACTTGTATATAAATAGAAATGCAAATAACAATTATGATATAGTCTTCATTTGAAGTGTACAATAGACTGTACTAAGCAACATAATGAAAATATAAATATTGAAGTACCGGAACTTTGAAAGTTAAGTCACAGGATGGTGACTCATTCTTCCGTGATACAAAAAATATATGCTTATAAGATCAATAGTGTGCCTTCCATGTGACAATAAGGTGTCTTCCGTGCTCATGATAATTCCATGTGACAATAAGGTGTCTTCCGAACAGTGATAATTTCTTCATGTACATCAATATATGTGTTACCAAGTACGATATAGTGTGCATTCCGAACAGTAATAATTTCTTCATGTGCATCAGTATATGTGTTACCAAGTACGATATGGTGTATCTTCCGAACAGTGAGTTCCTTCATTTTAGTGACATGTCGGTTGTAATGCACCGATATATGTATGTCAATGTTACAATATAGTGTGTCTTACATGCGGTGATCTGCATGTCTGTGACAGATACATGTGCAGTGGATCAAAGCAACATTTCCACAGTGGCCGCAATGTGTACACATATGTATTCAGTGCAATGTTTACCGTGTGCTGAAATTTTCTCTCTGCAAGGGGGGATATCATGTAACACAATATTTGTATTACATGTTTCCACCCCAATTACAAATGCCAACCTAAATAATGAACTATCTAAATGCTGCAGAGAGAGCCAATCACAACAAATGCATATATAAACAGTGGTCATCCCCGTCTGCAGCAACAGCGAATAGTAGATGTGGTAGGGAAGAAACGGGGGAAAGAAAAAGCGCCCCAATGCCGTATTCAAAAAAACTCCAGTGGACTTAAAACTTTCGAACCAGTCAGCATCATGTTTCTTGGTTTAGTGAAAAGTGTCTATAGAATGTGAGCAACAAAATGGTAGCGAGTGCAGTTAGATGTGCAACGGTTTTCCTACATCATTGAAATAGCACGAATATGCACGCAACACAAAGAGTAAAGATAACCAACTTTCAATTGTCACTATTAGCACGGAAGGCACACCTTTAACGATTATTAAAATAATTGATACCAGTTCGTATGAGTAGACCATATGGACGAGTTCGTAAATATTGAACTATAAGAACTATTCTTTATCGATTGTTTAAAGGAAACTGTTTTAAGAAATTTAAGTCAAAGTTATTATGTGTGTAAATAAATATATATATATATTAATGTAATATTGTCAGTATTATGTGTCTTTTAATAATTGATTTAATTATAGCATAGTTACTCCAGATACAATAGATATCTATTAAGTAAAATATTAAAATAAATTGAGCAGTTAAGCATGTGTATTTCTTTATGTTTTGTGTGTTCGTATTCCGAGCTTGAGAACCGGGAGCTTACATGCTCCACCCTTAGTGGCGGCATCATAGGTAAGTCCTATACTGGTAATTTTTGATAAGGACAATTTTACCTTATGACACATACTATTCGCTGCGCATCTCTAATCATGTCAGAAGTTGCTTTAGAGACTCAGGATCCCATCTTGATGCAGTGTCTCTGGTTATACGTCAGCAAAGGATCAGACAAAAGAGGGCGCATATGTCACTATTATTTTTACAGCGGTATTACTAACAACAACATGGCCTACATTAACCATCATAAAATGAAGAATTATAATGTGGCCAGCACATGACTTTCCTTATATAATGCAATGAATTTACTTCTTTCACAGTGAAAAAATGGTGAATATGATCCATTGCATAGTCTTTTTAAAGTTGGATAATGTCGTACGGCGTGCACGATATTTTGTAATTTCAATTACGGATGCCAACCAAAATAATGAACTATCTAAATGCTGCAGAGGGAGGCAATGACAACACATGCATACATAAACAGTGGTCATCCCCGTCTGCATCAACAACGAATGGTAGATGTGGTAGGGAATCAATGGGGGAAAGAAAAAAAGCGCCCCAAAGCCGCATTCCAAAAAGTTCAGTCGACAGCTAACATCATGTTTCTTGGTTTTTGTGAAAAAAGGTATATCGAACGTGAGCGATAAAATGGAAGCTTGTTGCAGTTATGAGATGTGCAACAGTTTCGTACATCATTGAGATGGCACGAATATGTACTTAACACAAAGAGTAGAGGTAAATCAACTTTCAATTTGTCACTAATTAGCACGGAAGGCACACTTTTATCGATTATGCAAATAATGAACAATCAGTTCGTAAGAGTAGATTATATTAACGAGTTCTTAGATATTGAGCTAAAAGAACTATTTTGAGTGTCGATTGATTAAAAGAAACTGTTTTAATAATATATGTCAATTTTATTATGTGTGTAAATATGTATTAATGAAATGTTGTCAGTGTTATATGTCTTATAATAATAGATTTAATAATAGTATCATTACTCAAGATACAATGGCTATCTATAACTTAAAATATTAAAATAAATTGATCAATTAAGTATTTATTTATATTTTGTGTGTTCGTCTCTCCAGCTTGAGGACCTGGAGCTTACATGCTCCACTCATAGCGACGGCATCATAGGTAAGTCCTATAGTGGTAATTTTGATAAGGACAATTCTACCTTATGACAAATAGCACATTCAGAGCTTTTCAGGATGTAAAATGCTAAAAACGGTTTATAGATTTTCAAGCTTTTTTTAGGAAAATAACAAAGTCAGTATTGGAATAATTTTGTTAAAACGTGTTAACGAAAAATGCATTTTATATGTAATTACTGTTTAGAAATGGCTGATATCAATTATAGGAAACAAATACTTGCCATACTTGAGCTATTTCCCGTTTTTCTTATCTAAAATCGAAAACAAATCATAAAATATTCAAATATGTCTGCCATAATAAAATAAGTAAATATATGTTAAGTGCATTTGATCAAAAATTAATGGACATATCTATTAAATAGTCATCTTGTGTGTGTCCATGAATAACTGTATAACTTGTCGAGAGGGCATTAAGCTTACTATTATTAATGTACTAGCAGACATACCCATCGTTGATCGTGATTTAAAATGTGGAAATTATAATGGTACCTTAAATAGTATTGTTCTTTAGAAGCTCCTATTAAATATTTAATTTTATCGGCTGAAGAGATGTATTGCTGTTATCGCTATACAAAGTTATCTATACGGGATATCTGTAGAATAAAATCATCCTAGTGGCATCTGTAACCAAATTTGCAAAAAATTATATATATTGTTCTTGCACATACGTCAATGAAAATGATAAATTAGATGGATATAATGTCATTATCACTTATCGTGCTATTTCTGTAGAATTGGGAATACATTTTTCATATAATTGGAACAAAAATACATTTTTTCCGATAATTAAATATTTTCTTGTTTGATAATAAGAAAAAAAAAAGAATATTTCCTTAATGTCCCGTGACTTTGGGTTTGGCATTTATGATATTTTCCAATACTTACTTTGTTGCTACTTCATGGAGCGTGAATTATTATAACGGAAATATAATCGCAAGACATTTTTGATTCGAAAGTTATTAAGTATTGGTTAGGAGAAAATACCTGAATTGGTCATCGGATAATTTAATGAGTTTCGTATAATATATAAATTTCCTTTTCATTCAACTGATTAATAACAGAGAAATCTACTTGCGCTGAAAATAAGTAAAATTATCTTTGAAATACAGCAAAATATCATTTTTAGTTTTCTAGAACTAAATACACAAATATGGCTTGCTAAAGACCAAGACCACTGTCTTTAGTAAGTATAGATTATTTATAAATATATATATATATATAAATAAATTCCCAAATAGGACAAGTAGCAATGTGCTCGTAACATTTCTATATAAGTGACGGAAGTAACGGCCGGGGGGAATTGCGACCCCCAACACTCCGGTTAAAGCTTTTTTCCGCCATGACAAACGCTCCCGGTAGCCGATACTCCCTACACTATTTTCTTCATGACTCTTATAAAACCATAAAAAATTACATACGTACATATACACTTTCAATAACTTAATAAAAAAATACTTAGTAAAAATACTTAGTAAATACTTAGTAAATACTTAGTAAATACTTAGTAAAAATACTTAGTAAAAATCCAAATGTTTACTATAATACGCTAAAACAAACCAAAAAGGACACACTATAAATATATAACAATTAAACTATAACAATTAAAAATATAACAATTAAATTATATATATATATATATATATATATATATATATATATATATATAAACACTCTTTTGCAAAAGAAAAACGAAGCACCGTAAAAAATAATCCGATCATCTCGAAATTTCACATGCAAATTCATTTATAACAAGTATGCAATTTATTAAATTTGCAAGGCCAATGACAGTTAATTTCGGTCAAAGCATGCGTTTCTACTGAGCAACTACCATCCTATAAAACAGGTTAAAATGTGGGCGGTTTATATGTGCTCATTATCGGCACATTGCGACGTTGCCGAAGAACTTATAAGCAATTAAACGAGTTCCAAAGTGGTCGAATAGTCGGTATGCGTGAAGCTGGCTGGTCATACCGAGCAAGAGGCCGCCACCTGCACCGAACGGACACTGCTGTGCAAAGGTGCTGTCAGCAATGTTTGCTGCAAGGAACTCATCGGCGGAATGAAGGTTTTGGAAAGCCAAGGTTCACGAATGCGAGGCAAGATCGGATGATTGTGCGATACGCCCGAACTGGCTCAAAGGCATCATCGTCCGCCATCCAGCACGCTACAGCCTCTTCCATACCACCCGTGGTACCTTCCACCATCTCAAGGCCCCTGGCTGAGGTGGAGTTACGCTCACGGTGGCCTTTGATATGGCTCAAAGGCCATCTCACGGTGGCCTTTGAGCCCATATTTTCCACAACATCGACAGAGACGCTTGGAGTGGTGTCGTATCCGAGAATCATGGCTGCAAGCAAACTGGCATCGCATAGTGTTCAGCGATGAATCAAGCTTCAGCCTTTCAGCAGACGACCATCGGGTACTCGTGTGAAGGCGCCAGGGCCAGAGGTCGCAATCAGCCTTTGTTTTACACAGGCACACAGCCATTACCCGTGGTGTGATGGTGTGGGATGCTATTTCTTACGACAGCAGGTCGCCCCTACTCACCATGCGTACAACTTTAACAGCTCAACGATATGTTGATGAAATCCTGCAACCGTTTGCGAACCCAGGACATCCATGGGCCAGCGCCCATGGATGCCTTGATCCAACTATAGCAGCACAATTTATCCGCTTCGGACCACAACCCAAAGTCTCCAAATCGATCTCAATGCCAAAGAACAATACCAAGCATCGTGATATAAAAACTACTAAACTGGTTACTAAAGAGTATGGGACCTTTAAAACAGCTTTAGTTAAATAAATTGTTAATAACAGAATACGACAGAGAAGCAATCGAAGAAGAAACAAGAAAGATCAATCATGCATAAAGCATTGGTTGTGAAACACTTTCCAACTGCAATGCAATTTTATTTAAACATCTCATAAACGCGATACATTCAGTGGTGATATTTTTAAAATTATCACAATACTACAATAATTTATTATATTTGAAAACATCATCGAAAGAAATGAACCTTATTCGAATGACATCATCGAAATATAAATCGTCTGGTTCTCTATGAAAAAAACAGTGAATTTTTCATTCATTAACTTTTTCCATTTCTTTCATTCAGAGGCGATATTTTTAAATTTATCACAAACAATAATTCATTTTACTTAAAAACTTAAAACAATGGAAAGTAATCAAAGTTTGATAATCATTTATACTCAAAAATATTGTAATTGAGTTGGCACAGTTTATAGATTCACAGATAAAAATAAAGCGGTTTTTGGACAGATGCAACACTAAATATAAATTAAAAAGAACTTTTAATATCAAGATTTTTAAGCAAGATAGTTGCCATATTTTATTTTTAAATGGGTCACTTGATATCTTCATATAATATGGGTGCAATTATTATTTTAATTTTAATTTTAAAAACTACTGAACGTATTTTGCTGAATTTTTTTTCATATATTTTATGGGATAACTTGAATTTGTCCTATAATTTTCGAAGCAATTTGTGAATTTTAAATTCGCTTAAAAAATGTTTGAAAAATTAAGTCCCATAGGGTTCAATGTATTTCATTTTTTCAATCCGGGTTCAATTTAAAACTAATTGAGTGATATTATTCATTTACATTCCCATATGTTCCACAGACCCTTCTGAACAACATACTAAAATTTCATTTTGATAAAGTCATTTTATGGCAGTTAACATGCTAACAGACAGACAAACAGACAGAATGACCAAAGTCATAACCACTTTTCAACTATGTTGTATAAGTGTTAAAGAACAGAAAAATAAGGAACCAACTGGTTTCTAAGTTCACATTTTTTCACTCCTCCTTCCGCCGATAGAAACCTTCATTTTACTTTCAACTACTTGTTCTACTCTATCATAGCTGCCGAGCATTTTAATTAAGTAAGGTAGCACTGCTCGATTGCCCTGAAGAAATAACCGGTTGAAACCTATATTTTCACTGTATATTGCACCTATATTAAGTTTTGTGTTAGAATCTTAACAATTGAACTAGTTATATATAAATTGTTTCAAATGATCTTTCAATGTTTGCAAAATGTAAAACTTTGCTACATCAGCAACTTCTTTACGATGACAAATTACGTCGGTAATTTCACAAAAATAATGTTATTTAAATTTCCGTTATAAAAAAGTATTACATTTGCCGAACATTTTAATTAAGTAAGGTGGCACTGTTCGATTGCCCTGAAAAAAAATCTGATGTGGGCAACACATGACTTTCCTTATATAATGTAATGAATTTACTACTTTTACAATACAAAAATAGGTTTTTCTTATAGTAGATACTAATATTCTTTCCAAGATATTGAATTTTCGACAATTAGTCGTCATTTTCATTGAGTTAGCGTCATTTTTATCCATTTGGCGAAATTTTCGTTAGTTAGGCAACATTTCTAAAAGTCGCCAAGTTGGCGACATTCCGCCAAATTCGTCGCCAAAATCTCGCCAAGCGTTATGGACGAAGAAATAAGTTGTTCTTTCAGCAGATAAATGACTATTGGCGTTCAAATACAAAAGTATTACTCAAAGTATCTTTTTTCATGAATGGTACGAGATAGATCCACGAGAATGATGTCACCCAATTTATCGCATGGTATTACATATGAAAAGTGAACATGTTTCTCAATAGGAAATATTTTTTTTTTCATTTTATATGACTTTTTAGTAATTTTTTTTAAAAATGTGCAATATATAGAGAACGGTTCATGTTAGCGTTCTAAAATTTATGTCAATCGTTTTCTAATGAAAAATTACATAAGAAATGTCTATTTTCGTAACTTTATTAGTGGTTTTGATTTTTTGACGATTTTTTCAAAATTTTATTCGAAAATTTAGGGGGGTTCTGAACATTCGATTACGTATAAAAACAATAGGCTTCTGTGATAAGGCTTTCACACCTCTGTGTTAAAATTGTATATTAAAGTATTGTTTTATTTCTGTGTGATTGAAAGTGTCAATTTCGAAATATAGATGTATTTTCTACATGTTTTCAATTACATTGACTTTTAAGGGAAGTGAACTCTAAAATCGCAAAAGTGTTTATGTTCCAGAAAAATAGTAATAGTTTTGTATTTTCGCTTCTCAGTCGCTAGTTGGGAACTTGCAGGTTGTGCGCACGCGCGCGTTTGAAAAAGGGATTTTGGAAGCAGTGTGGAAGGAGTCGTGGAAAAATGTAGACGTGTGTTTTTGATTCGCGTATGATCGCGAATTTTAAGAAAAGGTGGATTGATTTTGAAAGTGGAAGGATGTGATTAAAATATGTAACATAGTTCGACAAGTTGTGCGTAGAGTCGTTTGGCTCGGTTCAGAGATGAGTCACTCGTGTTTTTAAATGAATCAGCCTGGTAGTAATGGAATAATGAGTCTTGTGAAAAGAGAAAATGGTTCTTTCACTGGTCGGCTTGAATCGCTGATAGGGCAAGAGGGAAAGCTCATTTTATAGCGATTTGTATTTGCCTGACTCCTCCTTGTGTCCTAAGGTACGAATCAACCAATCTCCGTAACCAATCAAGATGTTGAATTCCGCCAGCATGATGTTGTGTGGTCAAGTTTCCCGACCATTATGGATTTTGTTCTGCGCAAGAATCTCGATGAGTTTATGCCGAGAGTCCATCCTGATATCCTTTCCCATGGTACAGAATTGTAAATGTTATATTTAAAAGAGACGAGGTAAAGTTTTATATATATTTAGTCTTCCACCTAACGAATAGAGTGTTAATTGTCAAATCCTCGTGAGTATCGAGTCATTGATGATGTTATATGAAAATGTCGTATATGTTCAAAGTATACAAATGTCGTATATAAATGTCAAGTATAATATGAGGAATATTGTGTTTATTTTATGTATCAGAAAATATGTGTATTCTCTTGGTTCCTCTTCCTCCAGGGGTGTTCTTAATGGTCACCCTACCGAGTGTAACTCTGAGTTATTGCGAGAAATGCTTGTACTCCACTGTTTTCGATCAACTGCCTTGTTATTTCATGTTTAATAAATGCGTTTGATTTCAAAACTTTGTCTTCTCTGTCGTGTATACCAAAACGTTCGCGACAGAATTGGTGCCGTTACTTTTCTCGGTGAGTGGGGAAGAGCTGAGAGAATTAAAATTTTTAAAAATTTTCTTAAGAATTGAAATTTTGAAGGTTAAAAATTACCGTTGTGCTAAAATGAGTGTTTTCTTAAGTAAACAGAGTTCCATGTTCTGTTTTCGGTATTCTCAAAAACGAGTGTTCTTGGAATTTGATATGTGCCATTTGATAAAAAAAAATTGATTTGTTTGCATATTTATGTCATTTGATTTGATAAAAACTGGTTTTATTGTAAATACTGTTTAAGAACATTGCAATTGCATATTGTGTTAAACTATACGAGTATATTTGATTGTTATGCAAAATGGCTCCAATTACTAGAAACAAAAAAGTAAATGTCGGTAAGATGAGTAAAAATTCAAGTAAAAAATTAAATTCCTCCTTGAATTTGTCGCTCGATATTGCTACTGAGTCGGATACTGTTAATTCTAGAAGTAAAGTTAAAAATGTTAGCCACAAAGCTAAATCTAATGAGGAAAATATATCAGATAAATCGCCGGTATGTCTGAATTCTTCTTCTGGCACTTTGCCAAATCAAAACAGTGCTTCATCGGTAAATGATAACATGTTAAAATCATTCCATATTTTCACACCTAAGTTCGCACATCATGTTCCAAAATTCTCGGGAAATTCAGAGCTTTCGTTGTCACAGTTTTTGGAAAAGTTAAATTTAGTAGCCACTCATGCAAACTGGAGTGAGTGTGACAAATTAGTTTGTTTGAGATTGAATTTAGAGGGGGAAGCAAATAGATTGATTGAAGAGAATCCAAAGCACAGAAATTGTAAAAATTTGCAGGAAATTATTCACATTTTGAAAGATCATTTTGAAGTGACCGAAAATGTTACTAAAAACATAATTTCACTCGTGAACTTTACACAGAGACCAAATGAGTCGGTTAAACAGTTTTCGATGAGAATCGAAGCTGCTTCATTTAAGGTTGTTCCGGAAGATGTAGATTCCGAAAGTGAGAATAAAATCAGGCAAACACTTTTAAAAACTTCATTTATTAATGGTTTATATCCGGAACTAAAAAGATTGGTGTTGTCACAAAACCCTAGAGATTTTTATTCGGCTAGAAAACTTGCAATTCTTGAGGAATCTATTTTAAATGAAAATAATGCTATGTACTTGACTAATCCGGTACTTACAAAAAAAGGTGTTCTCACACCAGAAAAATATGTTCTCACACCAGATCAAAGTGAAAGTATGTCAGATTTAAAAAGAAAAGTGTTAGAACAGGAAAGGGTCATTGAATTTCTTAGGGGTAAAATAGAAAAATTTAAGTTTAATTCAGATAAAGTTAACGAAAAGCGTTCACAGCGTCCAAAGTGTGACAAATGTGGTAAATTAGGTCACGTTCAAGAACAGTGTTGGAAAAAGGTTTTTCAAAAAAGAGATGTGTACGGTATAAAATGTAGGAAAATTTATACCAGTCCTGGAACTAGGTATCACCAGGGTGAAAGACACAGAGGGCAAATGTCTGCAAATGAGTGGAAGTATAGAAAGCAAGGAACGCAAAATTATAAAAATAAGGAGTCATATAAATCTTTGCAAAATTCCAAAAATCATTCTTCTGGGAATCAGAGTAGATATCCCATGCACAATTATAATAATAGAAAAACTTTTGATAGGCAAACATCACATTTTGAGGAAAATAATATTTGTCATAATATTACAAATTCTTTGTCATCTTCTTCTATTATAAAAGGAAAATTAGTGAGCAGTGAAGTGTCAATATTGATTGATACGGGTAGTTCAATTAATTTAGTGTATGAGGAAGCTTTAAATACTGTACCCATTGCACATATGTTGCTAACATACAAACCAACAATTTTGCGTAGCTTTAGTTCACAAGATACTAAAGTTGAATGTTTAGCCACTATTTCACTAAATTTGGGAAAAGAAAGATTCCCTACCGAATTTTTTGTGTTAAAATCACCAGCTCCTATTTCATATAATGTAATCCTTGGTAACAAGTTTTTACATAAACATAATGCTATTATAGATTATAATCACTTCTGTTTTAAGTTTTCAAACTTTTCCATTCCTTTTGTTGGTTATCAATGTACGAATAATTTACTTTCGATTTCAAATCATGAACCGGCAAATGAGTCGGAAATTGCAGACTCAAACCTAAGTAGTGTCGCAAAGCGTATTGCTGTGCCTGACTCGCAGATGAGTAGTGGAAAAAATGTTCGTGTGGTAGAGGACTGTAAACCGAAAGAGTTCCATACGAATGCATGTGCCAAATGCAAAGCAGATCTAGCACCGGTAGTGAATGAGTCTCAGGTCATTCGGGAAGAGTATGTGAGCAGAAATTTTTCGGAAAATAATGTAGTGCCACATTTGGGTAGTGAAGAGGTACATATTAACGATTTGGAAAATGGAAGCAAATCTTTTAGAGATTTGGTAGTAAATGCACAGAATGTTACTTTGCATATGGGGGAAAAGCAAAATCATGTTAGAGGTGGTATTGAAGAAGTGGCACAGCATAAGAACTTAAACATTAAAACTATTAATAACTTATGTAGAGTAAAAGAAACTCTAAATACAAAAATTAAAGAGCCAATTATTGTGAAAAATTCACAAAAATGTATAATTCCTCCTTTATCTGAATCATTTATTAAAATCAAACTTTCAGAAGGGTTTCCGGAAAATTCCACCTTGCTTCTGGAATCAGAGAAAAATGACCACATCTTCATTGCTAGAGCTGTATATAGAGCTCCTAAGGATGGAATTATTTGGGTTCGTGTTGCTAACCCAGAGGAAAAACCTTATCATTTGAATAAGGGTAGAAAAGTGGCTCATGTTCAGGAAATTCAGGTGTCTGAGGAGGTTGAAGTTAATGTAGTGAGTGAGGGAGAGTTGGACTCCAGTGAACCTTTGGAGCCTTTTGAAAGTTGGGGAGGAGATTTTGACCTGAGTCATCTCCAAAAAGATCAAAAACATAAATTATCAACTTTGTTGAATAAATATAGACAAGTTTTTGCAAAGAATGTTGCTGAGTTGTCTGGTTGTAAAACCATATTACATGAGATAAATTTGGAAACATCTGTTCCTGTTTATCAGAAACCATACAAAGTTCCACATCATTTACAAGGGGAACTCAATAGACAAGTCACAGAATTATTAGAAGCTAAAATAATTAAACCTAGTTTTTCACCTTACAATACGCCAGTACTGTTTGTAAGGAAACCGGATGGTTCTTATAGATTATGTTGTGATTTTCGCAAGTTAAACAAACTTACTATTACAGAAAATTTTCCAATTCCTAACATTAGTGAATTGATTGATAATTTAGCAGGTGCTACATTTTTCTCAACTTTGGACTTAACTTCAGGATTCTACCAATTGCATTTGAATCCACAGGATTCACACAAAACAGCTTTTTCCACGCCCACCGGTCACTACGAATGGTGTAGGACCCCTTTTGGTCTAAAAAACGCACCAGCGTCTTTTCAGAGATTAATGTCTCTTGTACTGGCAGGGTTATCAGGAATATACATAGATGATGTTATCATCTCATCAAAAACTTTTGAAGAACACATGATGAAATTAGAAGAAGTTTTTATTAAATTATCTCAACATGGTCTTAGGTTAAAGCCATCAAAATGCTTCTTTTTCAGAAAGACAATAAAGTACTTAGGTTTCAGAGTGTCTGAGGGAAAAGTTCAGCCAGACCCTCATAACATTGATTTAGTGCAAAAATTTAAAGTACCCACCTGTGTCAAGAATATCAGACAATTTTTGGGTTTGACAGGCTTTTATAGGAAGTTTGTACCAGATTATGCAAAGATTACTCTTCCACTAACTAATCTTTTAAAATCAAAGCAGAAAAAGTTTGTGTGGAGTCAGGAGGCTCAGGAAGCTTTTGAAATACTTAAGAACAAGCTTATTCAAGAACCAATTTTAAAATTACCAAATTTTAATTTGCCCTTTACTTTGCATACAGATGCCTCTAATTACGCTTTGGGATCAGTTCTTTCGCAATTGGATGAAAATGGGTTATCTCACCCAGTTTCCTTTGCTAGTCGAAAATTACAAGGTGCTGAAGTGAATTACAGTGTAGTCGAGAAAGAAGCTTTGGCTGTGGTTTGGGCTACCCAGCAATTTAAGCACTATCTCTTAGGCAAACATTTCAAAATTTACTGTGATCAAGCATCCTTATCGTTCATTTTCAAATTAAGAGATCCTACTTCGCGCATAGCTCGCTGGATCGTTTCATTGCAGGCTTTTGATTATGAAATCATTCATAAACCGGGGAAACATAATGTTGTAGCTGACTATTTTTCGAGATGTATTGATGAGTCTTCTTCAAAGAAATCTCAAAACACTCAGAAACAAACTGTTCCTAAAAGTATTGTAGAATCTGTCCCTACGAAAATTTCTGGAAAAGTAGTGGTACAGAATAATGATAGTAGTGAAAACATAAATGCAATCGTTGAAAATTCTCAAGATCAAGTACAGACTACTGTGGAAGCTTCTCTGGTAACTAGGATAGCTATTGGTCAATTGAAAGATCCTAGATGTATAAAAATCAAAAATCTTCTGGAAAAAGGTGTAAAACCATACCCACAAAAACTGTCATTTTTCATGAAAAATGATATGTTACATTGCATACACAAAAATCCAAAGCAGAGACAGCAATATAATGAGAGAGTAGTTATTCCTCAAGACTTAGTCTCAGAAATTCTATGGCTTTGCCATGATTCTCCTGTTGCTGCACATTGTGGTTTTCAAAGAACTCTGGCAAAAATTTCAGTTAACTATTATTGGCCAGACATGCATGCTCAGACTGAAAATTATGTGAAGTCGTGCACAACTTGTGTAAAAAACAGAGGTTTTCGTAACAACAAGGCTCCAATACAGAAATTTCCTATTACAACTTATCCTTTTGAACGTGTGGCTATGGATGTAGTCGGCCCACTACCTATCTCGAATTCTGGGATGAAGTACATTCTTGTCATTACAGATTACTTCACTAGATGGCCAGAGGCTTATCCACTTGCTACAGTTAAAACTGAGGATATTCTCGCTTGTTTAGAGAGATTTATAAGTATTCATGGAATTCCTGCTCACTTAATTACGGATCAAGGTAGTAACTTCATTTCTGAAGCTGCCAACAATCTATACAAGAAATTAGGCATAAAAAAACATAATACTTCAGCGTACCATCCCCAGTCAGACGGGCTAGTCGAAAGACTGAACGGTACGTTAGTTAGATCCTTAAAGAATCTGGTCTATTCCGATAAGGGCGATTGGGATCGGATGATTCAATTTGCTTTAATGGCTCATAGAACGTCAGTCCATGCCTCAACAGGCGAGTCCCCAGCACATCTTGTCTTTGGTCGAGACCCTGTGCTACCTGATGCTCTTTTAACAGGTGTAAAATATCCAGTTTACAAATCTACTCATGATTATTCAGATGACTTACAGGTTCGCTTAAAAAAGACCTTTGTAACTGTTAAGAAAAACCTTGAGGAAGCTCAGGAATCACAACAACTTCAACAACATAAATCTGCTAAAATGCCTAAGATTAAAGTTGGTGACTTGGTCTATCTTTACACACCTCATATTCGGCCAGGCCAATAAAAAAAACTCAGTTCTTTAAATCATGGTCCTTTTGAAGTTATCAAGCAAACAACTGAAGTTAACTTTGTCATTCAACACAAAAACAATCCATGTAATCAGCAATTGGTCCACGTTAATAGATTAACTCCTTTACCTCCTAGACGTAGTGAATTGATTTCTAGCACATATAATGATAACATTGATAATTCTTCAACTCAAGAAACAAGACAATTTAAAAGTAGATATTTTCTAAACCATCAAAATAGGGTTAAAACTCAAAATGTTCCTAATTCACACAAGTATGACTTGCGCCCAAGAGGCCAATTTATTCATTAAAGTTACTTGTCAATTAAGGCAATATGTCAAGAGAGCAATTGGCTCAAAAGTAAAGTAAAATGTTTAGATTATGAAATTCTCACATTTTCAAAAAAAAAAAAGACTGATATTGTTGTGAGATGGACAATTATGTTTCATAATATTATATTTTCAATTGTTTCACAAAGTGTTTTGCAAAACTGTATGCTATGTTAAAATGGATCCAATATTTCTGAACTTCTGTGTAATTTGCTTTATGTGTCAGTCAGCTGAATGTTCTGTACTGCAAGTTCTGTGCCAGTGCAGCTTTCTGAATGTGAGTGCCATGTTAATCAGGTTGAAGTAGTGTTTTAAAATTCTAAATACTTAAATAATAATTTTTTTTGCTTTACTTTAATGATAAGCAGTAATGTTTTAAAGTAATTTTAAGATAATTAAGTACTTGATGGATTAGAGTTTTGGTAAGGATTTTTAAGGATAACTGATAATTTTTATCTCTGTTTTATTTTATGAATGTGTGAATGATTTTTTTTAATTTAAAGGTCTAGTAAATTTTAGAAATTTTTTTTTGTCATTTGGTGTTTGTTGACTTATTGGTTGGGGGTACCGCCACCTCTAGGTTTGCAACTTTCTAATGGACTTGTTTCTTGCCTGGGTGCCTGATCAACATTCTTGGTTTGAAAATTTGTCTCATTTTCTAAATTAGTAATTTTTTTAAATGTCTTTTAAAGTAATTTGTTGGCAAGGTTGGATAATAGTTAATAAATTGATTTCTGTGAAAAGTAAATTTATAGAATTTAATTGTAAAATTTTTGAAGAAAGAAAACTTTTTGTTTAGTTAAACTTTTTGTGAGTTGAGTAAATTAAATTTTCATGTCTCTGTGGTACTCACCAGAAAATGTATTAGTGTTTAAATTTTAAAAGGGGCAATTTCATCATTTGTGTCTTGTTAATTTGGTGTTGTCTTGTAAAGGTCTATGCTTGTATTGAGACTTATTTTTTTTTGACTCACGAGTCAAACTTTAGGCCACTCTTGGATTTTGGTTATTATGCTGGTCATAATCTTGTTTGTTTTTGTTTTTTTCTTTGATGTACATGTACATCGCTCAAAATTTACACTAAATTCCTCTCAATGGAACATATGTCATTGGGAACTTAATGCAGGTATTTTCCTAGTATTGTGTGGAAAAATTCCCCGCTTTGCAGGAAATTTTTCTCCCGGGCCCCGAAGGAGTGTGATAAGGCTTTCACACCTCTGTGTTAAAATTGTATATTAAAGTATTGTTTTATTTCTGTGTGATTGAAAGTGTCAATTTCGAAATATAGATGTCTTTTCTACATGTTTTCAATTACATTGACTTTTAAGGGAAGTGAACTCTAAAATCGCAAAAGTGTTTATGTTCCAGAAAAATAGTAATAGTTTTGTATTTTCGCTTCTCAGTCGCTAGTTGGGAACTTGCAGGTTGTGCGCACGCGCGCGTTTGAAAAAGGGATTTTGGAAGCAGTGTGGAAGGAGTCGTGGAAAAATGTAGACGTGTGTTTTTGATTCGCGTATGATCGCGAATTTTAAGAAAAGGTGGATTGATTTTGAAAGTGGAAGGATGTGATTAAAATATGTAACATAGTTCGACAAGTTGTGCGTAGAGTCGTTTGGCTCGGTTCAGAGATGAGTCACTCGTGTTTTTAAATGAATCAGCCTGGTAGTAATGGAATAATGAGTCTTGTGAAAAGAGAAAATGGTTCTTTCACTGGTCGGCTTGAATCGCTGATAGGGCAAGAGGGAAAGCTCATTTTATAGCGATTTGTATTTGCCTGACTCCTCCTTGTGTCCTAAGGTACGAATCAACCAATCTCCGTAACCAATCAAGATGTTGAATTCCGCCAGCATGATGTTGTGTGGTCAAGTTTCCCGACCATTATGGATTTTGTTCTGCGCAAGAATCTCGATGAGTTTATGCCGAGAGTCCATCCTGATATCCTTTCCCATGGTACAGAATTGTAAATGTTATATTTAAAAGAGACGAGGTAAAGTTTTATATATATTTAGTCTTCCACCTAACGAATAGAGTGTTAATTGTCAAATCCTCGTGAGTATCGAGTCATTGATGATGTTATATGAAAATGTCGTATATGTTCAAAGTATACAAATGTCGTATATAAATGTCAAGTATAATATGAGGAATATTGTGTTTATTTTCTGTATCAGAAAATATGTGTATTCTCTTGGTTCCTCTTCCTCCAGGGGTGTTCTTAATGGTCACCCTACCGAGTGTAACTCTGAGTTATTGCGAGAAATGCTTGTACTCCACTGTTTTCGATCAACTGCCTTGTTATTTCATGTTTAATAAATGCGTTTGATTTCAAAACTTTGTCTTCTCTGTCGTGTATACCAAAACGTTCGCGACACTTCCAGTGTTTATGGATTGTGATTTGGTACCAAATTTATGTTAGAATCGGTCCATTCGTTCGTCAGTTATCGTCGCCACAGACTCACTGACACACACACATACTTTCAAACACACACACACACACACACACATACTTTCACACACACACACACACACACACTCAGACATCACTTCAAAAATGTTTGATTCGTGATCAGGGATGCTTGAAACGTGCTCTCCCGTCGAAAACTCGATTTCAAATTTTCGACCCCGTCACAATACTTTCCTTATACATTATGTATATAAGGAAAGTAATAACTGGTTGAAATCTATATTTTTCACCGTATATTGTAGCTATATTAAGTTTTTTGTTAGTATCTTAACAGTTAAACTCTATATATATAAATTGTTTCAAATGATCTTTCAATGTTTGCAAAATGTAAAACTTTGCTTTATCATCAACTTATTTACGATGCCAAAATACGTCGGTAATTTCACAAAAACAATGTTATTTAAATTTTCGTTATAGAAAAGTATCACAGCTGCCGAACATTTTAATTAAGTAAGGTAACACTGTTCGAGTGCCCTGGAAAAATAACCGGTAGAAACCGATATTTTTAACTGTTTATTGTAGATATATTAAGTTTTTTGTTAGTATCTTAACAGTTAAACTGTCTATATATAAATTGTTTCAAATGACCTTTCAATATTTTCAAAATTTAAAACTTTGCTACATCAGCAACTTATTTACGATGCCCAAATACGTCAGTATTTTCACAAATATAACGGTATTTAAATTTCCGTTGTAAAAAAGTATCACCACTGCCGAACATTTTAATTAAGGTGGTACTGTTCGATTGCCCTGAATAAATAACCGGCTATAACCTATAATTTTCACTGTATATTGTAGCTATATTAAGATTTTTTGTTAGTATCTTAACAGTTAAACTATCTATATATAAATTGTTTCAAATGATCTTGCAATGTTTGCAAAATGTAAAACTTTGCTACATCAGCAACTTGTTATCGATGCCAAAATACGTCGGTAATTTCACAAAAATAATATTATTTAAATTTCCTTTATAAAAAGAAATATGCTTTGAGTTTGTAAGAAACGTGGAGTGGATTTATTTAATGAAATGTTAAACCATATATTTAAAAGTTTATAACCACTTGTGTTACACTATCTATTGATATCCTTTACTTGTTTAATCTGTTCCTTGTATAATTTATTCCAAACAACCATTCTAATAGAATTGAATTAATTAATAAATATATTTTCTTTCATTATTGATTATCAGCTTTGTCATTGCATTTTTAACAAATTATTAATTACTATCTGTCGAAGAAAATATTTATGTAATTATACTTTTTTTTTTTTCAAAAATACTTCCCTCGTTATATGACACAAACAAAATTAGTATTGGGAAATATTTTCTTATCCAAAAAACCAATGTAATTTAGTTGAGAATATAAACAAAAATTTCCTTTTTTAATAATATCTGAAGAAAAAAGAATGTTTTATTAGCGAATAAAATATGTTTTTATATTATTTTTATATAAAATCTAATGTACCCTGCGAGAAATTAACTTGAAAATGTACAAACATGTTTCTATGTGTTTAAAAATAAATAAATAAATATGAAAGAATTGTCCTAACTATTCTGTTTAAACATCGTTATAAATAACGTTTTTTTTTACTTTTCCGATGATTTCAAGATGGTTTTGCCAGGTATTTAAAGCGGGGATTAATTTAATTTATTCAAAAAACTAGTCGTACCCTCCCATCCCCCATCCTCTATTTTAAATCAGAGATAACATTAACTGTTGAACAAACTGCACATGTCAAAATGTAATATTAAAAACATTAAATGCTATCTTGTCGAATCTTCATCAGAACTTTGCAATTTTATAGCACAGTTCTCGTAATTGTAATATAATACCATATTAAGATATCAAAACCGATGTTAAATATAACGAGTTATATTTATATTATTAAAATGCTTGAATTATGAGATGAACAACATTAGGAATATTAAAATGGAATATTTTAAATTCGCAAAATTAGAAAATCCATAAATACAATACACTTTATTGGATAAACAGCTGTCCTTTCATCTCTTAATCTTTCTCGTTTGCTTGGAATGCCAGAAACCACCACAATGTTTTATAATAAACTATGAGTATATCTATTCTTCGGTAATATGCAATAAATATAAACTTAAAATTCGCAATCATGTGCAAATTCCTATAGTATTCTAAATGATATTGTTGCTCAAAAACTTCTATTAAATCATTTAAATTATGATCCTAAGAAGAAGTTTAAGAATCTCTGTTCTCACGATGTAAAATCATCTTCACAAGTCGATCTGAAGAATACAGCATCCTTATCACGCTTGTAAACAAATTTAGAGAAAATATGAAATTGAAACAATATATATGCCAAAATATAAGCGGTAAAATTGCATCTATGAAATTATAATTCGAGAGTCATCGCGCATGCTTAGGCTAAGAAGCGCGCGCCCTCTGAACTGATGTTTTAACCGTGTAAATAGAGAGCCGTATTGGAAAGTTGAAAATAGTCTTTAGATGTCTGCGAGAGATAAAATTTTCATGAAAAGTCACTATGCATCTATGACGACAGAATGCATTATATGAGCACGTTACGGAGTTTGAACGGAGAGGAATGATCGGGGGGGGGGGGGGGGTTCTTAGCTGCCAATATGCTCGTATGGAGCTCAATGCGATAACTGCGATGCGAGTGTCAAAAAAATGAACTGAAGGTAACATGACAAGTCGCAAATACACCAGTGGACAACGAAATATTACGTCAGCACTGGATAATAGGCACCTCATTCTCATGGCAGTGACGAACCGTACAACTTCATCTTGACAGTTGGCGGAACGTTGGAGCACTGCTACAGGTGTGTCATTGCACATTGTCATACTGCTACATTGTCTACTTCAACAATTCTTTGTCATCTGCTGTGCCGCGGACTGCGTGCAAGACTTCTTTTGTACAAGATTCCCCTGACGCAAAGCCATCGAAGCCTGTGGTTATAATGAGCTCAGCCGATCCGGTGGTCGGACGGTCAGGGGCATGCGTTTCCGTCTCATCGCTGGATTGCCGGGTTGCGGGTTCGTATCCCGCCAGCGGGCATGGATGTTGTCATTTCGAGGCCAAGTCAGACTTCCGCCCTTCGGGGAGCCTCTATAAAAGTGAAGCTGTAATTCTCCTTCTCTTCGCCATGGGATACCCTGGGGGTTTTGTGGATGCGGTGCGCAGGCGCTCCTTCACCAGGAAGGAATTAATAACGTACGAACAATGAGCTCATCAACATAGGACATTGGCGTGCCTATTGGCAATAAGTCGTCTTTCGCGATGAATACGGCTTTAATTTGAGGTACAGAGATATCCGCATCCACGTTAAACACTATACCGGTGAATGGCACCATCCGGAGTGCGTTATCTAACGTCATACTGGACGAACGCAAAACGTTATTATCTGGGGCGCCACGGAGTACTTTGGAAGTTCTCAACTACTAAGAATTGTGGGTAATCTTAAAAGCAACCAGTTAATCAAGAAGTTCTGGAGCCCAAAGTTGTACCCTTCCTTCAACGCATTCCTGGAGCTGCATATCAACAGGACAATGCCCGTCCACATGTTGCTTGGAATATTCAAAGCCTATTTTCAACACAATAGATGCAGATTCTTCCTAGACCT